>VZSR01002262.1:0-40217 GCA_013398615.1 Brachypodius melanocephalos
GAGGAGGCAGCGGGAGCAGGAACGGGAGGCGGGAGCTGCGCGGGCGGGGCTGATCCGCCTGCGCGTGGCGGGAGCTGTGGGCGAGAGGCCGCCATGGAGGCTCTTGCGGTGAGGGGCCGGGGCCGGGCCGGGGCTGGGGCCGGGCCGGGGCCGTGCCCTCAGCGCTCCCTGCCCTCACCGCCTGCCTTTCTCCTCACAGGGAGCGCCTGTGGCCATCGCCGTGGCTGTGGTGGCGGCATCCGCCCTGCTGCTGCTGCTGCTCCGAGGGACGGCGCGGAGGCCGAGCGGCCCCGTCACGCTGCAGGACCCGCTCGCCAAGTACCCGCTGCGGCTGCTGGACAAGGAGGTGCCCGGGGCTCTGGGGACACGGGGCGTCGGGGCTCCGAGGCAGTAGGTCCGCTGGCCTGCGGGGGCTCGTGGCCGTGGGCTGTCCCGGGGATGGAATCCGCAGATCAGGGTGCAGAGCCCTCCAGGGCTGGCTGTGACCCCGCGGCCGCCCCGTGGTGCTCCCGGCGTAGAGTAGGGTGTGTAAAAGCGTTTATGCCACGCTGCGAAACTGTTGTTTCCCGATGCTTAGCGTGTTCGAGTGCTGGCTGTGTTCCTCCCTCGGTTCCTGTCCTGGGCGCACCGTGAGAAGCCAGCCCGGCAGCCTGAGCTTCTGCACGGCCCGTGTCGCCCGGCTTCGGCCACGAGCATGCGATGCGCCTTGGGCACAGGGTTGCCTGATTTTACCTGTGTAAAGGTGCCGTAGGCATTGTGCAGGCAGGCAAAAGTCACTCCTTGTGGAAGTAAAGAGGAGAAAACTGCTTCTGAAACTCCTGGTTATTTCAACTTCATTTTCCAAAGCCTTTTCTGTATCCTTTCCCAGCATTTGGCTCTTGCATGCTAACAAAGAGCAGGCTTGCTAAAGCATATTGTGTTGAGCAGTTTGAAATTCAAAGTAGTGGTGATGCTGACCTCATTCTAACTTTGGTTTTTTAGGAAATCAGTCACGATACTAAGAAATTCAGATTTGGGCTACCCTCAACGAGTCATATATTAGGATTACCTGTAGGTAAGTACTGTAAACACTTAATTACTTACATGTCTGGTTTCTCACAGTTTTTTGACTTCTGACTCTGAATTTAAGGCTCAGAAAAGCAAGGAGCTGAAAGCTGCATCTGAATGCTTCTGTCTCAGAGAGAAATGTCAGGTTTCCCAAGGGTTGTATTTATGATCTTTTGTGAGTGCTTTGTCCAGTTGTGTGGTGTAGGGTTAGAAATGGAACAGTGAAAGTGAACTGAACCCGATGGCATTTGTCACCAGCCAGAGTGGTATCTGTCCAAGCTTTTTCATATTTATTATTTGCATTCTGCTTCCATCTGGTTCCCTCAGTCTCTTGGCAATTGCCCTCATGGTTTTGGCAAATACAGTCACAGTTGTAAAGGAGAAAGGGGACAACTGCTGCCTGGGAAGAGACTGAAATATTCAGAGCCTTTTCTGTGTATGCACTTACGTTTGAATTACACACATTTCCGTGCAACTTTATCCGGAGTTCTGTAGCATGAATTTCAGCCTAGGATTGGCCTTCTTTCCTGTACCCTGGAACAGTGATGGCAGTGACCCTTGGACCTTGAATCAGTGATAAAAGGCTCTCTCTCTGATGTGCAGATGTGGCTCTGCACTGCTTGGCAGTTCCCTGTGCTGTGTGGCAGGTGTCAGGGTCATCCCGATCCATGTGAGCATGTCCTCGCATGCTGCGTGGTTTCTTTCCAAACTCTCTTCTGGCTTGTATGGGAAAGAGTAATGAAATTAAGTAGGCAAATGGTAAACCAGCTGAGACGTGCTCTGCAGTGCTTGTGTTTATCCAGATTCATCTTAAGAATTTAGGAGTAAGGTCCTGAAACTATACTACTTCCTGGGAGATTCCTGGTCTGTGCTGAAAAAGGAGAAGGAACTGAATGTTTTATACAGCATTTATATAGCAAAGATTTTCTCTTGTCATTGCATGCGTAGCAGGTTACAGTACCTTCCTTTCCCTCTTGTCCTCCAGGGATGAAAAAAAAAATCAGATTTTAATCCTTTCTCCCCAGGCCAACATGTTTACCTTTCTGCAAAAATCGATGGGAATCTGGTGATTCGAGCCTATACCCCAGTTTCCAGTGACGAGACGAAAGGTTATGTTGATTTAATTATAAAGGTAAATTTTGTTTTCCTTTAATATGGATAAGTTGCTAATTGGAAGGAGGGCAAGTACTTCCTTTTACTGAAACGGTTTGTTTTGATTTAGTAATCAGATTTCACCACGTCTCATTCAAATTTCATTTTCATCGGATCTCATCCTTTTCAGATAGGGTGACTGCATGGCAGACAAGTCATTTCACATTGCCCTTGAGTAGTATGCTGTGTATCTGCTGTGTGGCACTGAGGGATGGCAGAGGAAGAGCAGAGGGAGAGGAGGATCACTTCTCTGGCAATACTTTAGCAATTTCCCTAATACCTTTTATTTGGCAGTGCATGTGTGGAAGTCGAGACAGGCACTGCCCTTAGAGTGCTTCATTAAAAACTCCTGGGAGCTCCAAATATCAGCTCCTTGTTACGTAAAAGTCCTCGTACCTTTTCTCTGTAGCAGTCCCACGGGCAGCTCCACACAGCTCTCAGGGTCTGTCCATCTATGCCAGCAGCTCATCTGTAGACTCGATGCCTCAGCTCTTCTTCACACGCTGATGAGGGCAGTGCGCCTAGCTCTGTCCAGACTGCCTGGGACTCTGCTGTCCCTAGTGTACAGCTCCAGCTCTCTCTCTGCTGCACTGTTCTCTCTTTTTTATGCAGTTCTTGCTGGCTCCTTCCCATCCACCTCACCTGTCTGTCTCTCATACAACATCTTGCCCTTTCTGTGCCTTGCACAACCTCCTGTCCCTTCCTCCTCACAGCAGGCTCCAACTGACTCCAGCCAACGCCCTCCCAGCTCGCTCACTCTTACCACATCCACAGCTGGGAGGGCAAGGCTGTTCCCACTCTTGGATCATTAACACAGCAGCAACCAGTCAGGACCGCTCTCAGCACCATCTCTGTCTGTCTCCCCACATGCCTGGATACTGATCTCTCTCTCTCTCTCTAGATGCCTATGCTGCTGCTAATGCTTACTGCAAACAGCTCTAAGCAAGTCAATCAAGGGATATCCCTTAAGCTAGGGGATGCAGGACTATCTAATCCCAGGACTTGTGGATTTCCTCATCTTTTTCTATGATAGAGTTTGTCCTTAGGCAAAAATCCAGGCTTTTTTTTTTTTCCTTCATGTTAAGGGTGATGAATCATTATGAACTGCTTAATGCTTCTTACGTGCTTTGAAAGCTGAAAAAGCTGTTGTGTGGTTTAGTGGGAAGGTTTTGGGAGGAAAAGATGCAGCAATGCTGTTTTCAGAAAGAGCAGCTACAAAAATGGGGTGACATAAGGCAATAGTGACAGGAGGGCAGCAGCACATAATCTGCCTGCCACACATTCCTGCTGTCCTGGCTGTTTGCAGGGAGCAGAGGGACATGTGCCCAACAGCTCTTTTTACTTTGGCTGCTTCCTGTTGCAAGGCTCAAGAAGTAAGTGAGAGCAAAGAATTGCCTCGATTTCTTTCTCAGGTGCTCAATTTCAGACCTGCAGGATTGTGTTCTGCAGTTTGTGATACTGTCTGCAGGAAAGTCAGTGGTTGATAATGTGCAAATGATTGTTCTTACAGATCTACCACAAAAATGTGAACCCCAAGTTTCCAGAAGGTGGGAAGATGTCCCAGTACCTAGATAACATGAAGATTGGAGATACCATTGATTTCAGAGGGCCAAATGGACTCCTGGTCTATAAGGGGACAGGTACTGTGACACAAAGATGGGAGAGCAAAAGGGAGGTATTGGCTATTTTCAGAGGTGTTTTAGAAAACTTGACAACTGTAGAGAATCTTTTTCTTTAAAAGTGGAAAAGAGGAAAAAATCACCTTTTTTAGACTTATCATGAGCGGTTTGAGCTGTCAGAGTTGATATGATGGGAAAGAGTACTTTGTCTAAGGAATAAGTGATGAGCATCTTACTCCTGGGACAATAAATCTGAAAAAATTGCTATTGTATTATATGACTGAGAAGTCTGCACTGGAAGTAAAATACCCCAGCAATACATATGGAGGGAGATGCTCCAGATGCTTCTTAAGCAAATGAGATTGTGGCTTAAAATGGCCTCTGAGAATCTCTGTGCTGTTACTGGATAACCAGCTGACTGAGGGTCAGCTCCATTTCATAATCAAACCACGTCTGAGTTGACTGTGAGGAAATCAGCTCAGAGGAGTAATTCTCCTGCCGGATACAAGTGCAGGATTTTGCACTGATCTCGACTGAGAGGAGCTGTGCACTTAAGTCTCGCCTCAGAGTGCTCAGCTTTTCTCTGGGTGCTGAGCTCCTGTGATCAGCAATCTCCCGATGAATCTGTCTCAGCAGAAGGGAGGGATTTCCAGAAGATTGGTCATTATTAATTGATCATCTGTAGTAATTT
Organism: Brachypodius melanocephalos; assembly: GCA_013398615.1. NCBI lineage: Eukaryota > Metazoa > Chordata > Aves > Passeriformes > Pycnonotidae > Brachypodius > Brachypodius melanocephalos. Next base: position 4,510 of record VZSR01002262.1, read on the forward strand.
TTTCCCCATGGAATTTGTATCCATGTTTATTTGGAAGCTAATGTACCTATAGGTTTGGAATATCTCTTCTAGGTACCTTTCTTATCAAGCCTAATAAGAAGTCTGAAGCAGAGAAAAAGTTTGCAAAGCACCTGGGGATGATAGCTGGAGGAACAGGTAAAACTAATCCCATCACATGGAGTGTCTAGAGAAAATGTCTTTGTGCATATATGTGAGGACTGTCACTGTACTTTAGTAGCAGAGTACTTACACCTGCATTTCTTTCCATTAATTTCTTTTCATGGTGGCTACACTGAGGCATTCCAGTGGTTTGAACTCAGTCCTGGCGAGTGGCAACCTGAAAGTTTGAATCCTAATTTACCTCGTGACCTCAGTGAACTCATTTCGTCAGTGACAAAAAGTATTTCAGCAGAAGGTCATGAGGGTAGAATGATGTGACAGAGAATCCTGAAGAGAACAGCCCTGCACACAAGAGCTCTGGGTTTGTTTTGGAGCTGTTTGTCACAATAGAAACCCCCAGTCCCTGCACTCCATGTGGATTAGAAATCCTGAGATGTGTAGCTCTGTGCAAACTGAGATCCCATTGAAGACTGAAGGGAGGCAGCCTTAACGCTGAAACTGTAGCCATGGAAAGAAGTACCCACCTTTATAACCGTTTTGGTTTTGAACAGGGATAACGCCTATGTTGCAGCTGATCCGTCAGATCACAAATGATCCGAAGGACTCCACAAAATGTTACCTCCTTTTTGCTAATCAGGTGAGTATTCTGACCCATCTCTTTGTCCTTCTTTAACAGCCCACTTGTTTTTGCTGGCTTCTGAGCTTTTTAAACGGATGGCCTGTGTTTCATACCCTTTCACACTTAGGTGTCTCCTCACAGTTTCACTGGATTCCTACTATTTATTAGGGAATAAACACTGGGACCAGCTCCCAATCGCTCTGCTCATCTTAGTCCTTCACTGATTCCAAGGAGACAGGATTTGTTTCCACTAATCTGTACAGTTAACCTTCACCATGCTGGCCCAGGGACATTTGCCAGGGCCAGGACCAAATTTGCCATGGTCAGGAACAAATCCAGCTCATTGTGATTTTAGCCTGGATTAAAAAGTTGTTCTAATTGCCATCTTTAGGACTGTGTTCAGGTGGCTGCTAAGTTCCACAGTTTGTTGTTCTTCATCTCAATTTACAGAAGCCTGTAATGATAATAGCTGTCATGGAAGGGGCAAAATACCCCATTACTTTCTTAATTTGGATCGTTTTTATCATTGCATTTGTTGTGAATGGCAGATGAGCTCCCATCAGAGGACTCCTGGGATGGTTTGGAGCTAAACAAAACTGTCATTTTGCAGACAGAAAATGACATATTGCTGAGAGCTGAGCTAGAAGACATTGCCAAGAGGCATCCTGAGCAGTTTGTGCTGTGGTACACACTGGACAGACCTCCAAAAGGTAGGGACATATGGAAAGGCCTTTGCTCATCCTTGTGCAGCAGTCAGAGCTTCACTCCTACTCCTGGGGATATCGCAGTCAGGTCAAGTGTTTTTGTTGTTCTTACGCTTTGAAACTCCTCAGAAAGAAACCTTACCCCATATCCTGTTTGAAAAAGGGATCTAAGCCAGGTGGGCCTGAAAAAGTGAGACAGAGTGGTGAAACAGAGCTGCCATGTGTGTGGATTAAGGCATCATTTTCCTACTTGGCACACTTCAAATGGCAGATGCATCCAATAATACCACTGCTTGCAATAGTTTAGCATTGCTTTCCTCTTTTAATTGGTTTTCTCTTATCACTAAACAGAGCTTTTGTTATCACTGAACTATGTCACCTCACCCCTCCATCTCAAAAATTAAGTACAGGTCTCAATACCTCTCCCTCTTCACTGGAAAAGCTGATTCACTCTTCCTTTTTATTACTACCTGCTTGTTTCTTTTAAATTTTACAGTATATTGTTTTAAGACCTCCATGTCTCATCAACCCGATCCTTGTTATCTATATGATCCTTGTTATCTACACGCTTGTCCCTGTGGAAGGGGATCACTGGGTTCCAGCTGAGTGAGAAATTTAACTCTCTCCTGGCTTGCAGTGATGGTGCCATAATGTGATTGTTCAGTTACTTAATGAGCTTTAAAAAGGCTCCAGCCTGTGTGGAGATCCAAAGTAATGGAATGAATTTCTCTGTTGCAGACTGGAAGTACAGCTCTGGTTTTGTCACTGCAGACATGCTGAAAGCCCACCTGCCTGCCCCTGGCAGTGACACCCTCATCCTCATGTGTGGGCCACCACCAATGATTCAGTTTGCCTGTCAGCCCAACCTGGACAAGCTTGGCTATCCCAAGAGCTGTACATTTGCTTATTAACGCTGATGGCACCTGATTTGTCACCTTTTTTGGGGGTACTGTGTATTTTTCTACAGGAACAGCTGATGTGCAACTGTGCAGCATTTGGGGGTGTGTGTTTTTTAACCCCTTGATGTAATTTCTGTGGTTTATAACTTCATAATTACCTTGTGTGTTTTAATACCAAGAAATCCTCTGGAATTGTGTGGGAATTAGTCTGACATCTGAAATTAGTTTAAAACATTAATTCTGAGGGGAAAAAATTAAGATGAGAGGTCATCCACATGAATGTGTGTTAAATCATTCCACAGTCAGCAAGTGGGAGGGGAACAGTCAGAATTTATTCATAACAGTCAAAAAATAAGCGTTTATACCAGTGTTATGCTAACTAGGATTTCTTACTACGTATATTTAAAAGAAGAATCAATTGTTTTCTGGATTGACTATTCACAGCCAAGTTAGCACAACAACACACTGAGTCGTAAATACGGCATTGAAAGAAACAGGAAGTGTTGTGTTTGGAATATCCCAGGGCTGCTGGAGCAGCCAGTCCCATTTGCAGTGCTGTAATAAGTCTGTTGGCTCACTGACCTGACAAAGTATTCCAAATGCCTGTGGTACCCGAGCCGGTCACTAGCAGTGCCTACATTGCCCGACTGGTACATTTAACACCTGTTACTGAACATTAAACAGTAGTAGTTTGCTGATGCATAGACTTACTTCTCATTGTTCTGAGTTACCCTTTTTTGGCAGTTTGTAGTGATTGAAAAGAACCTGCCTGGGTTTTACCACTGTGGACAATCAAATCACGTGTTTATCTTCTTACACCTGACCGTACGGTGCAAGGTCTGTCATGAGAGACTGGGGAAGTGAGGACTAGGATAGATCTCCTGTAAAAAGCACCCCAGGTAGTTCTCAAAGCGCCCTTGCTGCATCCTGTGGCCAGCCCTGGAGTTTCCTTGTTTATTTGGGAGGGTTGTGGCTGGCAGTGGCCTGCCCTCAGGCTATATTAGAATCCAAAGCAACACCTGCAGCCAGCAAGGGGAGAGTAATGCAAACCAGCCCTATACAAACTTTCCCTTACAATTAAGGAGATTTTTTTCTGACATTTATCTGTTTACTAAGAGAGCTTCTTAACAGCTCACTGATGCAGGAGATGCATATGTAAACAGATGCCACAAATAATTGCTGCTCTAAAGGTGACAGCTTCACCCCCAGCCCCTCAGAAAGCGAGAGGCCCTATCTCCCGCTGATGCAGTCCTCTCTAGCCCAGTGCAACAGCAACAGATTTATTTTGTCAGGTGTTTTAAAGAAATAAATCTTTCTTTTATTTTGGTGTTTTCCTGGTAGTCTCAAGAGTTACAATTTCCCGCTTCAGATGTTTTTGCCTTAGGTAAAGATTTATGAACATGGCAGCTCGTCATCCTAATAAAAGCAAGGGCTTGGTGGACAGCACTGTACTCCATTCCTCCAATCCTACAGTGCACCGACTTGGATAAAAAGAGGGCAGGACAGGTGCCAGTGAAAGGGAGGAGAATTTGAAATCCGTTCTGGGGACCAGTCTGGCAAGACCGGGGAGTAGTGAGTGAGCCATTACTGCTGCTCTGAATTCCAGGTAGCTCTAACTAACCCCCATGATACAATTGTGTATTAATGATTCCTGCACTACAAATTAATAATAAAAAAAAAAAATTACGAAAGGTCTTTTGCGTAACAGTACATCAACGTAGCACGGAAAAGACAACTGAATAAAAGGACAAAACGTTGCCAGTCTTGGCTTTCCAGCTCTGGATCTGAGTCCCACTCCTCTCCCAGTCCCGTTTCCTGTTACACGATGTGGTCCAACAGCCCAGAGCAGAGTTACCTGTGACGTGTGGCTGCACTGACACTGGGAGATGCTCCGGGGGGAGGTGGCAGTGGCAGGAAGGAGGTGAAGCTTTCCTGCTGCACGGCCTCCAGCTGCTCCTGGCCCCTCCTGCAGGCCTGAGGTACGCGTCCTGCTCCTGGTCAGGCTGAAGCGTCATCTCCAGTCTTCAAAGGTCGGTGTTAGGAACCTGCTGTCATTCAGCATTTCATCCTGGCTCAGCAGCGTCTGAAAGAACAGGATGGGGAGGACTGAGGGTGTTTGGTGAGGGGCCTGTGCTCCCAGAGACCCAGCTGCAGGGACATCAGGCTCATGGTACGGGGGGTGAGCGCCACACGCAGTCAAAATGAATTTCTTCAGCTTTAAATAACTTCTGCTTGAGGAAATTTTTAGAGATTTTGTGCGTGGCATGAAACTCAACTATATTTCATAATTCTTCATTATGTCTTCTGGTCACTTATTTTTATTTTTTAACAAATGAGCATCTGTGGAATGAAAAAGCAAAAGTGAGGGGTTTTGTTTTGCACAGAGTTGTAGCTCACGTAAGTTTTCAAAAGTCTGTACCTCATTCCTAGCTGCTGTGACGGAGGGTGTTGTTACCTGCAGAATCTTTGGAGAATTGTTTTCATTTTGTCAAAGAGACAACAGAGTTCATGAAAACTTAGAGAGGCCTAAATGAAGCTTAATTGCTAGAGCAATTTAAAAGCAGGTTTTTTTGTGACTGGATGCCCCACCAGGCTGTAAAGAGATACTTAACAAGAACAGAGACCTGCTTACTCTTCATTACCACCAGCAGTGAGCACCTTTCAGTGAGTTTTAGCAGAACACATTTGTGACTTTGGAACAAGAGAGGAACGAGTACATACCGTGAGGTGGGTTATGCCTTGGGAAAGAGCCCCTATTTGCATTACTGTGCCTTCTGAGTGTTCCATCTGTAAAAGCAGTCAGCAACTAGTTCAAATCAGACAGCATCTGCAATTTTATTCACTCTACATGCAGCTTTGGGAGGGATCTGTGCCTGGACAAATGAATTTGGGGTAAGTTTAAAAGCTCCTCAACAAAAATGCCTCCGTGCTACAAGGTATGTGAAAATGCATTTAATGACAGGAAGAGTGGATCCTGATTAAGAGAGACTGATTGATTCCGTAAAACTTGGCCTCTAATTCGCAGGAAAAAAAAAAAGGCTTAACTGATATTACCAATGAAAAGTAATATTTTCCAAATGGTCTAACACTACTGGTATTTCTGGTACACTTCTTTCACAGGCAAGAAGTCCTTGACACAGCCCCACCTCTTTTTACATAGCAGTGTCACCAGTTCTGGGCATTGGGATTTCCTGCATGGGCCACGTGCTCAGAAGTCACGCTTAATAGACGGACCATGCTCCCAGACAATGCAAAATCCAGTCTTTCTGCCATGCTCGAATAACTGCACAGTGCAGGTTCTTGGCTCAAAGTTAATGCATTCCTCTCACAACTCTAAGCTGAGCAAGTGGACATCCATGCTCACAGTCAGGGTTTGGTGTTCTCCCTCTTTAGGAGCAGTACACTGAAAAAGACCACGGTCAGCCAATGAACACGATCGAGATGTTAGACGCACTAAACCATGCAAATGAAAAAATTACCTTCACAGTTAGTCTTTTCAATGTTGTGACCATTCTCTTATGAGGCTTAAACTGCTTTTATGTTGCTGGAGAAAGACCAGTTTACTCCAGCTGCCTCTGTGCAGCTCTTGTGTGTTGCCAAAGTTCACACAAGGCGCCAGGAGCGCTCCGTTTTTCAGGGTTTACATCCCTTTACACAACAGCAAAGTTGAAATAAAATGTGATGATTTTTAGTCTTCATCATTTCTCTGTATGCTGTCTAGGCAGTTTCATTCACAAGTTCACTACCACATTACAAAAGTGAATTAACTATCGGTTTATTAATAATTTGTTCACTGCTGATGCATTCTCTTCCCATATATTGTCTAAGCAGAAATTACTTCCCACTGTACATCATGAAAGAAAAAATCCAGTTGGATTCTCTGATTACCATCTGTTCAAAAATACAATCCAGTTGTACTTTAATATAACTTGATAGCTTTGTGTAAGTTTGTCCCAATGAATTTATTACATTAAAAACCACCCATAAAAATAATGAAAAAAATAGTGTGCCATACTAAAATTATGAAAGCTAGAAGTACAAAAGTCTTGTGTTTACTGCAACCACGCCCTTGACTGACAAAATACCTCGATCTTCAGAGTGTAAAGGTGCCATAGTCCTGAAAAAGGGCTTGAGGATGGAAGAGCTTATTATGATGTTGATTAAAAAAAACCCCCAACATTCTTAGTCTGGAACTCTTTCCAGTGTCCACAGCCAATACTTTTCTCAGTGAGTTCATGCGGATGTAGCAAAGAGTTTGTTATAGGGGAACATTTGGTTATTTGCAAGCTTTGGAATGCATGGAGAGGATGAGATGAGCATGGCATCAGTCTGTCTGTCCCACCTGATCCAGTTCCCTGTCAGTGAAAGGACTGAGGCCTTTGTAGCCACCATAGTTTTTCGAAGTACCATTCGTAGCAGCTGGGCTTGTATCCATAGGACAAATGTAGTCTGTTGATTCGTCAAACTTCTTTTTCCTTAAGTTTCCAAAATGCGAAAATCCCAGTTTCTTTGGCTAAAATAAGGAGGCAACACAAGTAGTTTTGAGTAAGAAAGGTTCTTCAAACATTCAAAATCCTCTCCTTTTTCATTTACTGCTATACCCTGGTCATTCAAGTACATAGATTCTGAATTAACTACATTTGTTCTCAAACTGGAGTTACAGCGGATGATAAATGCGTTTCTATGATTTTCCTTCTAAGAAAAGAATGAACAGATTGCACGCTTATTTTCAGGACCTGACTGAAACAGATACAAAGTAAAAGGTTTGGTATCTAGAATTAAGGTAGCACTCCTAGAATTCACTTCTCCCTGCCCATGTTTGTCCCTTATTTTCTTTGTAATTCAGAGCAGAGAAGTCTGCCACTGACATCCCTCCTTTCTGACAGCAGTGCTTACCCGAACTTTGGCAGTGGTGGTCAGAGGTGTGTATGCTGCTGACTCCACGATTTCTCTCTTCTCTTGTTGTGCCTCTGGCCCGATTAACACGTTAAAATTGGTGGTGAGGTGGCGGCGCAGGAGGGTCTTTTGGGGTGGGATATTCAGGAGCATGGCCAGCGTGTCACCGTTGAAGCGAGGTTCCAGAATCTGGGAAAAGGGCAGGGTGTTTATTTTTTATATAAATATTTGCAAGTGTCAACTACTACAGTGCTTAGCAGAGGATTTCTCACCGACTACCTGTTCACATAACTCACTCATGAGACTGAGGTTTGAATGGGAAGTACCTGAAAGGAGCCAAGAAAAAATGCTGAGCATGCTCAGGCAAATATGTGTTTATACATATTCAACCCATACGTTTGGGTTGAATAAATTTCCTTTCAGAATTTTCTGCTCTACTCAGACCACAAGCTTAATCTTAGTACGATTTCTACCACTGCATTTTGGCCAAAATTCTGCAGCAGTAGAATCGTGGTGTTTCAGAACCCTGAAATTACTGAGCTGCAAATAGTTCTGAATGGTTTGAATTCAAAAAATGTCATTCGTGACTGCTGGGATTTCAGGGTGGTTATTTAGCATGGCTCAGCGTTCTGGTGAATCACTCCAACACTCAGTGATGCCTACTCAAAAAGCAACTTTAGCACAGCACAGTTCAGGTTTCATTTTATGTGCTGCTGTCATACACTTGTGCGCAGCTGAGCTTTGATTACAGAAAGTTTTAGCTGTTCCTTTTTTATTTTAAGTTTTCCTTTGCAACATGAGGATGCGTGGGTCAGATAAAGAGGCTCCTTAGAAGGCCTGATCACGCTGTCATATCGCAGATGTGTTTGTTTCTTTCTGCTCGAAGAACATCAGATCAAAGATGGTTTATATTACAGCCTGTCCATTTTTAACTGTGAAATGGTAAACTCTTACGATCAGGCCCCCGTGCACTCCGCTGCCTCGAAGGTTGGGTGCGTATTCTGCCAGATCCACTGATCGGAGCCATTCCATCACCCTGTGGTTGGACCACTGCACCACGTCGGAAGCAGAGACGTTGTTCTGTTGGAGGGACCGCAAAAGGTGATGACACCGCAGCCCGCACTGTCTGAGAGCGCACAACTCGCATCTCAGTTCAGATAAAAACAGCCTCCCTCCTCTTCCTCCAAGGACACCTGTTCTTCCCTGACCGAGGGATTGCTTCTCTTTAAGGCCCCTTTCAAGCGGTCTCTGATGAGGTGGCAGACCTGGTCAAGTACTGATGAAATCCCAGGTGTTGCATCGAGAAGTGCAACAGCAGAGATTACAGATTACAGGGATAAAAAGGGAATGTTTTGCCAACAGGGTTACTGACAGTGTTTAATGCTAAGACAAAACTATGCTGATCACGTAAGGCAAAAACCTTACAAATTTTAAAAATGAGGTCAAGCAAAACCAAATCATTCCAAATTATTCTCCTGGAAGATAAATTAACTTTTTTCCCACTATGCAAGTAACTTCTGCAGAGAAATGCATGAGAATCAACAAATAACTGGCATAACTACTGCTTTCGGTGCAAGTCTCTAGAAGCAACGATTCTGTTGTATCACTGTACACTGCTGACTTTCTATCCCCTTTGGCTGGGACCAGGGAATTCGTGCTTGCTTAAATGAATTTATTTCAACATTCTTTTACCTCCTCGACTGGCCTCCTGCGTAGACAGTGGGGGTTGAAGCCGTTGATGTGCAGCACGTGAATGGCACATTTAATACTCAGGTGATGCAGCTGACTGGTGACTTTCAGGAAGAGAAGGTCATTCTGGGAAGGAGAGAGACTTTTAGGTGGCACAGAACACACACCAAAACAGATACTCTCCCCAAGAAGAAAGAGTTTAAATTTGCTGTGTAGTTTTACCTAACACTACAGTAACTGTGCTTTAGGAAAGATGAAAGTGTCTACTTTAAAGAGGGTTTGGGTTTGGTTAGGGTGGAGATTTGAGCAGGGGGGTTCTGCTGTTGATTTGTTGGGTTTTTTTAAACATTGTACCACAGCAAGAGCTGGCTAAAAAAATGAAGGCAAATCCAGACCTGGGCAGGAGAATGGGAAGAAAACACGGTGGCTGTGTGTGGTTCATGGTGTGCTGTGCATGTGGTCAGAGCTGTATCAATCACTGGATTTCCTGCTGTTACTTTGATGAGTGCTGTTGCTAACTCGGTGTGGAGAACAACGAGCTCCAGAGGTCATTTTACCTTTAATCATGGTGTGCCACATGATATTGAAAGAAGGACTGTGCAGAAGTTAGCCCTAACACATGACTTATTTTATGGACCTTAGGAGCAGATTCCATGCACTAAGCAGCACAAAGGAGCTATTACTGGCACTATTTCTGTCTTGCAAAAATTCTTTAACTACTCACAAGGTAAAATTCTAAAAGTTTCTGTTTATTCTGAAGTGAAAATTGGTAAAACTGAGGAAAAAGGATTGCGCTTACCACAGTTAAATACTGCAACATCCTCCCGTCTACTCTGGATTCATGAAACTGGTCTTTGTACTGAGGTAAGCCAATGTCATCAAGCCACCCTGCAGATGTGAGAGCAATGGGGAACCAAATCCAGATCAGTGAGAATGAAGCCCTTCTCCCCGCTCTTGCCTGGCTTCTTTTAAGGCATTCAGGTGGCTCATTCTACCTTTTCCCCTTTCCTGGGGACAGCCTCTTGCCAGCAGCCTGAAAGCAATTCCCACCGAGCAGCTTTGTCCACACCAGCCCCGTGATATTTGACACAGACCATGTGATGGAGCACATCTTCTGCAGCACAATGGAGCTATTCCTCGACTGAGCCCCCCCCTTTAATTCCCTGCTGTCTGACAGAGTTCCCCATGGAAGAGCATACCACAAGCTGTATGTCTGGAGGTCAAGAACAACACAAAAATCCTCAGTTCTTCTATGGTGAAACTTAGTGCTTTTTAAAAGGTGTTTGGTAGCTGCTCAAACACGAATCAGGCTGCCCTTTCAAAGAGGTGGGAGAAATTCCTTCCCAAACAATTCCGTGAGAGGCCAAACACTCACGTGTCACCCAGATATGATCGAGTTGTGCAGACTTTTCATCTTGTTTTGCGTTTATAGCTTTAATGGCCAAAACCAATTTCTTCCTGTGCAGCGGATGCTTTATTCCCATTTCCTGCAACAAAAACCATCGACAAAGAGTTTGCCCTGCCTCTGGCTCCTTTCCTCACATGAGATAACTACAAAAAGTGATACTGTGGATTTCAGAAAGATAGAGCCAGTGGTTTGGAAGACCTGGTTCAGGATTAGCAGGTAGAGAGAAGCAGTGATTACCTTTTCCATGTCCTGAGGTGTGGCAGTTAACAGCGTGTGGCCCGACGTCACCCACTGCCGGGCAAAAATCACGTACTGGCCCAGACCAAAGTCCTCCAGCCAGTTACAAACTCGTTCAGTGCTCCACTGGGCAAATGGGGCATTGTGGTCACTGAAAAGCACAGGAAACATTGGGAACATCTTAAAAGAAAGAATGAATGTCCACACTGGAAAGCTCACTGTGTGCCAGAGGCAGCACTGCAGCAAATCTGTCACTGTGCTGTTTTCTGGGAATTTGGCAGCCCGGCCACAACCTTCGGCTGAACGGTTGCAGGGCAGATAAGAATTTTCCATTTTCTGTTTGAAAAGAGGGAAAAGGGAATTGCTGAATCCTCATCATTATGCAGATGAAGAGGTCATTATTCTCCTTGTACTTTAACAAGGTGAAATTTTTGCCACTCCACCAAGCAGCTGCAGGAGTGCAGGCAGGGGAGACTCTCAGGATCGTTTTTGCTACCAGAGAAATTCTTTCCAGCTGTTGCAGAATCCCACGTGGCCCGAAGTGCTCGGGCAAGCTCCCCAAGAGGAGGGCCGGGCACACGTAGGCTGTGCCAGGGAGGGGAGGGGAGGAGCCCTTACCTCTTGTGGCCTTTGGCGTCCTTGGATCGGGACAGGCGTGGCCCAGCCGTGGCCCGGAGACCGCCCCTGCGAAACTCTGCCAGGCCCAGGTCGTCTGCAGGGAAGTTACCTGACTGAGTTCTTCGTATTCTTGCAAGACAAGAGTGCCACGACAGGACTGTTAGCTGTGCCACAGGGCGTTTGCTCTGCATGGAAACTACAGTGCCAACTAACAGCTCTGCTGACCTCCCTGGACGCCGCAATTGCCGCATTCCAGAGGCAGCTGAAGGAGCTCTGGGAAATTCTGTCTGGATCTAACTCTGGAGGGAAAAGCAAGAGCTCTGCAGAGCAGCAGTAACACTTTGCCCCAGGTAATAATCCAGGCTTGGACATGGCTGCTGTCATTCAGGCAGAACAAGTGGACACAGCGTAACTGTGCCATGCTTCCTGTTCCATTTTCCCTTCTTTTTTTACCTGGTGTCTTTCGTAATGAACAACTTGCTACAATTTCATTTTTCATGGCTAATAAAGCTGCTGGCATGCTAAATTAATAGCATTAGGATGACAGCAGTGCCTTATTTCTTTCACCAGCATGACGCTGCAAACACTCCCAACAATTTTTCCACCCCACTGTGTAGATAAGGACACACCCAGGCAATCCCAGAGCTGCTTCTCTGAACCCCAAATTTTAGGTTATTCTTGCTTTAGAAAATTGTAGATCTTGCTGGGAATTGGTTTCATTCTCAGCAGAAATGCTTTGACAGTGAATAATAATAACAATAACAATAATAATAAAAAGACCTTACTTTCCCCAGATTTTCTTGATCCCTTTTGGACTCTTCCTGTTTTCTGGAGACCACGGAGATTGTGGACCTGAATCCGTTCCCGAAGAGAGAGGTGAAAGGTCATCTGAGACCACTGTACCATCCATGGTCTCTGTTTCTCCTGGGTTAAGAACAGTATTATAGTCACATTTTATACTAATTATTGACACAGCTGTCATCTGGGAGGCTGATGTTTAAAGGCAGGGCGTGATACAAAAGTACAGATACCCATAAAATTGTTCTTGTATTAAAAAAAAAAAAAAAAACCAACACATGCCCAGAAGGTGAAAAAACAGCTGGACATTTGATACAAAAAAAAGTGAAGTAACAAAAACATTGGGTAAAATAATTTTGTTATTTCACTTTATTCTATTTAACCACATTATTTGAATCCATTTAAGCTCTTCTTGCCTGCTCTTAATACCTCAACTCCTCCATCAAAATCTGTGGGAATTTTTCTAGACTCAGTGAAAACAGAATGAGATCAGGAATAAGTGTCATAAAAAGAAATCCCATGTGAGTGCCACACAGCAGGAGCTATTACTTCATTTCAGTACTGCATGTAAGGAGTTCAGTCTAGAGGGCTCAGCTGGGATTAGTATTTCATAGGGAAAGGGAGGGGGGATGGAAAGAAACAAAGGAAGCAGCAAAATGAGTGTTAAAGTTGCATCTTGTGGAGATACAGTACCTAGCACGGGTGCACTGACACTCCTGACGCGATCTTCAGTCATCCCAAGAAGCAGAAAGCCAGATGGAGAAGCAAAGAAGATACAAAACACCGGCAAAATAAAGTTACAGAAGGGCAAAGTAGTTAAGCTAAGCATTAAAAGCAGAAACAAAAAGAAAAAGAAGCAGTTATTCTCGCCATGGAGTGAATATGCACTGGTGTGCACAGGCCCCAAGAACTCTGTACAGATCATCTTAAACAGGTAGGGATGAAAATGGATCTCTTTGGGCTTTGCTAACTACTGGAAAGTTTTAGCTCTTTAAGCAGGGACTACAGAGCTCTAAGCCTGCAGAGTATCTGAAATGAAGCAATGGCTAGGATTACATCAAATTGCTCTGAAATACAGAATTAGATGTGGAATGAATTTACTGCACATGCAAGAAACAAACCAACCTGCAGAAAAAAGTTCTCTTAACGCAGTGTATTTAAGAAGCTATCGCTTGCTTCTAGAAAAAGGACATCTTCCCTTCCAAACTCACCCACCCTTGGATAACCCTGCAGTTAAAGACACTACAGCATGGCTCATGCATTGCCTACAAAGTTCCATCACAAAAAAGCTCTTTCAAACCCCCTAAACAACCACAACCTATTGCAACCTTGAAACTGCAGTGTGCTAGCAACTTTAGGGTCCACGAGGCCTCAAAATAAACCAACTCCCACCAGAGGGGGGAAAAAAAAAAAACAAGTACAGCCAAAGCGAAAAACAATACCCACTGTAAGTTTTAAAGTGCAGGAAGACTTCAGAATCACAAGGGATACTCTTATGCCCAAGCTCCCAAGTTCTTCAGTCCTAAAAAAACATACCTGGTCCTGTGCCTCTCTCTTAACACCTTTTTGTCAACAAATCTGTGCTTAAGGTGCCACTGAAAAGAAACTAATACAGGCTTCCCCAGGAAAAACAAAAATTCCACAGATATCCATACAAGCCTGTGGTTGTGGAATGGAAATATATTTGTAGTTCCAAAATCCATGGATGTTTTTCTGCATGTAGTGAATTAAATTTTCACTAGAGGGTCCCCCACAGCTAAGCAACCAACAGTGCTGATAGAGGGATTTTTACCCAAAATGTTCATGTTTTCGATAGCTGTACTGTAAAGTTTCAAATGGTATTGTCAGGTGCAACAGAAAAAAAAAACCCCTCTAACTTCAACTCACCCTTCACTCTGCCATGAGCTGTGGGAATATCTCTGGTATTAAAAAAAAAAAAAAGCAGTGGGCCATTGCTCAAGTGAACCATGTGAACATGACCATGACAGTGCATTGTTCCAGCACAGCAGATTCTCCCCCACGCTCTGTCCCAGCCCCTCAAGCCGTGGGGATTTTCCCTCTGGGAGAGGCTCATTCTCAGGTACCTACTCAGGCCCAGGCTGCCGTTGTCATCGTTGTCACTCGTGCCACATCCATCCTGGGAGCTGTACATTCCCTGCTCTCCATTCTGCAGGCCTCGGGGCAGCTTTCCTGGCAGCGTTTGGTACTTGCTGCCTTTCCCCACTGCCTTACTCTGTTTGTAAAAGAGGGAAAGATTAAAAAAAAAACCAAAATCAAATCGCTCCCAGCATCTGCAATGCCGTACACAATGTTCTTAAAGCTAAGAAAGAGTGTGGCTCAAAATGACTCCACTCCCTGCACGTTCCCACTTGCAGATAACTCAATTTAAACCCATCCATCAGCTGACAGTTTCCCAGCAGGACACAGCCCTGCTCTCCCTCATCTGCTCCTCCCACTTCATCCACTCTATATTACTTTAAAACACATGTTAAATATTACATGGCTTTGCCACAAGAATTTTCCTGGCTGTCTCTCTTTCCTCCAGGACAGTGTGCTCCTATTCAGTAACCCCATTCCAACAAAACTGTTTTAAAACAATTGTCTGTGACAGGATGATACATTAAAAATACAGCGAGGTAACCACTGCTTTATCTGCTCCTATTCCAAGGCTACTCCAACTGCAGGCCAGATTGCTCAGTTCCTCAGCTCCTGCTCCTTTTTTTGTCTACTGCAGGAGTACATCCTGACTTGTACCAAAAATCTTGTAAAAGTAGAGAAATTGTGTCTGACATCAGCAGTGTATATTCTGAGACTGACTGACCTCAGCTTCACACAGCAAACTTTTAGATAAAAAGCATAAAAACAAAATATTTCCCTCTCAAATCTTTACCTTGTGTTTTGTTTGTCAGCAGTGGAACTATGCAAACACTTTGAACATGAAATGCAAGCCGGCCATACCATCACAGCACATCACACCACACCACACCACAGAATTGTTAGGGAAGGTTGCAGTTAATGTACCTCTTGTTCTACAACAGGTTGTGCTGCTTTTCCATCTACATACTATGGAGTTTCAGGGAGGGCAAGTTCAAAGTTTTTTGGAAAAAAGCAACAGACAAATGTTAGTATTTACATACATGGAACATCAAATATAATCTTATTGCTACAGAGATGGTGCTTAACACATGGACAGTACATTACAAGGACTGTTACTTCTTAATTCCATCTCAATCCAATATTTAATACTAATTGTATTTGTTCATTCCCCACTCCACAAAATTCCTGTGTTAGTTCTGTTATGATCAAAGGAATTTTGCTGTTTCCAGGTTCCTGGGTGGTCCCTTTAGAGTTACTTTGGGCAGGGAACATCACAGCTGTTTAACAAACCAACATGAAATAACACACACGATCCAGTATGGATCCAGCTGAAACCATAACGAGCTCTGATAAAAACCGAGTGATAAGAATTCCACCACAGTTAGGTCGGGGACACCGATGTGGTTTATTATTTTATTCTTATTATTGCTGGAAGCAATGAGAATTGCAGCTTTGAGCAAGGCAGAGTAACTCCAGCACAAACGTGTAGGCCCAGCCTTATGACAACATATTGCAGGGACAAATTCAGATTTTTGATTTAAGACAAGAAAATAGCTAAAACTTATCACAAGAAAGCCTTCATCAGTTCTTCATGGAATGAAATGTTAGTTCTGATTTGTCACATGTGCGTGACTACAATCAAACAAATGCAGCACCGATTTCACACATTCTATTTGGTAACGATCATCTCCAGCAATTCAAGAAAAAAATTAAAATATTTAAGAAAAGATTTGAAAAATTTTAAGAACTGGAGCAATCGTATTACTGGCATTACTGGGTGTAGGTAACCTGGTATTAAGCCTAATTTGAGCACAGAAAACAAAAACAGTCTCACAAAGCAGAATTACAAAAGCGCAGAAAAACGTCAGTGTACATAACAGCAAAACAAGACCGTGGACCACAATGTAACAAGACTTTGCAAATGGGGAAGTTTCATCCTGGAATGGAATGAAAGCCTTTGGGGTGCTCCTGCCGCATTAACCGAGGCAGCATCACTGCCAGCTTCAGGAATGCCATTCGTATCAGAAAGAAAAGGGAAGACACAGTTACATGCAAACACCCAAAAAGGAATCCTATGTGGAAATACCCAGTCCCGACATTTAGCTACTTCCAGGATTAGCTGCCTTAATATCTTTTGGTGATTTGGAAGTAAAAAAATATTTTTAAAACACCTCTAAACAAAATAATACTGCAGTTTAACAAAATGACTCCTCATCATTTCTTGTATTTCACTTAAATATTTTTGTTCCTTTCAGGGCAAAAACTGAATTTGAAGGTGTGTCCACACGGGTCTGTCAGCCAGCTTAGAAATGAGCTGTTTTAGGGCTCTTTCCCCACATACAGAGTCAGTGGTGGTTAAAAAGTTATAAAGTTACTGTATGTATAACAAAAAGAATATTTATATTTGATCTTTGTCTTTTAGTTGTGACATTAAACACCAGAAGCTGTGATTACAAACAACTAACCTTTTCCAAGCATTCGCTCTGCAAGTCTTCTAAACTACTGGACTTTTTTTTCTGTGGAACCCTTAAAAAGGGACAGGCAAAAAAGCAGCAGTTAATCCAACACGGTTTGTTTGCACATCACCGGTGTCTCACGCACAACAGCCGTGTAAGTCACGTAATGTGTGCATGAAACACAGCTCAGAATGAAGAGATGCTTTTATTTTATTGTGCTTTTAGTGCACCAATCACTGCATTGAGAACTGCACCAGGTGAAGGCAGGAACAGCAACAAGGCATCCTCTGAGCAGCAATGAAAGGCAGCCAGGCCCAGTGGGCAGCTTTAGCCTTGTTCTGTAGACGATCTTAGAAGCTCTTAACAAGCACAGCATTAACTCTCTGGGAGCAAGGTGCAACATTTAGGGATTTTAGAAAGGGAAACTGTTGTGCATTCCGATGAAAGTTACTCGTTCTTACCTATTTGTGATTTCCAAAGATTCTTCCTGCTGAGAGGTGAAATTACTTGAAGGCGCTGGAACGCTTCCACTTTAAATAGAAATAAATTTCATGGTTTTACAGTGCATATATCTCCTGATAGATAAGAATGCTGATTTGTTCCTGTAATTCAAATCTTAAACATCTAAGCACTGCAAACCTCCATGACATGCACGGGTTTCACGAGTGCCCAAAGCTGCAGCAAAGCCACGAACAGTCAAGACGAGATGCCAACAGCTCAACAGTCTAAATAATACAATTTAGCATCGCCCACGTGAAACAGGAGAAAGAAAGGTCTTGCCTGATTTCCACAGCTTTGTGTGGCACTGGAGGGAGCACGGCTGGTAACAGTTCTCCTGCAGAGGCCTGGGTAAGATACAAGAGTTTGTGACTCTGGTGTCTGCTGCTCAATCTACTGTGCCCATACCAAGATATACCAGAATTGAGCCAGGGCTGAACCCTCATCTACACTACTAGAGAGAAACCAACAGCAAAAAAATCATCTATACAGCAGGACATGCTTCCAGAACATCCGTACCTCTGTTTTCAGTAATTCTCCTGGAGAGTTATTCAAAAGATTCCACTTCCTTAAAGTTGCCTCAAGTTCCTCTTCACTGCCACCAGAGACAGAAGAGCCTGAAAGCATTAGAGAGTAGAAGCAGAAAGGGAGAGAAACAGGCAAAGTTTCATCAGCTCAGTAATCCAGAGCATCATGGCTTGTTCCTTGCTTCTTTTTGTTAATTTACTTAATGAACGTTCAGAGAGAGATTTACTCTCAATCCCTATTCTGTGTGCTAAATACATTTGCACTCATTCTGTATTTTTGTGTGTTAAACACAAGTTTCCATTCTGCCATGCAAGGCCTCAAAATATCGTTATTGCTTGTTAACGTGATGGTGTGCGTGGAACAAAACTGTCCTTTCAGAAGGGCGAATTTCCCAGATTGAATTCAGTGCTGAAAATTATGGTGGCAACTTAAAATGAGATTGTCCTAAAACCCACTCCACTTCCTACAGTGTCAATGAGAAATGAGACAAAGATTTGTTTCCTCCCCCCAGATTTTGAAATTAAATACACAGAGTTGTGTGCAGCAAAGCAATGTGGGTTTTCAGTTGTTCCTTCCAAACAAAACTTGGCTACTCGGCTGTCAGGGCTTTCCTTAGTGGAAGGGAAGTGAGTTCTCCTGGAATCATTCTATGCTGTAAAACATGGCTGAAGGTCACAGGTCATAATGGTCACAGGAAACACCACATAAACTTCAAATAAAATCAGGAAATAATTCACAAGACATTGTACCATGAGCTGCAATCATTATGTCCTTGACCCTCCTGTACTGGCTCAGCAGTAACGTCAGCTCCTCTATCCGACGGTCCTGTGGAAAATGTTAAATAAAGAAAATTTCATTTTAAATCCTTCGTTTTAAACTGCACTAACACTGTACTACATCTCTGTGATTTTCATGAAAACAGGCTCAGTCTTTCACATGCCTTGTAAGGAATGTTATTTGCTTTTGTACACAATATTTGCTGGACAATGTGAAATTATAGATGTAAGGAAACCACAGGAGCTTGACACTAGGGCTGTTTTGAGAAATAAACATTATGAGCCACATTAACGTTCTCCAGAATTGATGTTGCCCTGTCTGCATTTGTTGCCACAAAAATCACTGCCTCCTGAAGAATTAATTCCCTTTCTCATTAGTCCTTACAGGAAGTGTGTTATTCGAAACATTTCAGAGATTCAAAACCATCATTTCGTTCTTCACATGTAGAACAAGGATTTTTTTCTCACCTTTTCTTCATTTGCAGCCAATAATGTCTCCATTCCTATCTTCAACCGCTGAACTTCTTGGTCTAAAAATGTTTTAAAATGTCGTAAGAGAAATAAGACTTGCTCTGTTTACTGTAAATAGATGTTTTGTGATACTCTCCCTGTGTTCTTACCAATAACCAAAACCACGTCAGTGGCATGGCCAGTGCACTACTAAACTACATTTAATGTAGATTTTTTCAGAAGCTGAACTATTAAAAGTATTGCACAATACAAACATCCTGGTTTTGCTGACAAAAGACTACATAACGCTATTTTAAACTGTGAAAGTCAAGCAAAGGAAAAGAAACACTGAAGGTCATTTTGCAAAAATGAGAGTGTGTTTGCTGTCATATACTTGAGGAAATAATTTAAAGTAGGATTGGAAATATATTCCATCTGAGAAGTAGTTGAAGTACATCCATGAACTTGGGAATGAAAAATAACAAAACACTGATTTGATACAAGGAAATTGTAAAATGTTATTTACTTAAATGTAAGAGCAACTTGGTTAAAATCTACGTCATGAGCTAATGGAGAATTTCCTGACATGCAATTCAGTGACAGAGGTTATCCAGTAATGTTATAGTCAAGTCAATTAAAAAACACTCTCCAAACGTACGAGGTTATTGATCGTGTCCTAACTTTGCTGAACCAAATCTCTCACCTTTCTCTGCACAAGAGTCCCAGAAAGTCCTCCTGACTAAAACAAATGCGATGGAGACAGAACCTGAAACAGTTCCTCTGTTGTCACTACCACTCGAGCTATTCCTGCTTTGACATTAAACCAGACACAATTCTTCCCAACACCCCACAAAAACAGACACGGTAGCAGGCATGAAGGGAGAGGGGAAAGAAAATCAACACTGCCAAAGAGCATCTGTGAAAAAAGGTTTTACAACTGAATGTTGAGCACACAATGTCACAGCTAAACTGTTTGAAAAAGCTGTAATTAGTTTTTATTGCAGGGATTCTGGAAAGTGCACACCTTGCAATTATTAAGTTTTCAAACATGTAAATGAACCTCACAAGCATTTTCTCAAAGGGGAGACACAGGACATGCACAGGTACAGCCAAATCAAAAACTAAAACCAACAGGCAGTGGGCAAGCAATGGCGAGACTTTTTTAAAAATCACAGTCCTACGAATTTCTCTTTATAAATATTAGACTTCAAAAAGGACTGGTGGCAAGGTAGATTTAAGCACACTAAAGCAAATTTTACCTACGATATTCATTAACATCATCGAGTACGGGGACATTTATTCAGGCTTTTTAAAAAATTTAATACAGTGATTTAAAAAAAAAAGCCTAAATCTTCCCCTCCAAAGAGAAGGGCTTTCAATTAAAGCTGTCTTTCACAATATTAAGTGGGGTTTACACACGTGCAAATCAAAGGGGGGTGGGTAACTGTTAAGTTTTGGCTCTGCTAACCTTGACGACGTCCCTTTGAAGTCCAACAATTTGATTTGTGAACCTCTGACCTTTATCTCTGCAGTGCAGCCTTACCGAGCAGGGCAAGGAG
The DNA here is from genome assembly GCA_013398615.1 of Brachypodius melanocephalos. Classification (NCBI taxonomy): domain Eukaryota; kingdom Metazoa; phylum Chordata; class Aves; order Passeriformes; family Pycnonotidae; genus Brachypodius; species Brachypodius melanocephalos. The sequence continues at coordinate 24,862 of VZSR01002262.1, forward strand.
CTGGCTGCAAGCAGTGAGAGCAGCACCTCGTGTGCATGACAATCAGACAGCCACAGCTAAACCAAGGTGGAATTATTGCTGCAGAATGCATCTGATTAACATTGCTGTGAAAGGAGCAGGGAGAGAAAGCCAGAAGGGAATTGCAAGGCTTACGTTTTTCTTTTAGCCTTCTCCTATAAACTTCCTCTACGATGGTAAGTGGTGAGAGTCAAATAAATGAAGTATGTAGAAAAAGCACATATTAGATCAATTTTGCAATTTAATTAGGATATGCATTCTAGCATACTACAAGTACATTGATATAACTTTTCAACTTTATTTGAGAAGACCACCTAAAATGCTGCTAAATCAGTAATTTTTTTTTTTTAAAGATTGTTACTGTTTCCATTCAAATACAGTCTAAGTGCTTTCCTTGAAAGCAGTCCATGGATTGTGTAGAGGGTTTGATTCTTCTGCCACTGGAATCAAGGACAATTCTACCACACTTCCAGAAGCTGAACGCTGCTGAGCTCTAGATTTACTGTCATACCCCAATCTTTCCTTTGAAACACCATCAATTATTTGGGAATCTCACAGAAAATACAAAGTTCTATTAGTAGAAGGGCACCAAGCACTGCTGTCAGACAAACTCATTTTCTGGTTAGACATGCATTCTCTCCATGCACAAGCTCTGCAGCTGAGCGAGGTCAGCACGAGGAGGTGTTAAGTCACTGTGTTGGGATGAACCACAGCAGGTTCCTGGGGAGCCCTGGCAAGGAGGAAGCACAGCACATGGAAATCCACATCCAGCCTCAGTGCACGCCCCCAGGAGCTGTTAGAGCAGCAAAGCCGACGCTCTGTGTAACCTGCACACAAATCCTCCTGCACGGATGAGCGCTGGTGCCGCAGAGGGAGAAGGTCCCCAACTCCATATTCTCCTGGCCAGCAACTGGCAGGAGCCCCAGGGAGAGAATATTTCAGGGAACTGTGGCACCACCGGTTGAGACCGAAGGCTAAACCATCTGGTTTGTTTGCCACTGACCTGTGTCAACAGTGCAGGCTTAAACCAGAAACCCGCAATATCAGAGAACCCTAAAGCAGGCTGGCAAAGCCCACCCGGAGCAAGTTTTCACGGGACAGGGAGCCTGAATGAGACACAGTCATGAAGAAAGGAAACAACGACTCTCTTCTAGGACATTTGGACCTTGAAACACTATGCTTAGCTACTACGATGACCTTTTTCCCTTAAAAACCAGAGACTGTGAAGATTTTTCAAAGAAATTTTCAAGGTATACCTGAAAAATAAATTTCCATTGAACTATAATGAGTCTTTACAATTATAAATAAAACACCAGGAGAAAATTTCCAGGGCCTTGAGGACACTTATTTCAATTTGTCCTGCCTCTAGACTGGAATAGAGTTTCACACATTAAAGGCCTCTGCTCCACCAGAACACAGAATTAACTGACATCACTTTTCCTCCCAAAATAAATGTTAAGTCCATTCTTGTGTTTCTTTGTATCCCTCTGCAATCCAACGCAAAGCTAAAGTAAGGTTTTGACTTTTTAATTTTGTTTCCCCTCTTCTCACCTCTTTCTGCCACTTCAGAGTAGGAGGAGGTCCTGGAGAGCTGGCTTTGTAAGCGTTCTATCTCTGCATCTTTGAGAGCCAGCTGCTCCTGGAGCTGGGCTATCTCAGCCTGCAAAAGAGCACAGCAAAGTCACAATAACCTCCCCATCCACTGGCTGTGAGGCTTTCCCAGGAGCCAGAAGATGTCTGAGTGGAACACCGTGGCTGAGGTCAGCTACCAGCTCAGGATATTGCCCAAACACCACAACAACTGGACGTATCGATGCTGCTAGTGCTATAACAGAAGCACATTTTCCCCCGTTTGTGTAGATAAGGCAACTCTGGAAAGCTCTCAATGCTGCAAAGTTGGTCATATAAAAATAATGACTATTGTAGGCAACACAAACTTCACCTGAAGACCTCTGAAAGATATCAGAGGATTTTTAAACTGGTTATTTTTAATCCTAGTTAGTACTCATTAGTATAACTGAAACTTTATTAATGCTGAGCCTTCCCCGCAAGACAACAAAACTGTTTTTCCTCACAACAGCAAAGAGGATAGAAGGAAAGCATGGCCTGGAAAACAACCACACACATGCAAAAAAATACCAGCGTTCATTTACATTTGCTGGAAATTTAGGGCTGCCGCTAGATTTGGATAAAAATCCCACACGAAAGAGCTCGACAAGACAGAGGGAGAAGAATTCTGATTGTTCACCTTGAAATGCAGTGATTCTAATCTGGTTTTTGTATTGATGAGAAAAATGGCTAACAGTACACTTTAGTAAGTCAGCAGTTTGACAAGATTTTCTTCAGAGGCAAATAAAGGACAAAAAGAAAAAAAAAAAAAGGAAGCAAAAAAGCAAAGAAGTGGACAAAAATATCAGGAATGTGACCAGTTTCTCAAAATACTAAAATAAAGCAGCAAAGATGCAAAACTCCAAACAGCATTATCCAAACAGGGAGAAACACAGCTTAATTAACACACAAACTTATTTTCACCAGGAAGCAAGCAGCTGGATTGCAGGATACCGTCACTGCTCTGCCCAAAATTCCATGTGGAATAGAAGAATCTGCCTTGTTGCATCTCTGAAGGGCTCCTACACTTCCCACTGGCTAACATGCTTTTTATATCCAGCCATGGATATATTCCAATTTCTCATCTAAGAAGCTGGGAAAACAGGAAGACAAAAGCTTGCAGACCTCTTAATGCCAGATCTGGATTTGCCTCCCCTGGTCTACTTGACATCAGAGCTCTTTTAAGAGCTCTCCTTTCCCTCAGTGTCTAATTCCTGTCATCTCTGATTATTTTTCTGCTTCCTCTCTCTTTCCTTGTACTTTTCTTCCTTTTCAGTCCTGCATCTTCTCTCCCTCAGTGGGTTTTATGATTCTTCTTTCGTATTTTCCTTCTGCTCCTACATTTTCCATAATTTCTATCTGTCTTGGCAGCTGGCCGCACACCGCTCGAGAAAATATTTTCAAAGACTGTTCATCTCCACCACGCCAGAGAAAACATGGATTGAAGAACTATTATCTTAATGGGAAAAAAGACATGACAGCAACATTCTGTTATTCATCCAAGAATTCTCAAAAGAAAGAAATGCTAATACAAATAACAGCTGTTTGTCATGTCTGGATCAAGCTCTCAAGCATTAAATAGAAAATTCAGTTTAATAATTTGAAATGTTTCTCCAAGATTCAACCACAACTCAAGAGTCAGCCATTCACATCCATGGGGATTATTACACAAACTAAAGGAGATGTGATCACAGCACAAGAAGGAAAAATCGTATGGCGCTTTTTAATCTAGTGGAAAAGGGCTAAAAACTCAAACTAGATATAACACTGAGAATACTCCACTAGAAAAATTAATTACTGGGGAAAATGATTCAATGTTTCACATGTCAAGTTCCTGCAGATTATGATCCAACAGCTTTGCAGGATTGAAGGCCAACAGAAGGGGAAGGCAGCCGTGCAGTGTGATGTACACAAAGTCAAAGCAGATGATCTAATCGTGTACTTTGGGCTTAATGTCTATGAAAACAAATTCCACGGTAGGAAAACACCCAACCAACATTGCATGTCTCTTCAGGCTGGCAAGTACATCCCACAGAGGCTTGTCACCATGACACAGATCAAGGCCAGAAGCCTTCAAAGAGGCCTTGACTCCGAGCAGCTCTTTGCAAGTCCAAATGCCTTCTGTGGTTTCCTGAAATAAGAATTGCAGGAAGTACCAGACTGAAAACTGCATGGAGGGAGCAGAAGGCACAAAGAAAGATACAGCACCTTCAAACCAAGGCATTTATTCCAAAGATGATTAAAGAAAACTTGACTTCCTAGCTGCCCTGCCACCAGGTAAATGTCAGCAAAGTAAATATTGACGACAAGGGGAGCACATCCCTTCCCAGCTGATGTTAGAAATTACCAAGGATTCCTGCTTACTTTAGTTGCTTTCAACTTCCACTCGTACTGATTTCTTTCGTTTTCCAGTTCTTCCACTTTAATTTTGAGATGTCTGAGCTCCTGTAACAAACCCTGCAGAGGAAGAAGGAAATTAAAGGTAAGGTTTTTCTGGCAGATATGAATTTTTCACAGTCCTGAGTCACAGATCATGCAGGAACCACACAGTACTCAGCATTGAACCGCCACACCAAAAACTGTGACCTGCTCTTAAGAAGCTGCCCCCTAAATGCCCCTTCTCCCATTCCTTGATAGAACTGTGTCTCGCTCATTCTAAAGGACAATATTAATAACACCTTGACGGAGCTCTGACAAGACAAAATGTCTTAAAATTAACCGAGGAAAGGAAAAGTTTGGAGGAGTAACCCAACTTTGGACTGCTGTGCAGTATACACATTAAGCACCACACTAGCACCTTGGATTGCATTAAGATTTACTTGGAATGACTCTCAGATTTGACTCTCAGATTATTTCTCCAACCTACAGCTTGTAGTTCTAATAGTCCATTAAGCAGTTCTGCACGAACACAAGTCCAGGAATAACAGCACTATTTTCAAAATAGGTGTAACACACAGAACAGTTAGTTTTATAATACAAACCAGTGAGAGAAATTACTGAAAACCTCCCTCACAATACAAGCAGATTACTTAGGAGTTCTGGGCACACAAATTTTAACTGAAGAGATGTGACAATCACCTGATCTGAAATCAAGTATTAAAATGGTTTTATCTAGGCATACAGGTATCATTCCACCTTCAGTGAAATGAAGCCATTTATGCCAAGTAGCTTTTGTTCTGCCACGTGACACGTTTTTGGTCAAGTACAACCAGGATCTGTTATGTAAACACTGGTACCTGCTAACAGGGAATAAACAAAACTGTGTTGGATTTGCCATTTTCAAAGTACAAGCAGATGATTCTTATTACAGCTCGCATTAGAAAAAGAAAGGGTACATGTCAGAGAGTCTTGGCTGAAATTGTTTTATGCCTGTGTTAAGCTTTTAAGCTCTCCAGGAATCAATACTCTGTGTTCAGAGGACTGGTTAGGCCACGCCATCGAGCACAGCTGGGGTGGCATCACCACGAGGAAAAGCTGCAAACTATCAAACCATGCCAGCATGCTGCACAGCAGACAAATCTCAACCCCCACATCAAAAAACCCCACACCCCACCAGCACCGCAGACTTACAAGTGAAATGGAAACTGAAAAATCTGAAAGGGGTGACTGGGTTTTACTGATTTCTGTGCTTTAGTGGACGGCCATCCATGGTGACCCAATTTGTCCCAGTAACTGGGGTGGAGAGTCTGGGGTGGGAGTTTTTTTTTTCTGGTCATTTTTTAATGGCACTCTCACTCTTTGCTAATGAAAGCCACAAAAATTAATGCCCAAACATTCCCAAGGTAGGTCTGGTTAGTGGAATTAATTTCTGCAAGAGAGAGAAGAGGCAATACAGAGGCTTCTGCCTTGGGGTGCTTCTCATACTTCACACTGAGAGCAATTCTTCTGGCCCAGAGGCTCTACTGGTCTTGCACCAGATTGAGGACCATTAGGGGTCAAGTCTGGTTTCCTATCTTGAGATTTTCTTTCTTGGATCCTACTATTAATTTCCAGCTGCAGTTTACACATCTGCTCCTGCAGGTCACTGATCAGGTTCACTACTGACTGAAAACATGGGAGGAAAGAAAAAAAAAAGACAAAAAAAAGAAACAGGTAAGAAAAAAAAGATGCAAAGAATGTATTTCTACAGTTGCAGCACAAAGAACTACGTGAAGCACATCAAAGGCAAACTAAAAAAAGACAGATGATGTGTTTCCTTTCTGATAAAGTAGATGTAAATGGGTATAAACCTGAAATATTGCACAAAGCCAGGTTTACATGGAACAGAATCTACATTCCAGACTAACTCATAATTCTGACTCCAAAGCTAAGATCAGAAACATTTTTTGGCAAGTTCTGCAGTCATGTGAGGAATAATTTGGAACATATTTTAATATGCTGGCTCAGAGGTACACTTCTGCAGAAATGGGACTTGATTGCATTCATTTGCACTTCCAAATCATCCAGTAGGAAGAAACTGCAAAGTGCTCAGCTGGGGCCATAGCCTACTCTTTCATACTTTATACACAGAATTTACTGGCAAACTAATTCTGTTTCCAGGTCTAGCACGGGGCAGAAAAATCACGCCATTACCCCTCTCTCCATCTGGGCAGGATCTTGATGTGGAGGAGGAGTTAAGCAACAGATGCAGAAGAAATCAGGGGAATAACACAAAAGAGAAAGGAATTATTTTAAAGTGCACCTGTTTTCTGGTCAGCTTCTTGGATTTGTGTGTATCAGTGACAGACACACACACAAAAGCCACCTTAGAAAGGGACCCAAAGTCAAGTATGAAAATCTATATGATATTTCACCTCAATTCCCCAACTCTGTAGCAAATAGCAGTGAATATTTTTTCAGCTATCACGGGTTTGAAGTGCCTTTCTCTTAGCTTTTGCATACATTAATAACCTAAGTTTTGTGGTTTCTCAATCTTCTCAAGTGGAACAAATTTGAGGAGCTTAATCCATCATCTTCCAAAGGAGAGAGAAAAGATTTCAGTGGACAGAACAACAAATGACATGGCAAATAATTTTTTTATTATTTTATTCATTGGAGTTTCCAACAGTCCTCCTGTAACCTCGACTCTGCAGTAAAATCAGGAGCCTTAGAGCTAAGGAGCAGCCAGGACAGGGCAGTAACAGCATCCACGGCCAACGTGAAGCCCTCACAAAGACTCACCTCTCATACAAGAGTTTCACACATTTGAGTATTTTCTGGCTCACTGTGCTTCAGAAGAAACTCAGAGAAGCCATTACATACATTTTACTTTATACATATTATGCTCAATCAGGATCACAATGTCTGATGCCCATCCCCTGTTACCCAAGAAACCTTTAATGGACAGAAGTGAGGATTAGGTTTGTTTTTTTAGCATCCTCTCCACAATCAGGTATTTCCCAGAGGATTACCAGGCTCCCCAGAGGGAGTCAGTGGCTCACTGACTCAGGTTTCTTGGGAATTCCAAGTAGCTTTGCACTGGATCTTTAATTCAGAAGTTAGGAGAGCCACAGAATACCTGCCAGCAGCTTATAGCCAAACCCACAGACTTATCCCACGCCACAACAGGAAGAGGTGGGACAGACAGAAAGTCTCTTTTGTCCACGTTCAGGTAGAGCAGATATCTGGGCAGCCATAAATCTTTTGACAATGCTGCTCTTCCTCATACCTTGCTACATTAAGAAAAACACATTTTCAAAATTTCTGAGGCTTCACAGGTAAGAGGAAAGTTACACAACCCCCTCGGGTGAGACTCCAGAAACCTTCATAGCACTACTGTGTAAAAAGTAGGACATTATTCTACAGGAAAGCAATTTAAATGACAAAGCCAGGAGAGAGACAGCCCATGTACAAGCAGCTCTTCTCCTGGCCCATCTGTAATATATATAAATAAATGGCACTTTATATTTAGTAGGTGCTTTTGAAGAGCCAGAGACAAGTGGCATTCAGTGTGAAATCAATACCTTCGAGAGGAGGTTAGAGATGCTTGATGAACTCTGCTGCTAACTAAAACCAAACCGAAATGACAGCTGCACAAGATAAAGTGAAACCAACCTCACACATGAAAACTTGCTCATATTTAGAAGGATATCTTAATTTGCTTTCATTCCTCCCAGCTCAACCAGAAAAATAATTCCACAGATAAATTCTAAGTGACTGGAAACAGCTGCTGTGAAGTAAGCTGGCACAAAATTAGACTAGAGAGAAAACATGGTTGAGCCGAATGATCCTGCAATGCCACATTTCATTTTAAACTTTTTAAACCCCACTATGATATTTAGAAATAGCAGGGTCAGCCACGAAGTATCACGAACAAGCTGCTTAAAATGGTTTAACGACTGCATGCCAAAACTAAGAGCAAACTAAGGTAGACTGCTTTTGTCAAAGTGGTTTCTTCATTAGAAAGCTGTGGTTGGGCAGCAGAGGCAAAGAGTTCAGGAAAACACTCAAAATATTACCAAGTTTAAGCAGCTGTAGTCTGATAGAGTAAAGAAAACTAATAAATAAATTTCATTCTGATGTCTGAAATTGTGTCTGTACTGAAAAATCAATATAGTTTACAGGAAAAAGAGCAGAAATAGGGTTAAAGCGTTAGGATTCAACTAAGCATCCAATTTGATTGACAACAAATCCTGATAAATGGGATTAATGCTTATTCAGGAGAACCTGAAATAAATGCACCAATAACTCAAAAAGCAAACCAAAAATGCTGTTTGTTTCCCACAGCTTTCCTTACAACATCCATGTTCCTTCCTTTTCACACGCAAAGGTTTGTGACTCTGAACGTGCCAGAAACCTAATCACCCCTTGGGGTAGTTAATAATTCAGCACACGCTCGACACAACGATCCTCAGCTTTTCCATCAGATTAGAATCCTTTTCCATCTCGGCAGGAACGCGTCCCATCGCCAGGCAATACCACCAAGGCCTCCAGGCCGTGAAAGGCTCAACTTTTCCACCCAAGGGGGCACACACAGCACTGCACAGCTCACAGGATCGGACCCCCAGGCACTCACAAGCCCTGTCCATAAAAATGCACCCCAAACCTTTGCTGCTTTCCAGGAGCTGGCTATGCACGCCCTGCAATAATTGAGGCATCCTCAGCCCTGCATTCCAGCCCCACGGGAAGCACTGGGAGCAGGCTGCCAGCGGGTGCTGCTCAGGCCTGTTCACATTTTCAGGTAGCTCCAGAGTGCTCTGTACACAAGGCACTGCCAATTACACCTGAAAGAGCACGAGAAGGGCCACAGGTGGTAAAAACAACAGCTGGTGCCTCTCTGGCTTGCAAGCTCTGCCAGAAACTGCTCTCCTCATGTTATCTTTGAATCTCTAAAGAAAACTTCAGAGAATAAAGAGGTTGAAAGCAAACACACCCCAAATAAGCTACCTGGCTGCAGGCAAAGTACTGATGCACGGTTATCACCTATTCCACTAGCAGAGTTATGGAGAGCAAACAGTTCCTAATGCCGCCTGCATTTCAAATTCTCCTAAATCAACAGGGAACAAAGTTTGGGGGTTGCTGTTTTCCCTTTTTCAGTCAGCAATGTATAAATCTCAGAGCCAGTAATCCTTCCTTTCCAGGCAGTCCTCTCCTGAGCAGGGCAACACGTGGCCCGAGTTTGTATGAATTTCTCTCTTCCACGGTTGCTTTCCTTCCCAGCTCCCACCTGCTGCTCACCACCATGATACGGATGTTGCTCAGATGAATTCCCTGTTTCATACTCCCTTTCTTAACCAATATGGCAAAACCCAGAGCTCCTTTGATGTCCAGAACTCTCCACATCTGAAAGGGAGTAAGGGCTGGGATTGCCTCCAGCCCAGGCTATTTTTTGTACTATTTATAATGTGGCCACAAGGGGAAAGACACATTTGAAGCAAAATGCCCTCCCAAGTGCCACAAATACATTAAAATCCCCAATCTCAGTGCTTGTGGCACCCCCGACGCTACCGAGCTGACAGTCTTTTCTGCCACAAAACCAAGGGAACAGCTCTGGTAAGCCTGGCACAGCCATGTCAGTGCAGCTCTCAGGGAAAGGAAAGGGTTAAGAGAACACCCACTGCAATAAATGCTTCTGGAAGGGACTCTGCCTCGATGAAAGCCAAGCAGCAACCTCTGAAGTATAATGAGAGAGAGGAAAAGAAACCGCATCCCGAAAATGCATAATCATACTCCTCACTGAATTCATAGGATCAGTGACACAGACTGTGCTGCCAGCATGGAAAATCCTGTTCTGTGCTGATTTCAGCCCAAAAGCTCAGGTGCGTGAAAACACATCACGGACGCGTAATGGAAAAAAAATTAACACAAGCTAATGAAAAAGCTCACCTCAGCTTTGTTCTGTTTCTCTTCGTATTCACTCTGCTCCTTTTCCATACCAACCAGCTTAATCTTCAGGTCTGAAACTTCAGCCATCAGATCTAATTTCTGAGTCTCGAGCGATGTGCGACTTAGCAGCTCCTGGAAGCAAAGCAGAATGTTTCCCCAGTTATTTATGTGAGCACTGACAGACTGCCGTGTATCTTATTGGCAGGCCCACATTAAACCCTCAGGTTAAACCTCAGCGTGTTTCTCAAGTGCTGCTGTTATTTTCATCTAAATATTCTGTGTTAATCACCAAACCACAGTGTCCCACTCCTTATTTCAAGCAAATATGTGGCAAAGTTAATCCCTGGGCCAGACATGAAATCAGAAACAATACTGAGGCTGGACAGACACAAACCTACATAATGGCACAGTACAAAAGAGTCGGCGTCTTCCCAAAACACTCATCAGCCAAAGTTATGTTTTAGGATAGTCACGTGTTATCCAATAAAGGATGGATTGCAGAACGAGCACCTTAACCCAAATTGAGCAGCAGAGGCAAGAAACACCTCTGCAGTCCCAGCAACAAACAGCAACTTACACCATGTAGTACCTCAATCAATGAATTCTGTGATGGGGACACAGAATTGATTAATTCTGTGATGGCTTTTGATGGAGCGAGCTGCAGCAAATTAAATGTCCCAAGTGGAGCCTAAAAGGCAATGTCTAAACTAAGAAACGTCACAAAGGAAAAACAACTCATCATGGCTTCTGCTTGTGTGCCCCAAGTTTGTTTTCCAGACTGCAGAGCAGACATGCTTTGGATGGAGTTGTACAGAGTGTTTGGAGAATGGCCAATGCTCACACCCACATCGACTCTTTCATTTGTCAGGAAAGCCAAGGCAAGAAACCATCCAAAATTTAACAGTGTATCACATATGTCAAATGCCTCTGTCACCTCCGTTTTCAAGAAGAAAAAAGTTCCATCGGGAGTTTAAGCCTTACTGAAAAATTCATACTTAGTTTTCCAAGCACCAAATCGATTTTTAACAAAAGGATGTAAGCTTCCAAAGGAATAAAAGATTCTGTGATAATTCACAAATCCCATTAGTGTGTTGATCATATGAAGCACAGTGAGGAGTCACAGCAGACTGCTCTGAACTACATGGCAGGGATTTAAGTGAAGTTGCCACAGTTAATCCGGATCTACGCTGACGTTATCGAGGGGTCAGAAATCACCAGAAGCCTTCTCTCATCTCTGCTTCTGCCCCAAACTGCACGGCACATTGTAAACCATGGCTTGGAGAAGCCACAAAGGTTATTTCAAAGATTACAGAGTTAAAGTTTATTTCAAAATCTGCTCTACATATGAGTTATTTTAGTCTGGTGGGGAATATTGCACAAATTAAAAATGGTACTAAACTTGCATCTATATTGCAACACCAATTATCTAAGCCACCCACTGTTCCCAAAGCCATGCCCGTTCCTGCTGACATTGGCAATGATATTTGTGGATGGATGGGAAAATAAACAGAAATGTGGCCTCATGGTTTCAGCTTTTTCTTTTTTTTCTTCTCCGAATGAAATAAATCAAGCACTAATCAAGAAAAGATATTGCACTGACTTTTTTGTATTGAGAAACTCCAAAAGGCAGTCACTTAATGCAATCCCTGGAAGAGCTGCTTTCTACACAGGTGATTACAAATTACAATTATAATTACAAATAACTCCTCTGTCTTCCAGAAAAACACTAATTTGCAGGAGTTTCAGAGGCACATCCCAGTCCAGACTGGAACAGGATCTGCACAGCTGTTAACATAGCACATCGCTGCAGGTTAAGACAGAGTTAAAAATGAGAACTTGGATATGAAATAAGGCCACAGAACATCAGGAAGAAGAGCAGGATGAGGATAACTGTGGCTCCATGGACAGACTCTATTCACTCCTGAGCTAAAACAACATTTTGGGAATTTTTTTTGGACACTGACATGGTGTTCCATGATATGGGAGGAAGATTTCTTAATAAGGCAAGGAGCCACAGCATCCCTCTAGGGATTTTAAACAAAGAATCCATCCTTTGAGTGCACCATCTGGCATTACTCCTTGTTTTTCCTACAGACCCCTAAATTACCCTTAGTTGTGCAGTGGAGAGCAATCCTCTCATCCCAAGCTCAGGAGCTCTGTGTGAACATGCAGGCACTACCTGGTCCAAGTGAGCATGAAGGCAGCTGTTTGGGTTCGTTTTGTTTTTAATCAGCTCAAACAAAATTTTACAATTTGCTCTGAAGCTGGGGAATTGGCTTCTTAGCTGGAGTAAACTGGCATAAACCTCGTGACTTAAAATAGGCAAAACAGCTAACTGCCCCAGTTTGTTTTCAATGGAGTTCCACTGATTTAAAACAGCTGACAATTCCTCTTGCATCCAGAGGACCTAACTTTTGCTTTGAAAGCAAGTGCCATTTAAAGTAAATGTCTCCTCTTGAAACGGGAACATCTGGAAGCAATTATTTCCATCTTCAAGCAGATGCTCACAGTGAACAGCTCATTAAGAATGTGAACCATTTTGTTACAGAGAAATTATAGTGTGTTTCAGCAGTATGATGCAACTTGAATTCAGCCAGAATAAATATGCAATTGTAAGAAAAGAAAATACAGATTTATAAGTTTCAAAGCAAAAAAAAAAAAAAAAAAAAAAAAAAAAAAAAAAAGAAGTAAGACAGGCGGAACGGTAATTTAGGCTGCAGCAGCTTTAGGAGGATCTTAGCTGAGAAATAGAACAGTTATAGAACATATCCTAGGGAGTCTTCTTTAGAAACATGATCATTGTTTTTAGTTTAAACATGTACTACACATTATGCAAGTGTACTATATACTATGCAAGTGTAATTTACCTTCTTAAAGTTTTTTCTAAACTCAACTTTTAACTTCACAAATTGAGGAGGCAATGCAGAAGTGACTATATACATGCACCAGACAGATCAAAGAACAGCAAACTATTGCCAAACACAACGCACTTTTTACAACTCACACTGTATATTTCTAAAAAACTTAATCAACTTTTCCAATATTCCCAATGAAGTTGTAGCACATGCTGTCTATCTCACACTCACATTTAGTTGTCTTGGAAATACATAATCCTTATAAAACAGTTTATAAAAGGTAACCTGACAAAAATAGCTTGAAAAGACTTTTGAAGGCTCTCAGCTGCAAGCACAGAAAATTCCAGGATATTTAGCTCTCCACAAAACAGAAGAAACAATCATGACATAAGCTGATTGAGAAACCATAAGTAAGATTTTAGTCAAGTGAGGAGGGGAGAAAAAAACCAACCCCAAAGATCCCATTTTGCACTTGTGCACTCTACAAAATGCAACATTTGAAAAATTCCTAGCTTTTCGCCCTTATTAAAAGCCTTGAGAGAGACAGACAGAGCAAGTCACCTACCTGGGAAGCAAAATCCAGCCAGAAGCACCCCTAATGAGGAGTGCACTTCTCGAGTGCTGTGTGTCAGCTGTGGCAGAAATAAGATATTTGCCTAGCTGCAAACACAGCTGGGAGCGATGTACGTGTGCAATCACCATGAAATGGTGCAAGGCAGTAGCAGGCAGGGAATTACAGCCCTCCAATTCATCATTTGCCCATTACATGGTTAAGGCAGGGAAAGGACAGAGCCTCCCACAGCCCTGCCAGCTTGACCAGCCCTTGGATCTGCCTGGGGAGCAGACTCTGCCCATGTTAACTGCAAAAGAGCTGAGCAGTGGAATGCTCACCTGGAGAGATAAAGCTGCACAGCTTGAGAGGACACTCTGAAAACCTTAGAGCTCAACCAGAGCAGCACAGAGCACACTTCAAAATCTGAAACACTGAGCCAGCTGCTGGCAAGAAGATCCTGCATGCTATAAACAAGTGCTGAAATGCATCTAAGATCAGATAACTAAGGCGACTCAAAGTTGAAGGAATCGTCTTTGCCAGCCAGCAAAGCTCCTGAGGAGCAAACAGATACACACCAGATTTATACCCTGCAACCAAGACAGGATTCTGGCTCCTCTGAGCATGAGACAACTGCAAAACCAGAGCAGGTACGCACCGAACAGTGTTGGAGTCAAGTTCCTACTCTGATGCAGCTCCTCTCTGCATTCTCGTAATCCGGTTTTATAAAAGGTTCTCCAGTGTCTGGCACAGCTTCCTCTGGCCCTTGCACCCAGAGAGAAGCGGGCCATAAACGGACACGAGAGCAGAGATCCACTCCTGTTTACACCCAAACGTTCCAGTCTTTATGCGCACATTTTTAAGACACAAAGAATTCTGAAACCAAGTCCTTCGTACTTTTCAAGAGAATTCACTTGATTGAAGACACAATTGTGTTCACGTAACAAAACTATCCAACAAGAATCCCCTAGAAAGTGTCAGAAATTATTTGGAAGGCACAAAGACAGTCAGACCACATCTAGGATTTGGTTCAGGGCAGGTACAGACCCTGCCATCCAGACCAGAACTGTCCTTGGCAAAGCAAACTGCTGTCCCTCGTGCCAGAGAGCTTCAATGGAAATTACTGTTACACGAATAAAACGTAGCTCTGGAATAGCAAAGGGGTAACAAACTAGAATGACTCATGCTAATTACCGAGAAATGCACGTAAAGGAACCGTGGAGGTGGAATCTGTATGTGCAGAAGGTTCCCTTTGCAGATGGACAGGACACAGCTGTCCAGCCTGGCGGAACAGACTCCACAGCACTGATGTGTTTACATCAGGCATGGCTGCTACTCTCTGTTATGGCACAGCCTAGGCAACTTGGGAGAACAAAAATTACTTCTGCTTTCCAATTCTACAGCACATTGCTAGATTGCCCTAAGGCCCTCTCTCCTCTCAAAAAAACCCCTTTCTTTCTTAAAACTGACTGGAAGAAAGTACTTAGTAATGCCACAAAGTAACTTAGAACAAGACAGACAGACACACACACATACACACACAAACACATCATTGCTCTCTAAAATTTGCTGTAAGTTTACAGTTTAAAGGTGCTGATATACTGGAAATGGACTGTCACAGCATAAATTATTTTCCTAGGATAATTCTAAGAGGGTTTTTTTTTTTAATTTTACTTCTAGCCATCTCCATTACAATGTGCTAAGGGAAAAGGCAGGTAGCTATTCACACAGGACAGCCTTTCCATATCCTTCACACGTTCAAGAGCAGGACAGACACCCCTGCAAGGTAATTCCATGAGATTAAACTGGTGTCATGCTCCAGAAAATTTGCTGTTACCATTTACTATGAAGGATGGCCTTGTTTCTGGGCCCAAAGCTGAATGGTACTTCAGGACTGAATTAAAGTTTTGCCATTGACTTTCATGAGCTTTGAAAAGGCCTGCCTCATTTTTCTGAAGGAAGAAAGCACAGGCACCTTCAAGGTGGAAAAATACTTTTCTCCATGACAATGTGCGGCAGAA
>VZSR01002262.1:40317-63479 GCA_013398615.1 Brachypodius melanocephalos
ACCCCATCATCTGTAACTGTGCACACCAAGCCATCTCTGTGGTGGTGTTTGATGCTGTAAGCACCCCATCATCTGTAACTGTGCACACCAAGCCATTTCTGTGGCTCTCACAGGATCCTCTCACTGCTCAAACGCTGCTGAGCTCTATTTTCCTTGGCTGTGCTCCCAGAAACACAGAGGTCAAAGCACATCTCTCCTCTGCCCTCCTGCCACACCTTGACCTTTCCTGAGAGCTGTTTGACACAGCCACGACAGAAACAGCCCCTTCCTTCCAAAGCCCAGGGGAATTTTCTCCCAGGTACTGAGGAGAAGGTTTGCTGAGTGTAACAGCCTCAAATCAGTTGCAGAAGTGACACGGTCAGGAAGAGGGAGAAGGACGAAATCAGAATGAGGCCTTCTCCCCTGTTGCTCTTACTCCACATTTAAGATGCCCACCCAAAATGCTGAACAGACACTTGATGTTATTTGTGTAATTTTTATTTCAGTTCATGTTTCAGAAGTGGTTCTATGATCACTTTGTAGCAGGGTTCAAAACAACTGTGCATAAATCATAAGCCAGAAGCATTTTTTTGCCAGTAACCCCACCCTGACAAGTCTCTGCTAGCACAAATTCAGCAAAAACTGCTTTGCAGGGTAGCAGTAGATACCCTTTCTGCTGTGGAACTTCCAGATACCATCATTAGGTTATCCTGAAGTTTATGATCTTTTTTTAATTGAAGCATTTTTTTTGCACAGAATTAATTACGAGTCACTCTCATAGTTCTTGAAATTAAAAAGACATGGCTTTATCTTTATGGTTCAGTTTTCCACTTAGAGGAGGCAGCTTGTGACTTAAGTTCACAAAGGCAAAAATCAGTGGAGTTCAATACATTGGAAATAAGGAAGCAGAACCATGAAATAAACCTGAATTTATCCTACATCCCCTCCTAAGAAGGTAACAGAAGTCATTCTGAACAGCAGGACACCAGCAGCAGCTGCTGGATGAGAAGATCTGAACCCAAATCTCCCCCACACCTGACTGGTCCATCTGTTGAAACCCCTGAAGCCACACACTCACTCTGTTTTTGACAGATTATCTGCAGGAAAGTCCATTGGCCACGTATCTTCCACGAATAATCACCACACAATCAGGTCATTCCCTTCTCCCCAAAGCTCAACTCATCCCCCGTAGAGGATAATCTTTTCAACAAGATGAACGGAGAAGAGAACCTTCAAAAGCAATGACATTAAATAGGATCCCCTGCTGACACAATAAACGCACACCTTCTCTGCTGAGAGGTCTAACTTGGGTTTCCCATATCCCACTGTCCACTGGCAAAAACAACAACTACAGCCGCTCAAAGTTAGCCCAAAATTTAGATTTAAGGCTTATTTCAGACATATCTGGAGATCCTCTGACTTCTTTAGCTTTGGTACAGCCTTTTGTAGCTTATCGCTTTAGGATCAGCTTTGTAAGCAATTCGTGCACGTGCCAGACGAGCAGATGCAAACATTTTCACTGAAATGGCAGTGTTCATGCAACATTATCTTCTATTTTCAGGTGCCTCAGTGCTCTGGTAAATAAGGCTTTAAGTTCAGAGTCTCCTCAGAAGACTATCTGGGCAAAAAAAATCTAAGTCAGAGAAAGAATAAACAGTTTTAACAGAAGTCACAGAACAACTATCTAGCTTTAGATTGGAACAGGAAGCTTCTGCACTCTGTTGTGAATGCCTTCCTGGAGTCTGAAAACAGATTTTCACAACTTAAATAAACCCTGTTCTTCGAGTTTCACTTCAGATTTCACTGGAAAACCACACGCACTCACTGCTTGCATTTTTAAAGACATCCCCTCAGAATACAACCTTTCCCAGCTGGAAGCGTTTTGGGCTGTGTGAGATGGAAGGGTTTTTTTCCAAGAGCCTCTGAGAATTACAATTTAAAATGTTTAGGACACAATTTTATCTTATAGAAACTGCTGCTCTTTACATACCTATGCACAAGGATCCTTATCATAATTTAAAGCTTGGATCAGTCCATAAAAAGGCTTGTGTATCTCACATGGACTAAAATGGCAAATACATAACACAATATTTGTATGGGGAGAAGAACTACACCCATCAAGAACAGTATCTATCCTAAAAATTTCTGGCATAGATTTCTGAGGCTTATTTACAGTTTGAAACCTATTTGAGTATCTAGGTACTGCATTAACAGGGGATGATCTGCATCTGTAACAACGGAAAATTGCACAGGGAAAGAACTTTGGCATCAACAGACCTGCAAGTTCTGTAAGGTTTTTAATTTATCATTTGCTCTGCTCCTTCAACATAGAACATGAAAGAACAAAAACTGAATCACGTAGCCCGAAACTATTGATTGAAATGAAGAAAAAATGCCTTTATATACTGATTTTCTCATCTCAAATTAAGGGGAAAGCTCCCAGGTAAGCAAAAATGGTTCTAGAACAGAACTTCATACAGTAATTTATTTCAAATTGCTGCTTGTTCAACTTCAAAGCCGTAGGAAAACAGAAGGCATTTAAATAAAACTTCTTAACTCTTAAACTCCTACGTTAGACACATTTAACCCGTCTAACCAGTTACTCAGCCATGTCCAAATAAGCACAGCTCAAATAAAACACAATAGTTTCATTTTACATGCTGCTACACACAGCATTACGCAACCAGACAGTAAAACTTTTCTGCAACAGGAAAACAAAGAAACATTTACGGGGAGGGGAGTGCAAAGCAGGAGGAGAACAATAAAAGAAGCCTTTTTTTATTCTCCCCGTTTTATCCTGCTGCCAAAGGCAGTCACACATGCAGCCAAGCTGACCATGTGTGCTCACCCCACCGCTGGAGAAGGTTGTGCAGGAAGCTCTGCAATCCAGATTTTTACCTGTTGGAGCATTTCTTCTGTAGCATTCAGCTTCAACTGATGGCCCTCGAGACAGATTTCTAAGTCCCGGATTTTCTCTCCTTGAGCTTCCACCTGGTCTGTGAGAACACTCACCTGTAATTTGAGAGAAGCACAGTGCTACTGAACTGACTGTAAAGAAGTTTCAATTACCTTATGCAGGTAACATCCAAATGCACGTTTTGACAAGAAGCTCCCTTTTCAAGCCCTCAATGTTTAATATTCCTGGGCACTGCAGCAACCTGCTCTACCAAGACAGACCGTTTTGCAGTCTTACCTCTATTTTGCTCCAACCCCGCCCTCTCATCTCCCCTCCCCTGCAACTGTTTTGTTCTGATATAAAAAAGAAAGGGCATTTCAAGAAGAGGGGGAACGCTACCTATAAGGAGCCTGGGTCCCTTCATGCAAAAGTCTGGAAAATTGGAAAGGAGCAAGCAAGAACAGAAGGTACTGGAAATATTTTATGTGGTTTTGGAGCGTGCATCGCCATTTCGGGTTCTGTTGGCGTTTCACTCCCTAAAAGAGATAAGCAGGAAAACTGCTCATTCCCAACCCAACCAATTACTTTACTTCTTACAAGAACAAAAATTTATTGATAGCTTACTTATCAATAAAGAGTTCTGAAGCTCTCAAGAATGGAGTAAAAGGCGAGTTTTAGCTGTGGCAAAGCTCTATTCCAACAAGAATTCCCAGGCTTTGGCAAGCCAAAACATGAAAGCAAAAGCAGGGAGACACAGACAATGAACCCCAGGAAAAGAAACAATAAGCAGCCCCGGTAAAGAACTGTGGGAACGGGGGTACAGAGAAATGAGTGTACAATAAAAAAAGCCCAGCAGCAGAACCCAAATCTGGCAAAGCAGAAAAAACTGCACCCAGGACAACATTAGAAAGATATGGAAGAAACCCTGGTGATAATTCGTATGTTAAAAACATACACTCTATGCATTCATTCTGACTATTTCTTTATATAAAAGCCTTGATCATTCTAGAAAGAATGCTATCTAAAACAAACAAACAAAGGAACCTAAGGTGTTTAAACTCCATTGTGAAGTAAATGCATTAACAAAAACTTTGATATGCTCTCATATCCAACCCTGCAATCTTTATTAATCAAACAAAAGAAAAATATACAGTATGTGGAAGTGAAGCTTTTAACATATGTCCAGTACACAGCATGTCCAAAACCCAATGAACAATTGAGTTCACTTCAGGGAAGCTCCAGAGGGAGAGATCTGTATTTCTTTTACCTGCAGACATAATGCCAAGCATGGCTGGGACAGAATCACAGAAAAAAAAGAAGGAAAAAGGAGAAAGGACTATTTAATTTTTTTTCCATTAAAGTAGTTGGCTGCAAAGTATAGCTGGACTCAGGATGAGAGTTGATAGGAAGGAGTGGGTGGGGGCAGATGGCGGAGGGACACATCCAGGCTGGGGCAGGAGAACTCCCTGCAAGGAAAGCTGCTGCTTGTCTACTTTGTCTTGTTTCCATGAAATGAGGGATGATACACAAAAAACCCCACTGAGGTCAGAAGGCATGAAGAAACAAACTGAATTCTCTCCTTCTGTGTGATCCAAGTTCCAGAGAAAGAAAACCAGTTTTATTTAGAGCATCAGGTTAGGTTTAAATACCACTGCAACCTGGAAGGAAAACCAGACCTTAGTGGGACCTGCAAAGGAATTCCGTGACAGCTTAGCAGCTTTAGAAAAACGTGTTGGGTGTTCCAGCAGCCGGGCTGAGAGGCACATCAGCCACCTGGAGCTCCCATTTTCCCCTCTCCAGGATCGCATCCGCCAGACTCCTCGAGGAACCCGTAGGCAGCACCCAGAACAAAATCCCAGGCTATGCTACACTGGCAATTCCATCTCGCCTTAGGAGTACAACACCTGCAAGACTCAGCCTGTAGGTAACACATTGTCTGTAAAAGCGAGGGGTGTGGAGCACTCGGCTAAAGTTGAGTGTCAAAAAGGGTTAGAAGGCCGAGGCAAGACTGGAGTGCTCCTAGCCTCAAATTCCCTCCAGACTGCAGCTAAAGGCCAGTCACTGGTGCAATCCAGCAGGAGCCACAGGACAGAGGTGCTCAGCTCCCATTCCTTTCTTATCCTTCCAGCAGCCAGGTTTGTACCAGCAGAGTCCCTCAGGCCACGGAACCTCAGCTTGGGCCTTGCCTGTGCTCCTCAGATTTCACTGCCTGGACAGAAGAACTGCTGTAAACCAGGTCCTAAACCCAGCTCCACCTTGGCATCTTTGTTGTTGTTGTTGATATTCATCTTCCAGACCGTTTTAGTCTTATTTGCCTGGGGTTTTTGCAGTTCCACCACGATGCTGTGCAGCGGGAAATGAAAATGCATAAATACTGACTAAGTCTTTGGGCTTGACGAGGGGTAGAAGTGATGGGAGTAAAATGCAAGAGAGACATTCTCTAGTTCTGGTTTTACTCTATTTCTTCCAAGAAAAACCCTGGGCGGGTCCCAAAACGTGCCACAAAACCCCGTGTTCAGTGCATTTGGCTGACTGCATTCCTGGGTACCTGTTTGTGTGGATGAGGAAATACTTACTGACAATCTGCAGGACAAAAGGAGGAAAACGCCAGGACTCCAGAGAGAAATGTGAGGAACAAAGGAGACCCCCCCAGCCAAAGGCACAGGGGTGCCAGTTCCACGCTCAGCTCGGGAGGGAACTGCTGCGTTTGGCCACCCAACTGTCTCTGCACTCACGAGCTGCTCACTCATGCCAGGCAGGAATGCACAGTGTGCAAAGCTGTTTTCTATTACTAACAGAATCAAATCATCCATTGTTTATTTAACAACAGCAGTGAGGCTTCTGCTCACCGAATGAACACAAGTGTGAGCAGAATGTACAGGATAAGACATGTTTACAGAAACTGGTGACTGAAAGCAGGGAGAGCACCTACCCAACACACTTCAGTTTTGTTTGATATAAATATATGTGCTTATAATATGCATTTGAAAGCATGAAGGGAAAGGATATGCAAAGACTATTTAAATAATCTCTGGCTTCAGTTTTCAAAAGGGGTGGAATGTACAGTTTAGTATTAGTAAAAATATACAGAAAAGAATTTTTTTTAAAGTTGCGCAACATGTGTTTTCTCCAGGAGGAGAACTTACACGGGACGTGGGATCTGTTTGAAAAAGGCTTGGTCAACTGAGAAACAGGAAACCTGGAAGTGTTTAGGCATGCATTTTACTGTCAAATTTTCTCTACCCCTGTTTTCCTCCCCCTTGAGCTTTTCAATGATGTAAACAATTTTGGTACAGCATATAAACAGGAAAAAACTTTTACTGCTGTTACACCTCTCTCTTTTAGCAGGTTACCCCACCACAAAATCATTTAGAGAGGTTATATGGATTACAAATTAATTCCTGGTTAAATATCAGTTACATTTGGTGACCTGGTAACATTTGTTTAACAGAAAATACTCTGCCACTTCAGCATTTTGCACTGAGTATCAACCACACAGACAATCCTCTTCCCTCTTTTGGACATACCTGCAGGATGAGCGACTCTTTATCACCCTCTAATCGTGCCAACCTTTCTTGATAAGTTTCATTATTGGATGGATGATGGTTCACCTGTGACTGGCAGGAAAAGAAAGTGCTGTGAGAATTTTTACAGTTGAAGTTTCAAGCAATAGTTAATAAAAGTTTTGTGTATTAAGCAGT
Source organism: Brachypodius melanocephalos (assembly GCA_013398615.1). Classification (NCBI taxonomy): domain Eukaryota; kingdom Metazoa; phylum Chordata; class Aves; order Passeriformes; family Pycnonotidae; genus Brachypodius; species Brachypodius melanocephalos. Next base: position 46,894 of record VZSR01002262.1, read on the forward strand.
TTTTACAAGACAAAAAAAAAGGAGAAAAATTGTGTGTATAGACCAGAACTGTTTATTTCAGATGTATTAAGCCTCTACTTGATGTACATGAAAAACTAATGTATATTAAGAATGTACCCTTTTTTAGCTGTATTTTGAATACTCTCTCATTTCCAGCATTCAAAAGTAATAAATGAACAGACTGATATTTTCTGGAAAAATTATAATTTCAGAGGAAAACACCAAAACAAAACCCATTTAATTTGAAATATCGCCTCCACAGTGTTTTGCCAAAGTCAATGAATCTTGTATTTACTTTCAAGTGGTAAAAACTGCTGTAGGCGTATTATTCCTAGAAATTACGGAAAGAAAATTAGAAGGTTTTTGGTTAGCAACTTCAAATTTATTTAAATGATCAAATTCCTATCAGGAGCTACTCTAGCCACCCAATCACTTATGGATTTCTAAACGGCTCTAAGGAACAAAACCTTCTAAAACACGGCCTGCCCTTCATTATTATGCCCCATTTCCTATGAATGTTAATGCTTCATATAGAAACACCACAATTTCAAAAATAATCTGCAGATTTTTTTAAGTTGAGGAGAGTCTGTTAGGCCCATCCTGCACACTGGAACACTGTGGGAATGGAGCTGTTTGCTCAGAGCATCAGGAGTAACCCGAGCCCCCAGAGCTGGTTTCCCAGCCCCAGTGCAGGCACTGCATTTCTGCCAGGGAACGCAGCTCTCAGCCAGCACAGCCATGCAAGGAGCTCCCTTCAGCTGCACCTGACCTCTCACTGACAGCGACTCGCACAACGACGACCCTCCTCCCCAGCTGCCCTTTCTTTGTCAACCCAACACTTGTGAACAGATTATAACTAAAAAAATATATATTTATTTAATATAAATATTGATGGCTTCTTGATCTATATTGAGGCCTACAGGCCAAAATGTAAAACAGATGCTGAAAATAAACATGGTGCCAATTCACTCAAATCAAGAAATCAAATTTTTATCCAATCAAAAGACACTTTTCAAGCCATAAATTGCTGAACTAGATGTAAGCGTGGCACTAGCTACAAGTGTGGCACCTTTATGAGCTGAGAGAAACCGAGCACCCTTCTCTTGATTATTTTGAAAGAAATTGAGAGAATCACAATGGGACCAGCAAACAGGGCTGAAAGATGTCTGGAGAGATCAGCTGGTTCCCTGTTGTGTCCTAGGGCCAACGATTATTTGCAATATTCTTGTTCTGCATTCTTCTCAAGACCTTCAGAGATGGAATTCGCAGTTTCTCCATCTACTTCCTACCCATCATCAAAGCATTTTTCTTAATGCCTCATTGGAATTATCTCTTCAACTTCATGGTTATCAGACCACCATAAATTGAAAAATAGTCCTTCTGGTCACTGCAGAGATTTTTTATGTATTTGAAGATTATCTCTGCAGCTCTAATTAGCAGGTCCCTCTGCATGCTGTGAAAGAAAATATGAGTTTTTCTGTCTTTTCCTCCTAGGTTGATTTTTCAAGATTTGTTCTGTTGCTTTCTTTTGGTTCCTCTTCCCCAACTGTTTCCCAACTTCTTTTGAAATTAAGGGCCTAAGAGGAGACACGAGACTCCAGCTGAAACCGGCTTGAGCGGTAAAACCTTTTCACAGACTCTCGGGCCCTATTTCTTTCCACATGAAACATATAGTTAAACCCATATATTTTCAGCCTAGGACCCATAACTTCCAGATCCTTTAAAAATGCTTTTATTCAGCTGCCAGCCTATTCTTCATTCTGCTTTTACTCTTTGTTTCTGCTTAAATGTATAACTTTGAGCGAGCTGCATTCTCTTATTTATACGCTTCTGCCATGCACCTGGCTGTTATGCTTTAATCACGTCCTTTGGCATAGCTGCGAGGCCCTTAACTAGAATCCCCTCCAAATTCAGTAACTTTGTCCCTGTTTAGGGGGTCAACAGGAACACTGAGAACAGAATGTGCAGGTGCTCACTCCACACCTCACTTACCAGCATTCATCATCAAAAGATGAACGTGTTAACCCTACTCAAAATATACTTTTGTCACAAGTTTTTGACCAGTTCATAGTAAGTACAACTAAGGTTCAAGACCTCCCAGAAATGGCTCTAAATACGCAGGTGTGAGGTCAGCACACGAGAATACAGCAGACAGAAAAATGCCCTGCTAAGTGAAAGCGCCTGATTGACGCACAGCAGTTGTTTGAGACCCGGAGATTCTTCTTTATACGTGGCACGTATAAAGACAAGATAAAGCAGTGTAACATGAATCAAGGCCATCTGTGGATGCTTGGAGTGCATTCTGCAGTTGGGAGAGCCAGGATGTCACATGTACAGGCAGCAATTGAATACAGGACCTATAGCACAAGAGACACAAGACCACAGATGATTCCAGTTGCTCTAAGAACTCACAAACACTAAACCAACACTGGCCATGTGGTTACACAGGTCTAGAAGGCTGAATCTGCAGGATTTCCTATAAAGTTGTCATTCCAGAAAATCCAGCATTAAAGACCAAAAATTGTTACCTGGGCTCGACAAATTATAAGCCAAATACGTTAACTATGCCTCTTACAATGAAAGAATGAGGGAGATTGCACAAAACATGTAAAGAAGTTTATGATAACACATGATAACGAAGGAGAAGGAATGATGTACTGAGGCAAGGTAGCTGAAAATATGCTGATGGCAGTACCACTGCAGATAAAAAAAATCAACAGCATGCCATAAATACTTGGCCTACAGGAATCATAGAATTCTTAAGACTGGAAAAGAGTTTTAAGATCATCGAATCCAACCAGCACCACCACCGTTTTTGCCATTAATCCAAGTCCTCAAGTACCCCATCTACTCGGTTTTTGAACTCTTCCAGGGATAGCGTCTCCACCATTTCCCTGGGCAGTCTGTTCCTGTGTTTTACAACCCTTTCTGTGATGAAACTTTTCCTAACATCCCGTCTAAAACTCTCATGGCACATCTTTGGCCATTTCTCTTGTCCTGTCACTATTTCCCGTGAGAAGAGGCCGATCCCCACCTCGCTCGCCCTCCTGTCAGGCAGTCCCAGGGAGCGATGAGGTCACCTCCGAGCCTCCTTTTCTCCAGGCTCAACACCCCCAGCTCCCTCAGCTGCTCCTCAAAGGACTCTCCAGGCCCTCCCAGCTCCATTGCCCTTCCGTGGACTCACTCCAGCCCCTCGATGTCCTTCCCGAACTGAGGGGCCCAGAACTGGACACAGCATTCGAGGTGTGGGCTCAGTAGTGCCCAGGACAGGGGTTCAGCCCCTGCCCTGGTCCTGCTGGCCACACTCCTGCTGACACAGGCCAGGCTGTCACAGCCACCTGGGCACTGTTCAGTCACTCTCAACCAGCACCCCCAGGTCCTTCTCCCTGGCCACTGTCCAGCTATTCTGTCCCCACTCTGTAATGCACCATGGGGTTGTTGTCACCCAAGGACAGGATCCAGAACCTGGCCTTGTTGGACCTCACACTATCGGCCTCAGCCCCTCCCTCCAGCCTGTCCAGATCGCTCTGCAGAGCCCTCCTCCCTGCAGCAGATCAACACTCCCACCCAGCCTGGTGTTATCTTTGTGCTTGCCGCGTGTGCACTCCATCCCCTCACCGAGATCATCAATAAAGACACCAGGCAGGACTGGGTCCAACACTGATCCCGGAGAAACACCACCGGTGACGGTCCCCAGCCGGATGGAACTCCATCCGCTCTGTCAGGACATCCAGCCGGCTTTTACCCACTCGAGACCGCACCTCTCCAAGCCATGGGAAGCCAGGAGCTGCAAAGCAATTTCTTGGAGCGCTGTATTAGTCTCCTTGGCGATTTTGGAAATAGTTTACTGGCCATCAGATGGTGAAAGATATTAACATTAAAAGTTTCCTGGAACAATTCCAAATCAGCTGTCAATCCCAGTTCTAGAGGAAAAAAAGAAAAAGAAAGCTTTCCATATTTGGGGGTTTTTTTTGGTCAAAAAGTGTTCCATCACTTGCTTCAACTTCTGCATTTTTATTTTCCAAATCTCTCTTTGGAATATGCTCACTGATTTACTGTGAAAATACTATTGGAAAGTTGTTGGGAAGTTCTAAGTCTCTAAATATCACTTGCATGATCCAGTCATTACCAAGTCATCTTCCAAGAAAAGGGCTTAAATTTTCCTTCCTATGTGGCACACAAAAAAACCCCCCAGACTTTGGAGAATAATTCAATGGCTTTGAAAAACAGGGAGAATCAGCAAAAGTATCAAAGGATATGGCAAGAAGTGTTGGTCGGTTGATGTTCTCCTCCTGTGTGCCTTTTGAGCACCAACAATCTCCAACACAGCCAATTTCAAATCAAACCCCACCAATCTCTAAAGTTGGTCAGCAAGCTGTGACTCAGAAATTGTCACAAACACCATGGATCTGACTCTGGGATGTGGAACGGGGAGGAGCTGGGAAAAGAAACCTGGCAGTCAGTTAAAGTGGTGATTTGTGAGCTTTTTCAACAAGTCACCCGCCTCTTTCAGGAGACAGATTATGTCAAAACCCTCCTCTCTTCCTCAGCCACATGAATCACCTTCAGCTCCACTGATAACAGGACACCCGTGGCAATGATAACACTTGTATTAATACTTGTATTAATGGGGAAGATCAGGGACGTGCTTGATGTATTGCCTTTTGTTGTAGTTTAAAAGCTGCAAACAAGGAGCATGGCCAGCAGAATCCAACCAGTCAGCTTTACCACCAACTACCAGCAGCACCCAGACCTGAGCATTGCATTCCAACACAAGGAAACGTACACTGCAGACTCTCTCCAGCCTATCTGAGTTGACAACATTCACAAGTGTATGGTCTTTCCACCTCTGTAGTACTCTTTTTGGTCACTAGAATTATGTTCTGAGTCACAAGGAGTTGTATTATGATAAGTGATGAGTGAGCAGCTTACACAGTAAACATTTTTATTTGCATCTGACTACGAATGCAATACAAATTTAATCTCTTGACATGTTACTGCTACCTCAGATACACACCCAGCTCAACATAGGTGCACTCCCTCAGCTACCTGGGAGGAGGAGGAGAAGGCTGGAACACGATTTCTGGATCTATAATTCTTGCCTTTCATCTGAAGGCAATTAGTACATCAACAGCAGGATTTTTTATGTGCCATTGTTTCTGGTTGGTTACAGGAAAGCGGCAGTCACTTGGAAAAAGCTGACAGCGCGTAGTCGGAAACCAAGCAAAGACAGAGCTAGGTAAATTTTGGTAGTCCTGAAACCAAATGCATTTAAAACAAATACTTTTATTATATCCTGATAATTTTTCTAAAAACTAACACTTATTTTTTTGCTCCAGACAGTTACATGTCTTAAGAAAAAATATCCTTACAGAAGCCATAAGAGTCACCTTCAACGTCTTGAATTTAATGGCTACATCATGGGTTTGATGACTCCACCTCTTGCTGGTACGAGTTAAGAATCTCCTCCAGAACAAAAGGCAGGCATAGAACCAATGCACACCAATTTCAGGCCAGCCAGCAGCTCTGCGCTGCACTGTTTGCAGTGAATATCAGCATTTCTATTAATCATTTTTGGCTGTAACTACAAGTCTACGTACCAAAACGTGGGTTGTACTGTTGTTATTTGGAATGGCATCATGCAATTAAGAGTGGGTAGAAAGGTAAGAATAAAGCAACAGGATGACACAAAACTCTTTGTGAACCCTCTAAGCCAAATCCCTTGGGAGAACAAAAGAATATTTGTTAAAAACGAGACACTTTCAGGTAATGAGGGTAGTGCAGGTCCCTTAGTTTGCAAGAGAAATTTTTAATAGAACCACACTCAGGCCCTGTGAAAGAACCCAGCATTAATTACCTGCAAAACATTTCCCCCAAACTGCCCACCCCCGCTTTATGGCCGCGCTGCTGGCCAAGCTGAGAATTTAAAAGCACAATGTTTATACACAAAGGAATTTTCCCTATCCTCCTTCCGTGGCTCTGTCCACAAGCTCTCAGGTCTTGCTGCCCGCCTTGTCCATCCCTCTGGCCATTCTTGGCCCAGCGTGTCCACAGGTCACGTTAGCACCAATAAAGTGCAATGGAAAGAACTGGAGTGTGCTGACAGATTCTTTCAGTTTGATCCAAACGGGACATTTTCCCCTGCTGCTGTTGCAATGTGCCGCTGTACACGTTATGTTACGAGACTTCTGCTTAAAACCAGACCCTCCACTCTACGCATCTGAAAATAGCAGCTGTAGCTGTTGTTTTGCCTGCCTGGATCTCGTGATTTTTGTTTTTGTTTGCTGCCCTAACCCAGTCCAAGCCACAGATACCACACAAACCCAGCCCAGCCAACCCCTGCAACATCAAAACCCATCTGGGTCTCTGAAGTGATTTCTGCTAATGATGAAATTTGAGCCAGCTCTGGCATACTTCACCAAGGCTTTATGGAAGTCTGTTGCGGTCATTCTCTGTTAAAACGCCATGTGTTACTCTGAAAGCAGCTCATAATTTTATTATCAAGCCAAAGAGCAACAGTTTATGATCGCACGAACCGAAATCTTTACGAGCTGTAACAGTCAGTGCCAGACATGAGACACCGGGATCCTCGGACAGGAGAATTGAACAAGCAACTTCGATTGTTTCAGCTTTTTTGGTTTCTAAATCACTTGTCAAAAGAATCTGGGAGCAGACTGCTTAAGTTCTCCCGGGAACAATGCAAGATCACTTTCAGTCCTCCTCCCTTCCCCCCTTTAAAGAGCTTGCAAGGAAAAGCAGCCGTATTGATGGTCTCCTTTACGTACCTGACATAAAGGGAATTGCATGCAACAGCGGCAGGAGCATTAGCAATTCCTGTAAAATCCTGTGCTCCATTTGAACACCATATCCCTTCTGAACAGTCCACAAGCTGATGGCAGCAGACATTACTAACCTGTTTGTTAGCAAACCTGCCTTTACAGAAAGAAAACTTCTGGAAGCAGGAGTGGCAGACATGCCGCATCCACAACCTCATTTAAATAGAAAATGAATATGTGAGCTCTAAATATACTTTTAAAAAGAGGCAATTAGCTTTAACTGCACAAAACACAGGTTAAACTACTAGTATAATGTTACCAGCAGCTGCTTCCTGTTGCCTCTTTACTATCTGCTCACTTTCCATTTAATGCCCTGCACTGACTCCAGAAATGTGAACGTTTCCAGAATATTTGGTAAATTAACTTCAGGATTCTCAACCTCTTATTAAAGACTGAAGACACATCATTAATATTTTACACTTATTCACGAAACTACCCAAAGTAAGCGTTCCTAATCACATTTCACATTAGAATTGACAGATATTTTACGTTTATACATCTAGTAAAAACCCAAGAGATCATTTGCATATGTATTCATGTGTGTATACGTACAGACAGGCAAGAATTTGCTGGAAAAGCAGGCATAGGTTAAAACAGACTTGAAAATGATGAGAGCATGTGCTTCTTTCATGACATACAATTAAATCCATATTCTAATTTAAAAGCCAGTCTGTTCTGAGTGCTCTAGTCATACCCCATTCAAGGATTTTTCTAACAGTGAAAAATAAATACTCAGAACACAAAATCTAAAAGCTGAGAAAAACAAAGTGATTTTATCAAGTTGATGAGAGAACTGCACAAACCTACTTTTTTTTTTTTTTTTAAAAAGGAAAACAAAACCAATTTCATGCAGTTGATCTACATCTGGGCAGTTAATCAACAAAATTAACAGCCCTGCCTTTTAAAAAACCCTCATCTTTTTAGCAGAGTAAGAGGCACAGAAGAAAACCACCACTGTTTTTACCCGAGACAAAGGCATCCCGAAAGGTCTCACACAGTTACCCCGATGAAGAATCACTTAAACGAAGAGCTGGTGCAGAAAACGTCTCCCTTTAAAGCACAACATGGTAAACAAGAGCCTCTCCTTCCTTTTGCTATACGTTACCATGCAGGATTTGTTTTGTTGCATTGCAACCCCCGGAAGGCACGAGCACTTGCCAGAATCTATTGCCATTTGCTCAAAGTTTGATCCTAGAGTTTTGTTTTTCAAGACAAAGACAGCTGATTCTCTCCCCCCTCCCTAAGCCTCCTCCTCCTACACCAAGGCACGTCTTTAACTCACTTCTCATGAAGAAATTCACACCGTTTAAAGTCTGAGGCACTGAGTGAGTTTCCTTCCGCAAAGCGGAGAATTCTCCCCAAGATTTTGCTAAATGTGCATCTAGAAAGAGAAAACAAAGCCTAGCAAATCACTTACCCTCTTTAGCCACGTGAAGTGCTTATAAATATCAATCTCACCATCCATGCTTCGGGCCCATCTCAGCAGTTACATTCCCAGGCTTAAAAGAAACTTTAGGAAGCAAGCACTCTGCTTTGTTCTACAGGATGTAGCTGTGATTTCTTCTCCTTTCAACCCTCAGCTTCTGAAATCTTCAATGCCTGGTCATATTTTATGCTGAATCCCCTGCCCCTGTCCCACAGCCTTATCCCAAAGGCTTCTCACAGATGTATATATAAAGCACAACTGTATAAACTTCAGGCTCCCCCCCAACATCTGGTTTTTTTTAAACAGCAGATCAGTTAGCAGCAAGAACAATGCAGCCCTAAAAACACCAAAAAGAGAACTTGCTAAATGATCTTTCAAAAAGGATCTTTCAAGAACAGCATGAATCTGCAGGAACTGTTCCCCTTTAACGCTGAATAACAAGCTAAAAATTATTAAGCTGTCACTGAGAAACTATTCTCAAGTAATGCTTTCTCTGGCTTTCTGTTTCAAGAGTGGCTGGAACTCATTACCAAAGACCCCCTATTTCCTGTCTCTGTTCTACTCCCTGTTTATCGTAACACTACTCAGCCTTCTCAATTTATTTCAGGCTCAGACTAAACCTAAAAATAAGTTCTGCTCTTTGAATTACTTGCCTGTCCTCTCCAAAGACATTATAAAAGGGGAGGAATTTGAGGACGATCCTGTGAATAAGATAATGATCCCATAAATTGCCCTGTTGCCAAAGAGGCGATTTTCCAGCCCAACAGAAGATGATGATACCCTTCCAAGACATTTGTCTGCTCCTGCTGAAGCTGAAATCTCACAGCATGGCAGCTTTTCAAACTTGCAACACCGAGATAAACGTGTGTGCAACGCAATGCTCTGGCAAGAAGGGAAGTTTGAAGTGTTGCCTGTTATTGCCGTGTCCTCTAGTGCCTCCGCACAGCACTTATCCATAAATTCCAACTTTTCCCAATAAACCCCGGGTTCCGGTGTAGTTTCTCCCCCTAGTTCAGAGTGGCTTTGGCCTTAAACTGGGCAGCTGACTCTTACACACACAAGAACAACTGCTTGGGCAGTGCCTCAGCAGACCCCAGGGCAGCAGCCCCCATGGAATCTTGTGAGCATCTCAGAACATTTGCTCATCTCCTCCCTGCCTGCAGATCCCACAGCCAGACTGACCCCTGGGCTCAGGGAGCAGCAGAGTAGCAGTCTGGAAGAGCCAGTGGCAAAACTGCCCAAGGTCCTGACGTTACACGCAAAGGACTCAAAGTCTGAAGCTGTATCAAGCCTTTCCTACAGGGACCTGCCTCGCTCAGGCGCCTGCCCACGTTCCAGACTGGGGAAGTCACATATGTGTGACAAAATCTCTTCAAGGGAATGTGGGGTTTTAATATTTCAACAGTTCTTGGTCTTTTTGACCTGATGGAGCTCTTCTGAGAACCTCCCAGAACCCAAAGTAAGAGGGAAGGATATAAACCTAGACTTTCAGTTCCCTTCATGTATTTATTATCTGTTCTTACTTAAAGTCACATGACAAGAAAAACAGGACAATTTTTAGCAAGTCAGCCCTGCAAGCCTTCTAAAGGTGCTGGGATACCTGAAATCACCAGTTAATGTGAGGAGAAAAGAACTGTCCATTTCTAAAAGCACTGCTACAAGACAGATCTGACTTGAATTGCCCTGAGCATAGAATATACTTACTTTATGCTGTTTGAAAGTGGATGAGAGCAGTTATTTCTTGAATAGCTCATACTATCCAGCAAAAATCTGAATACATTATCAACAGTGCATGAAAAAATAAATTACCAGAGTACATTTCCCTGTGCGTGAGAGCCTCCATCCCGGCTGACAAGCTGGAGACTGAATGGGAGTTGTCTTGACATTAAACATGAATGCCCAACAGTATAAAGATTTTTTTTTTTTCCCAAAAAAGCCTGTTAGCTAATTACGGAGATTAGCAAATACATCAAACTTTATCTCTCAGCATTGCATATCCCACAGTACGCCACCACAGTGCCGTAAGTTCCACATTTCATCCATTCCAAAACATTGGCTCTAAGACTCCCATTTCAGTCTCATTCAGGGGAAAAGGAAATATCTCTCTTGAAACACTCCGTCACACTTTATGAGCTAAGGATAGTGCCTCTAATTTTAAAGGCTACAGAAAAACAGTGTTACTAAACCTCCTAGTGCCCCAGTGCATCATTTGCATTCCACCTCTCCCTTTAAAAGTATTAAAAATGACAACATACCTGACTTCTGCCTTGTCACTTGTGCTGGATTTCATGCAAAGGCGTCTTGATTTCTGTTAGTCATTCTTCCTGATTAAAAGGTGAGTGTCTGAATTTTCTGCATCTTATCAGCCAGCATGTTGAAAGCATACATTCCAGACAGTCACGTGCTCATTGGGAGCCTGTCACCTGCATACTGACCTTTACATCCTGCTTGAGCTTTGGCCTGAAACTTTCAGAAATCAGCGGAATGCAAATCAATTGCCCCAGATTTGCTTACAATGCTCTTCCATTTCACTGGGGAAGCAGGTTAGCTTCTCCGGGCAGTGTGAAAATAAGGAAAACATGCTGCGATCTCAGGATTGCTTCACTAGGTTACCATTGTCTGTTTTTCCTATTTTCAGGATATCCATGTCTGTCTGTGGCTCCTCACTGAGCACCAGTTTCTGATTCAGTGGAGAGCTAAAAAAACAAAGAAACAAAATCCCCCCACCTGCACTGCAGAACCACCACCCTCAAGTGTCACCCCAGAGAGAGACTGAGCCAGCTTTTGCTCTCTTGCCCTCATTAAATTGTCTGCTTTCTCCTGTGTCGTCCCCAAAAATAAAGCACACGCATTATGGCAATACAAATGCAGTGTAGGGCAGTAAAGCATTCCAAATTAGCAAAGCTGATATACTCCATAAGATGTATGATCACCCATTAGGGTTTATTTGCCAGTTCCACACCTCCACAGAAAACTGCTGCCCGCTGCCAGGCTCGATTGGACCAAAACCGCCGTTTGCAGAACACCAAAGGTGCCAGCAAAAGAACGTCTGTGCTGATACACAGCCAACAAAACCCACCCAGCCAAGGGAGCCACCGCTTCTAGTCAGCGTGTCAAATACTTGAAACAAGGCTTGAAGCCTCTTTTACACAGTAAACAAACACGCTGCAAGAGCTCTGAAACTGAATGCAACAAGGCTTTAAATGATCAGCCACACTTCTCATGTCCCTCCATTCCAGCCTATGAAGAGGCAAGAAAACATCCAGAAATCCTCTCAGAACTGTGGAGGGAAAGGCACTGTTTGGTGTTTTCCCTCTTCTACCAACACTCAGCTGAAAAAGCACAGAGCTGTTTGCTTTTCCATCACTTTCTCCCCTTTTCTCCCACCCGGCTAGGGCCCTATGGACACTGAAAAATGATATTTATTAGCACTGTTTTAGCAATTTCACTTTTTTGTGATAAAATACAGGTTTTGGTGCAGCACAAATGCAAATGGTCAGTTGCGTTCTTCCATTGCCTCTGAATCTCCTGGGAAATTAAAAGGCAAAGGAATAGGAGGAATCAGAGCAGTTCTCCAGGTCCTCCTTTTCATCAATAACTCAGAGATGGTTCTGGTTTTGAATCCCATCAGCCCCTGAAAACACTGAAAGAACTTACACTTGCTCTCTTAGGCCAAGAAATCAAGTGTCCAGGTTTGCATCCTCCCAGCCTCGTCAGGGAAGCCCGGCAAGGATGGACATGCTACAAAAACTTACTCGTGCCCAAGAAGTATTATCAACTTTTCCTACATCTCTTCCTCTGCATTTTCTCCCTCCACCCCCAGTCCTAGTGTCTGGGCTGCTTTGGGAACAAAGGGATTATGACCAGATTTTAAAAGGGAAAATGTTTTCAGCATGCCAGTTCACACGTGTCATTCTCATGGTGCAGAAAAATGTGAGAGCTTCAGAGTGAAAGAAGAGAGAAACTATGGGAATACTTTTGCCTTTTTCATGGCAAAAAAATGGCTTCAGGAATCTAGATGAAGTATTTCCAGCAGAAAAATTTGTCTTAGAAACTTAATGACGACTGACTGATAATGCCTACGTGACAGAGAAAGAACAAACTCTTGGAAACAAAATTTACAAACTACACTGCATTCTGCAGGATGAGCACGTTTGCTTTGCTTGGGATAACTTAGAAAAAAATAAACAACATCGTGGGAAACAGACAAGAAATAACATTTTGCAGGTGCACAAACAAATCGTCCTTTCCCAGCATGAGACACACTCAATCCCAATGCCTTAATTCTTTGGTTAAAATCAAGGCTCACACTTGACTGCGAGCTCAACAGACCTGGATGGCCCTTAGCTCCACGTGGCGGTCACCCCTCACCCTATTCCATGCTGGTAATCCTTGCAGCAGGGGCTGCCATCCCTGGAGTCGTTCCCCTGGCACGTATCCCAGCACTGTCACATCCTCTCTGTCACCGCTGGAGCCCTGAGCGGCTCCCTTCCCTCGGCTGGCAGGGAGAGCCTCTTGCTGCTTCTGAGATGAAGGGACTGGCTGGGAACTCATCCACAGACACTTGCACATTCTTGGCAGTTTCACACATTCCTCACCAGATGCTGAAATGCTTCGTCCAGCCCAAGTTCCACAAGAACTCTGCCTTTTTTTTTTTAATGAAACTTATTTAGAAGAGATGTAAGAAACCCGAGTTCTGTTTTCACACCAAGTCTGAAAAATATTTTCTACTTAACAGACCATCAACATCACTGTGAACACTTCCCCATGTTACAGGCAGAGTACACTGATACACAAAGAAAATAATTAAAGATACTTATTCTCATCCTACCACACATCAGATTACAATGTCAGGTTTGGTTTCCTGTCTCAAATGCTTCAAAGCACTGCTGAAGCTATAAAACCTGCAATAAACTAGGATATGAGACGTTTGAAACAAGATATTTACCAAATATTTGCATGCACACCAATAACATTACCAGCTAACCGTTTGCCTCTCCTCGCTATGATGCACATCGGATTTTTTCCTTCTAAATTTCAGGATGGAAAACATAGTAAAAAAACCCCAAAATAAACCCCAAAATAGAACAAGCTGCAGATACACCTTTACAAGTCCTTATTTCTGATAAGGAATATGCAAATATTATTTTCATTTTTTTTCTTAAGCATTTTATCACTGAGGAAAATTAAGCCCACTGTTTCCAGCTTCTGGAAAAGATTAGGATCCCAACACATTTAGACAATATGACCAAAATAAGTGGGGTTTATTTCCCATTTTGAATGGTCACAAAAGCTGAGAAAATGTTTAGTTTTGTGTTATTAGCATACTAATCCAAAAGATAACGAAATAATTTTGTTGTGGATACAATATTGCTATGTTTGTCATAACTATATAAGATTTAGCAAATTTCAATAGGCCAACCTGTCCATCCAAATTCTGTGAAATGTGAACAGGGGTTATATAAAGAAATACTTCAAAGTTATGCCCTTGTTCTATTATTCAAATAAAGCCTCCAAATCAATGCAGGGACCTTTAAAGCAAAGTTTGTCTCCAGTTTCTCTGTGTAACCTCTACACCTTTTTTTGCAGCACCATTGTTTAAGGAAACAATTCTCTTGTACCAATCTCTGTTAATTACTTTATGGAAAACATTTTCCCGTGTTTCCTGTAGCTCCACTTGAAAAATCCATTCATGCACTAATGTTTGTTAGATGAATACAGTGTATAACATTTAAATCGGTGCAAAGTAACGCAGCTGGAGATTCTAGTGAGAGATCAGAAAGTGAGATGGAAAAGGAGCTCCATGCATAACATCAGACACAATAGGAAAGATTAACTAATGGGATAATCAGCCACTGAGTGCAAAGGAAGGCCCCAAAGCCAAGAGCTGAACGAGACTGGTACAAATGAAATGGAATAAATCATCTTCTTGAAGGATAACATGCAATTTCTGTATCAAATCGTGCCTTCCTACGGAGTATTCCAGTGACAGCAGCAAGGTGTGGACAGGCCACGTGGCTGAGGATTGCACCTGAGGGCAAACTGCAGGTAAGGCAGTAGAGTACCTTGAAATCTTGGAAAGCTTACATAAAACACGGGCCCTGCTGTTCTGGCAGAAATATCTCCTGTCTTCCATGAGTACTCTAAACCCCAGGCCGGAACGCAATCCTGCTTAAGCACTTCTGGACACTGCACTTTAAACTGGCTCTGTTAAACATTACTGATCATTACAAGGGTGAAAGAAAATGACATTTTTAGAAAGAGTCCTGAACGTGTTCTAACCACTGCAAAACTGTTTTAAACTTCTATTAGTTCTTCATGTAACTAAGGAGACCTTCTTACTACTTCTGAGAGCTACTGCGGTGAGCAGTCACAGTCAGAGGTGATGGGTTGGTTCCCAGACAAAGCAACCCAGAACGTTGGAAACATCAGGCCTGCTTTAGAAAAGTTCCATGCAAGCTCTGCACTCCAGCAGCTCCACTGGCTCCAAGGCATTCTCTAGTATTCATACATGGCTGAAGACATGAAGGGCACTCCTCTGCTGGCTCTGGTGTCCTGTGAATGGCTCTGAAGCACTTGGGGAACTCAGAGAGCACCAGATTTTCCAGTTCAGGCCTTCCTTGCATCATCAGTTCACCAAACAGGAGCTGGAGCACAGCAGAGGACTGGGATATTTCAGCTCTGAGGCCTTCTCAGAAAACAGAACCCATCTAAGGTTTCAAGCTGGCAAAAATAAACATGAATGCCTCTGGAATGACTGCTTTTCTACACTCCCAAGCAGCTCTGCTGCTCCCTTTTCACCCTGCCATGTGCTAATCCCTTGGCAGTGGGGAGATCCAGCTATAAATATAAATATACATATGTCCATCAGGACTCCCAGCAGCTGAGTTCCACAGTCCCAGCTACCAGCAGATAAATGCACTGGCTTTATTTAATTGGTGCTGCTCAGAATACATTCCCTTCCCACTCAGCTGTTGCTGAAAAATGCTGTTGATACTTTATAAAAGCGTGTTTTCAAGTAGACGGAAGTGCCCTGAACTCAGTAATTTGCTGCCTCTCTTCTGGACGGATAAGCCTGTGAAATGAATCTTGGACAAAAGTGAAATAGAGAGGCCAGTGATTAGGTTTCAGCAGAGCACTTCAACACATGCTTAAAATCAAACTTTGAAGTGATGTCAAAACTCCACGAGCTCCATCAAATCATCATTCTGAACTGAGCTTTAATTCAAGTCTTTGTGAAGATAGTGGGGAAAAATATTCCTTGATTTTAACCTGCAGTGTAAACAATCTTTTTTTGAACATTAAATATGAGCAAATAGCAATCAGGACTATAAGGAATAGATCCTGTTTCTGCTAAAGAGTCTCTGGTTTTACCACTTAAGAACAGATCTTTAAAAGAAACAAAGCACGGCACATATCACGAGAGAAATCACATTCCATTGAAAATTGCCTCTACCACAGGTTCCTCTACTATTTCTTCTGCTCTTCTCTCCATTTCCTCAAATTGAGAATATTTAGGAAGATTTTCAGAGTCAAGCTTCCAAAAAACCTGTGACTAATCAGGAAAATACTAATGAGTTTTCAAGAACTGGCATTTTAAAGCTCATTATATAAAGCTACATGATGGAGCGGTTTGCTTTAAATATACATGTTCACTGAGGAGGAAGATCATGTTTTGCAGTCCTGAAAATGAGGCTTAAGGTCCACTGTAAGAACACAGGTGTTCCTCTTTACTCAAAAAAGGATTCCATAAAGGTGGAGAGAAGAAAACCAGAGGGAACAGTGTGGAAATTCATTTAGAGTTATGAAACGGTAATTAAATACGTTCTCTCGCAGCTCACAAAGCCAAATCGTCACTGCAGCGGTTAATTTTTAATGCTGAAACTTCTATCTGCTTTGTGATAGGTCACGTGGCCACTGGCAATACTGAAATATTTAACAAGGAACATCGACACTATCCACAAATTTGTTTTGTATGAACTGTCCCAGATAACCCCTAGGTCTTTGTGTTGTTCCCAGGGCCAAAGAAATTACAATCATAAAGCCATGTAAAACAATTCTTTTCAAGATAAAAGTTTTTAATACAATTCTAAAGTAGTGAAAGGTCTCTATTTAATCATGTTTTCTTCTGTTTCAGGTTTGTCAAAAGATTTATGCAAGTACAGCAACTATAAAATCCTCATTCTACATAACGTAGAATCTTTCTAAATTCAGTGCTAACTTTGTCAAAACTGTTTCATCTGTCTCAAAGCAGGGGCAGAACAGTTACTGCACTCAGTTTTGCTGTAAACTCAGGGACCTGAATTGCTCCTAGATCCCAGACA
>VZSR01002262.1:63579-99185 GCA_013398615.1 Brachypodius melanocephalos
TTGGTGCTATGGGCCTGAAGGAAGGTGAGACCACCTGTGGGATGTATAATCACCACAGAAACCTCCTGACTGAGCAGTGACAAACCCTGGGCCTCAAAGCTGACCAAAGGCTAAACTCTACAGCCTTCCTTTCTCTTTTTGAAGGTGCAGTTCAGCACATTAAGTGGCAAAATTCTCAAAGCTGCAAAGCTACTTGAGTTATGAAGCCAAGCGGCAATCATCTGCTGACTTTATTTTCCCCATGCAGCTACAACTGATCTCTGGCTTCTAGATGTCACTGCAACAAAAACAGCACCAAGAAGATTCAGGCACTTTCTGTGCTCTGGGCTGCAGTCCCAGATCCTGCTGTGGGGCAAACACAGAGCAGGGACACCTGCTCTGGGTCTCAGGGAGCCCTCAGGGCTGCAGCTGGTTATGAAAATGGCTCAAGCAGAAGGAACACACGAGACAATCATTGAGACTTTTATCCCTTAGTTTGTCTAAACCCAAATGCTGGCAGTCAAATGCTGCTGTTTGATGCTATCCAGCAGGAATGAGCCTCCAATCTTCCTTCTGACTTCCCTTCCTGGGGTTTCCCAGCAAAGCAACACGGGGCAGTGGCAAAACACACATTCAAATTATTTCCATTAGGCACATTGTTTGTATTCTTGATTAACCATGGCAGCTGAAATGGTTTTTAATATAATTTTCAACCACACACTGAAATAAAGGAGAACAACACACTTTTCTTGAAAGAAGCATACTTACCTGCTTTTAAAACCATGAAATGGCTTTTTGTATCTTTAGTTTCTAATGTGTCTAATCAGGGTAAGCTGGGATTAGTTTTGGTGCCTGTTTGAATAAAATGTTAGAAACAGAGCAATTGCTGCCATCTCTGAAGCTATTCAGTGACAGGCTAGAGCAGCTCTTCAGCTTCAAAGGAAGGTGCATGGACCCAAAAAAATCTCCAGATGTGGAATTCATCACCCACAACAGAAAATCCCTCTCCATTTACAGCTACTATTTGACCTGTAACACTCTCAACAATAAAAGCTCAAAGGAATCGGTTTGTCCCATGCATTTCACATTCGTTTGTTGCAATTCAATTACTGCTACTGACATTAAACATGGCTTTATGTAACATTTCGGTTGAACACAACAATTAAAATATACTCCAAATCTTTGTGCTCAGGTAGAATGCTTAGAAGAGACACTCGGGAGCACAGCTCCACTGGAGAATGTGCCACATCTCAGCGGGGTTCTTTTTTAATGATACTCCAGCATTTGGTAATGATCACCAAACTGCTTTTGAGGCTTCCAGTGAGAACGGATTCACGGAGATGCAGAGTTCTCCTTGTTTAGAACTCACTGCCTCAGCTATCCTGACCAATGGCACACATTAATTGGCATGTTTCATAGCTCTGGGATGGAACAAAGGAAATTCAGTATGGGATACAACTATGAAACATATTCCATGTCATTGAAACAAGCTGAATTTTACCACATCTCTTCCACAGAAATTATATGCATGCTTGTAAATTATTTGCATTAAAAAAATATATATAAGGAAGGTCTTTGACTACCTGAGATGACTATCCACTTTCAAATAACAGTCCCAGAAACTATGCACTACCCTTCCTTGATTCAGAGCAGCGCAAAATATGAACCAGCCATCTCCACACTCTGCACTGGAGATACTCCAAAGCACCATCTTCCCTGTTTTCTTGGTTTTGAATCCAGAGTGCCCAATGGCTTTGTCAAATGAATATTACTTTTGATACAGGTCCAATTTTACTGCAAACAACTCTGAACATTTGTCTTTTATGCACTAAACTCATCTCTTAGTTATCATAAAGATTAGAAAAATCATTAAATTTTCTGCTGAGGCAAACATTTGGTATGAGCTGGCCTAAGGATATCTAAATCCAAAATCTAATACTGAAAACCCAAAGTAAACATTGCCTGCACCTTTAGCTTTCAAACCTGGTACCAAATTCTCCTTCCTTCCTGTCATGTGGGCCCAAAGAGGATTTTCCAGGCACAGACCTGCACTCTGTGAAGAATGCCCAGGAGCCAGCAGCTGACAACTTCAAACAAAAGCAGCCACAGCCTCGGGTTACACAGCACAGGGCAGCTCCAGCAGACGATAAACACCGATCCACGGGCTGCAGGCGTGCCTACGGAAAAGTCACGGGGACTGGCAGACCCAGAATAGAAACCATTCATCTAGGAAGCTTTCTGAAGCTGGGGAAGCGCCAGGTAGGTCTTGCTCAGGAGGAACCCACCAGTTGCTGGCAGTGGCAGGTTTGGGGAAGGGGAATGTTGTGTTTCTCTTCCTTTACATCCACTCAGTCTCTTCTTGGAGGTCTCTGTCACAGGATCTGCTCCTCACCTGGTAAACCTCGGTCTTTTCCAATGTAGTCAGAGGTTTGTTCCCCATCTGTCCCAAAAGGAATGGCCCCCCTTCAGAATCAAAGGCTTTCTGGCATTTACTCCCACTGCCTGCTGTCCAGGATGCTTTGGGGATTTGTAACACTGAGAGCAAAGGAAATGCAGCAAGGAAAAAGAAAGGAGGATCATCCAGTCTGGATCTGTCCTTGCAACAGACACTGCCACTCTATTCTAAACTGACAATTTAAAAATTAGAAGTTTTGTAAATAGTTATAATTTTTTTAATCTCCAGCAAAGAATGAAACAAAGCAAATCAAATTAAAAAAAAAACCACACATAAAAAAGGCAAGTCTTTTTGTACTTCATTTTTACTCTTTTCTCCTCTGAAGAACAAAATAAGGTCTTTTATCAATTTCTTCTATTCCTGTATCTGCACTGCTTTAGAAATCAGCACACAAAGCAGTGATATCCACAGCTATCACTGCTCACCACCCCCTGCAGTTTTCTAGGTATGTGGATTTCAGTTACTACAAAAATAATTTGAGTATGAAAATACTTGACCCAAGCCTGTTTGCAGACAAAACGGCAAAGTTCAAACAGCAGCTCACCAGGTTCTCCTCAAACCACTCCCTCAGACACACGGCCGTGGGCCCTGGGATTTGGTTTCGCAGCGCTTCCTTCTCCTGAGGGTCCTCCAGCATCTCCAGGGCCATCTTCAGATCTTCCAGGAGGTGCAAAATTTGAAATGTGCCCAGGTACACGGATGGAGCAGGTGACACGATATCGTAACCACCATTAGCATACTCTGTGGCTGACTTTGTGCCTAAAACACACAAAATGAGCACAGACAATAATATTATATAATTGCTTCGTAGCTGGCAAATTAATAGGTACTGCGCACTACAATATTTGGACTTCAGACTGACAAGTTTCACTCTATGCTGAAAACCTCCATTTCAGGCTTAGAACACTTGAATTAGCCTCTAGATAAATCACAAAATCTGCAGAGTTAAATCCACGAGGTGCATACATGCAGATCAAAAAATAATTTTGACCTAGCTGACATTTGCAATGTCCAAACCATAAATCCCAAAGCTCACCCCAAATCCCCTGTAATTTTCCACAGTTACCATGAGATGTCACTCACTTCTCAGCTACATCACAGAGTCCCCACTCAGCACACTGCTCAGCACTGTAACAAAGACTGATGCAGCTCTTTGACAAGAAACCGCGATCAGAACAGATCATGTTACCAGATCTAGAAATACAAAAATGACCATGAGCAGCTTTAGAACCCTCCCATGGAGAATGAACAAGTTAACAACACGAAAGCCAGCAATAAAAATGGCAAAGGAAACTTTTCTAGCGCTAGAAATTATAAAAAGCTCTCTAAATTGCACTGTCTCTCCCGCCAGTCATCCAACACCAGCGTTATTGTTCTCAACAACAATAGGCACAAAAAACCCCATAACTGACTTATGGAAGAATTGTAAATAATACAAACTCCGACATCTCCAAAACTTCTTGTCTTAAGAACCCTGTGTGTTTCAACGAGATGCACACTAAAATAAGCTCTCTTGCCTGAGTCCTGAATTTCAGACCTCGATTTCATTTAATATACATTTGTGTCTTTAAGAATCAGTCAGGTGGAAAACTTCTATTTGCTCTACTTTTTAAAGTTTTTATTTACCATTCATTGCCTCGTGTACATAATAGGTTGCACACATTCGTGTTCTCTCTGGCATAAAAAAATCACAATTTCCCTTCCTATCTGACTTAGTGGGAGATTTTTTTACGTTTCTGATCATTCACACTGTGCTGGCTCCACACAGCACTATGTACTCACTAGGAGATTACATGATCGATGTACACAAGGGGATTTTAATAATCTCCTTGCTTTTTACTCCTGGGTTTAACATAGCTTACATATTAGTAATGAAAGGAACAAAAATCCTCACAGAGTCTTTGAAAATGATCTGCTAAGTTTATTTTTCTCCGGAGCAGATGTATCTAATGTGATGTACAAATGTGTAAGGAATTCAGATTTTCTTCTTGAAGGCACAGTGCCTGGCATTAGTGAGTGTTACTGTGCCTGCTGTGGTCTTTTATTTACCATCCTCTGGGCACTGCAAAGCCAGTGTTTCATTTTACGTGTAGCCCATCTCACAAATACACCGACACTGCAGGTCCCAGGACACAGGAATAATTTCTGCACCTGAAGTAGCTTTTAACCAAATTGCTAATTGATCATTTAAATGCTAACATTCCCCACGTCAATCAGTTTTTGAACAAAAACAATACTCAAGTTTCTCATTTAGTGAGTGCTTAATTTTACTCACAGCTTTTGGGAAAATCTGAAGAATATTAACCAGGTTTTCTTCAGAAACTCTTTCAATGACCCAAAGTAGTCTGTCACATCTTTGGAAAAAAATTGCCTGGCTTGAATTCTACCACACAATGCATGCGGGGGGTGTTTTTTGACTGTTTGAAATAACAAAAAGCCCTCCCCAGAAGTTCTGCAAGTCTGCAGTAGGATTTTTCTTTTTTTATTTTGGAAAAGCAACAGTCATTTTCGTGACTGGTGCATTTCATGTTACCTGAAGCTCTTTTCAGACTCAGAATATTTCGTTTGAGCCCGCTGACTTCCGCTGCTTATGAGTTTATTTTAATACCTCGGGTGCAAGATCTCATCTCGGTTTCTGGCTAAGACCATGTCCAAGATAAAGTTTCTCCAATATCCGGTGCTCCAAAGGCTGCCACACGAGACAGCCTCAGCCTGTAAACCAACCTTGGCTTCCTGAATTGCTTCCTTTGGAGGGGAGGATCAGCTGACTGGTTTGCAGGCCTGGTGTTCTCTAACCACTAAATGGTATTTTCTTATGTATTTCTAGGCTCTCAGCTTCTCAGGCCAGCTTGTTTATTTATCTCCCAATGTAGATGCATATTAAACTATTAAACTAAAAAGAGCAGAGCTCCGAATTGCATAAGGGCCCTTTGGATCATATAACCAAAGCCATCTTCTCACTCAGCCAGAGAGGCTTATTACGTTCTGAGAGATGTCCACGTGAACTGATACACGACACTGACTTGTTCAGCAGCATTCATTCCTTGGTTATTGTGCCATTTCTCACTCCTTTTTTCAGAAAACCCTAGGCCAATACTGTCTTTCTGCTTAACAAGCACTTTTCACTCTAGAAAATCAGAGAGAGCTCAAAGCTATTTCATAATCAGCTCTGCTGGCTACCCCTTCAGTGAACTGGCAATTTAAAATATTTGTGGAATGGAAAAAACTGAAAGGAACATTCTGCTACAGATTTTTAAATGTTATTTGTATGAATACCTTTTCTTTTACAGACAGGAGGAAGAAACCAAACAAAATGCCACACAATCCAAACCAAACCACATAAACTTACAGGCCCACAACAAATACTTCAGGTGAGGAAAAAAAAAGCCAGGCTAAATACAATTTAAAACAACTGTTCAGGAGTTCAGTAATTTATACTAGGTATATAGTTTATACAGGCAAATATACACCTAATCAAATGTAACTTTTGCCAGGACAGTACTGGTAACATCTTTGTTCACCAGTCCAAGCGACTCACTGTGTATCACCTCTTGCCTCAGTCCCTGCCTGATCACGACTACAACATTCCTGGCACCATCGACCTTCCACAGAAAACAATCCCAGGTTATGGAGGAAAGCTCAGTGTCAGCAACAGTCACACATTTCATCACGCCTTCACTTGATTTGCCTCTACCCAAACACCCGGGAGAACAACACGCACACACATGGACTGTGACCTTTAAAGGACAGAATTTCTCAACTGCTGCAGCACGGGCAGAGCCAGCCAGGAATTCTGTGATTTCCTGAGACTGGGCATACTCCTTACGCATCCTGGAGTTGTCCCGGGCTCTTCAACTGACAGTTCAGGCTGGCAGAATTCTCTGCATCCCCACATTCAGCAAAATGCTGAATTACTTTACAAATGGTTTGCTATAGATTGCTAACGTGGTACTTTTTATTCTCCTGGCTGCAAAGGAAAATGGAGAACTCCTTTGAATGCAACAACTAATGCACTTTGTACTAGGTACAGAAATGCAGAAACACCGAGCCCAACTGAGCATTTTAATTCAGAAAACTTCCTGATTTACTGCTAAAATTCAAATGAATCACAGGCTTGCTTCTCCCATTTGCTTTCCACATAGTTTCATATTAAGCAGGGTTGCATTGCTCACCAGAAGGACAAGAACACGCCCTGGAAAACAGAAGTGAGTAGGAGTAAATAATTGTATTTCTTTGCATTGCTTTAAACCTTGACATCATCATGCTGCAAAGCACACGAAGTTTTAGCACCAGACAGTAAGAATTTGGGTGCCCTTGGAAATAAAAAGAGATGCCACACAACGTTACTTATTACCGGCATTCTCTACCATTAACAGCTCTTTATATGGGCGTAGCTTTATTAGAGATAACTGAAGTGGGCAAGAATGCAGTTCAAACATCAGAATTTTATCAACACTCAGAAAAAAACGAATGCGGTTTTGAACTCTTGCAAAAGGACTCTCTCTCTCTTTTGATCAAGTCACAGTCTTCCTGTACCTCACATCATTTTCCAAGGGTGAACAGGACACAGAGGAATCTTTTGTCATGATGTTTACACTATACTCAACACCATGGTTTCCTAGTGTACTCCTGGAACACAATTATTCATCGTGAATGTTCACTTTAGAAGAGCAGGAAAGAAAGAAAAAAGAAAGGGAGAAGAAGTGGTCAAACTAAGACATTCCAAGCAGCTCACTCCTGGCCTCCCCAAACAGTGAAGGAGGTTAAAGGCAGCTGCACATCACATGGAGGCAGAAAGAACAAAATAAGCAATAAAAACAAGCAAAACAACTTTTAAGTTACACATTTCTTACACCCTGACCGTGCAAGCACATTTTTCTTTCAGAGTTCCTTGCAATTCGCAGAGTGGCTTCAAAGAAACATTCCTTTTGGGCAAATACATAACCTATTCGGAAAACAGCACTGCTGGTAGCTTGCACAAGACAAGTTACTAAGCCCCAGTAAAGCAAGAGGAAAAAGCCCCGCCAGTTTGAAAATCCCCCCTCAGCCCATGATGTACGCACTCCTCCATCTCACAGCTGCCACCTCTCTCAGCAGTAGGTGCTGTGTCTGATCTCTCCTGTGCATCTTAACCTCTCATCCCCTGCATTCATCCTTTGCACCTCCATGTTTTCATTCTCAAATTGGCTGAGTTTTGAAAAAAAATTGCAGGTAATACACAGCTCAACCATCAGTGGTTAAAAAGACATTTTCCTAAGACTGCTGGCTCCTTTAGGTCAGAAACCAACAAAAACCAACCAAAACCCCACCAAACACCAAAAACTCCATCCACACTGGGTAAGGATGACTTTCTATAAAGCTGAAATACCGATGAGTAACAATTCTGACACCTGACCAACAGTGGTTAGAATCAAGTTATAAACATCCATTTCCTCTGGCCTTTCAGTCAATCATTACACTGCTAGAGAACACTTTTACCTGAATTTTTACTCAGGGAGCATACAGGTTGTCCAGGTTCTTCCTCTCTCCTTCAAGAATAAACGGTGTAATTTTCTTCCAAGCACAATTCTCTTTTTCTCATGAAGACAGCTTTGAAAATGTGAATTTATGTAAACTAGCAGTAAGGGTTGGACAGGACATATTTCAGCCTCCTCCTTCCTAAGCCTCCTGCAGAATGAGTGAGGAGGGAGCTCACACAATCCTTTCTTCTCACACTGTGATGTAGAATACATCACAAATGGTGTGTTTTGAATCACAGCTCACATTAACTTCTCAAATCTCTGCTTTCACATCTTTAACTACAGGGGAAAAGTAACTATTAAGCTGGATTAGCAGGAAGCCCTAGGAAAAATTTCCAAGCCTAGAAACGCTAATGACCACATTCAGATGAGAGCTTCACACAGCTCAGATAATTTTCAGCTGAGCTCTGCCTACAATCACACGTGGAATCTTTGAGACAATTTCCAGGAACTGTCTATAATTTCTTATGCAAATGGTAGGTGCAATTGCTCAGGCTTCTTTCCTACAAGCTTCTAGACGCTGAGCTGTGATGTGCAGCACTTTCAGGGACTGCACACACAGTTACAACAAAAGAAGTCTCTCCTAGCCAAAACCACAAGCTAAGCAGCCTGGTGAAAAAACAGGAGGATGGATTATGAAGCTGTGATGGAGGTTTGTGGCTGAGCCTCCACCGCACGGGAAAAACAGGACCAACACATTTACCAAAGACTAAAACATTCGTGCAAGAACTCTCTCTCTTTTTTAAATTGCACAATTAAAAAGGAGTGTATTTAGGGCCAGCAAAACCAGTAGTCTAAGTAAAACAGTGTTTTTAGCACAAAACCTGTAATTGTTTATAGTAAGGAGTAGTAAGAGCATTCCATTTGTGAGGAAATGAAGGAAATTTGTTTCATTAAGATTACACTGTTTTAATTTTTAAAAGACCCTCAAGTCAATTTCATTAGCTTAAAAGTAAGAAGTAGACAAGATATGATTTTGAATTTAATGATATCAAAGTTCTTTAAATTTAAATCTTAAGTTTCTCTTCACTTGCCTGCTAAACAACTGACTCACTCATGTACTGAAAGCCAGATCACATCATACAAACTACAAAAGGACCTCTGCGTCTCAGATTTTCAGTCCTGTGGGGTTTTGGCCATTGTGGTTCAGCTGCCTTTCTCTGCCACATGTTGTATCTGCAGCTATTGAAGTTTCTGTTTCTTTCCAGTCCTTCCTCAACACTCAGCACAAACAGCAACGATGCATGGAGTTTATCTGGTATAAATGCAATGCCCTACTGCAGTTTGGTAAGCTGGTGTAGCTGTCTAGGACACACAACACTATTTTTGCAGTTTTATACTAAAAAACCCCTAGCTCTTGTCAGAAATAAAGAATTTAGAGTAGCATATTTAAACTGTAGGTACTTTTCCATTTAGAATTAGTTTTGACTCCCATTTTCAAGAAAACCTCTGATTTTGTTGTTTTGCTGGAAAGGCAGAAACACATGCAAGGAGAGCCAGAGACCAAATTGATCAGTGAATCAGTTTGACTTGGACTTTCAGAGGACTACTCTGCCTTACAGAAAACAATTTCAAACAACCGATTTTTCAGACGATAATTACGGATTCACGGGAAAGATGCTCTCAGTGCTTCCAGCTCTGGAAGTTCTACAGTACTGCCCTGTTTACAGAGGGAATCCATCGGTCCTGCAAACAGGACTGACAGTCTCCCCTCTCCATGCCGTGCTCAGAGTCCCGTGATTTGGAGAAAGTGAGAACGGGAAGCCCCTGGGGACAGCTGTAGTGACCTCCCGCGAAGTGAAGCACTCAAAATTGAGGAAATTCCAAAGGTCAGGTTGCTCCGGCAACCCTGGGGCAAGGATCAGTAGCCAGTGCTGCACATGCACAGATCAGCACGCAGGGTGCCCTGATTTTCACATGCTTTTAAAACATGGATCAAAAATGCACCTGGACACTTATGCAAGGTCTGAAGGCTACAGCACACATAAAAGCTTGAATAAATGGCTCTTATAGGTTATAGTAGCAAATGGCTGTAATGGTTATTCAAGAGTGAACATTTGTTTTAGGTGTTGTTAACAAAATTAAAAGCAAGGCCACAGAACTGACATGAAAAACGATGAATTGAGTAAACAGAAAAACAATGAACTGCTCTATTCTTAAATGTTTAAAATATTTTTAATTGCTGTAAATCAGTTCTTGTTGATATCTGAGGAATTAACTCATCAGCTTTTCTAAAGTATCTGAAGATAAATGTCAGCACCTTAAACAAATTTTAAGTGCTATCAAATAAAACCCCCCTAATTATAAACCATAAATATTGTGTTAAGCTTTTATATTTCCTCCTTGAATATCCTGGATGTTTAGAGGTCACACACAATTTTTATCTTTCCCTTCCCCCCAAGCCCTCATCATTCTGACACATAATTTTCTGGAACTGTTATGACAGGAAGTTATGGGTTCCTCTATCAAGGGCCTTGTTTCAAGTAATTTTCTATGCAATTTCCTTTTTCATATCTCTATTGCTGTAAGATCTATGCATAAACACACCGTAGTTAATGGTTAAGAAAGCTGCAATATTATAAACTCACAAATGCTCCCCTTACTTAATTCACAGCTGTAACAAGAGAAACAAGTGCTCTAGACACATTATTTCTTTTGTTCAGAAAAAAATAGCCCAAATCATTGATTGAAAAATCACAGAATATAAAAAGAAAATGCACTACTCATAACTGAAGCACGGTCTTTTAACACAATTATTTAGAAAATGCAAGAAAACCACAGCAACTGTTATTGTCCACTTACTCTGGTCTATAATGAAGGAAATTGCTTTGTATTTAAATTGTTCTCTTTTGCTTAACATTATTTTAACTACAGTCACTTCAGTGCTCTACAGTGAAATCCTACCAAGATTCCTATTACAATTACGAAAAGGTAGACACCTCTACCATAGAAACCCAACTTTGAATCTGAAAGCATTGTGAACCTTGAACAGGATTTGAGTGATAAAAACATAAAACCATCTGGAAGTGAACAAATTGCAAAGAAAAACCAGAAGCCATTTTCTAGCCATTCTACGCAGACCCAGCTGCGCCCATCAGCTGCACGTCACCCAGCACGGACTTCAAACGAGACCCACCAGCACCTCCCCAACACACACACACACACACACACAAAAATAGGATTAAGTGCTCTCTGTCTGCTCTGGAAAACCTCAATCCCTCATGAAGCAGAACAGAGACGTCCACCCCCTTCACTTAAAGGGCTGTGAGACTGAATGAATCCAGTGACATGTGGCTATTCAGGGCTGAAGGATGAGGTCACTAGGAAATATTGGGATTTCCTTTTATTTATTTAGGAACTCTGTGAAAACTTTATTCCACAGAACCTAAAGTCCATCCAAAGGAGTTCAAGTGAAAGTCAGAATTCTTTTTTGTTTAGAATCCAAGTTCTAATCACTTATTAGAGGTGATTTAATAACCCCCCCAAACAGGTCCTCCTTCAAATTCTGGCTGGCAAAGCCCATGCAGAAAATATATCAAACTTGAACTACAAGCCTGTTTATCTCTTGAGTACCATTTCCCCTGCAGGCCCCTTTTCCAGCAGGGCTCTGGGAAGTGCTTGGGTTTCTAACACAGCAGCCAAAGCCACGAACTGAACACCAACATTGCGCCAGCTCAGGAGAAGTGAATTCCAACATGAATACTCCTTGGACAACTCCTTGCCCAACTTTTTAACTGTATTTACTTTATATTCATACAGACCTATGTGATCACACATTTAACTTTCTCATCATTTTCCAGTGAGCAATAATTGGAATAAAAGGAAATAAAAGCAATAAAAGGAATAAAAAGAAACTCAGTAATCACATTGATGACTTGGTGAATTTGAAGAGACTCTGTAGCTGCAGCAAACTACATCATAATGGGACTTTTTAGACCTTACAATTAATGGACACTAATCACAAAGGCAAAGAAGGGATTTACAAATTGATGATGGAGAGAAGCAGTTTGACATAAAATAATCGTAAAATAAAAACTGCATTCATTTGTTATGATATATTGTGAAGAAAAATAACCAAAATCCACAGCCCTGTAGAGAAACGCATTTTACTAAACGGGTACAAGCTGAACACGGGGAGAAGTAACGACTTGGTTAAAAGCAAAGGGCAGCAACGCCAAAGTCACGCACCTGAAATGAAGAACGAGTAGATGGATGTGATAGATGGTGCTTTCTTTAGAGCAAGCCTCTGTTTGGAGTGCAAGTCACCGCAGCTAATGGATAAGTGATGTACATTGCCAATCACATTAGCCCTTTCTCGCTGTTTTAGTCCAATAAGGCTAAGCACTGATCGTGCCTAATTTATATAGCTCTGAGGGAGGGTTATCAGTACAGATGTACCCAGGCACGGAAGACTTGGCAACGCTGACCTGTCTGTCCAATTGGATCAGGCCCAGTGAAATTCAATTTGTTAATCTTGCCTCACAATCCTCCCCTCATGCAGTCTGAGCACTAACAGGGTTTGTGGTGCACTCAGAATGAGCACAGGCTGCAGTGGGGCTTCTTGGCTGGATTAATCAGAATCCTGAATGAGAGATGTTTCCTCTCGGAGCAAGGGGTAGGACTTCCAGAATTGAAAGGCTAAAAGTGCAAATCTGCAAGTATTTGTAATATATATTTGCATATACCCAGCTCTTACCCTCAAGCACAAGGCCACAATCCAATATTTTAATGATAATAATGCAAACCAGAGAAATGACGGTTGATTAAAGACAGAGGATGCTGGGTCTACATGTGTATATATACATTTCTGCTCAAGCTTCAAAAGGTAAGCAATGTCACATATACAGCTCTGGACTTCTCAACTCTGTAAAATGGGATCAATGCTAATTTTGTGCCTCAAGGCAAAGTTTCTGAGGCCAAGAGAAGCGTGTGGCTCTCCTGGGACTCACTCAGGCCTCACTGCAAAAGAAAGCATCTTTTTTATCAGCTGCTTAAGTTTACATCAGTCATGAAGCTAAACCCTGATCTCTGAATCCTGGAGATGTCCACAGACTCTGGATACAGTGAACTGAACTAGCACAAGCTCTTAAGAATTGATTTTTTGCTGATTCCTGTCAACTCTAAGAGCGGCTATATTTGTACAGATGATTTTTCCCATATCTGAAGAAATCTCAGTGCTGATTTGTTTCAGTATACTCTTACAGTCATCTTTTCAAAGGGGTTTTCTACCTTATTTTTCCTCTCACCAGACAGGACAAGAGACCATTCCTGTTTTCCAGTACCTGCCCAAATTGCACACAGAAGCTTACAGGATTGAATTAGGGAGAATCAAACTTGGATTATCATTCTGTTCCTCAGTTTCAGACAATTGGGATAATAACTGTATCCCAAGCATAGACTCCAGCAGATCTACTCAGTCCTTCAATTATGCCAGAATATCCAAGAAATAGTTCTGGAACACACAGAACATTGGCTAGAGGAGAATGACAAGTGACTTAACCTGTCTTTATAAAAAGGCTTATTTATTCCTACAAAGGAAAACAATAAAGAAATAAATAAGTTCAGCAACCTTTGCAAACAACAGCGTTTTCATTAAGTGCATGAATAAATCAGTGTGTTTCTTTATTAGTACAGGTAGATATAACTCTGAAATCATACGGGAGGCACTCAATTAACACAGATGAGTTTTGACAGAGGCACTGTCTGGGAAATATTTTGTTTCTCCTCCCATTAGATATCTTTATATAAGCCTGTTTTCAATGCTACGCTGCCTATCAGTGGACATGAGCCTGAAAATACTAGTAGTGCACAGCCACCAATCCAGCTCCCCTGAGGAGGCTGCCACTGTGCTGGTGAGCACCCAGGCACCGTGGGAATAAACTCCACGTGCCACTGGCACGCCTGAACCTTTCTGGTTTGGAGCAGGGTCACGGCACAGGACAGCTGTGCTCAGCTCATTTCCAGTGAACAGCTGTTCCAACACGTGCTCTGCTTCTCTGCACCGCTGTTCTACACCACCAAGACAGCCAAGCGATGAGGGTGGAAAAGTGATGTCATTGGAAAGCCTGGAAAAACTTAATTTTCTGTTCTTTATCTATCAAGACTAAATCCCAAAACGGTACGGCACAAACAATCTGAAGAAGGAGCAGGGGCAAGTATATTAAAACCAACCAACCAAAATGAAAGGTATCTTCTGGCACAAAACTTAGAAAAAAGTATGATTTTGTTAGGCTGTCATATATTACTACTTAATCGGGTCTGCCACATACTACGAGGCTATCTTCCCATACCATGAAAAAACATCCAACACTAAACACCCATTGTCATAATCAGGACTCACCTCACCACTGATAGTGCCTGGGTAAAAATAACTAAGTGTCTAATCTGAAGATCCATTGAAAAAGAGAGACTCTTTCCTCCTTCTCTAGCTTCTTCTGCAGAGTGGAACCATCAGTGCATCCGGCCCAAAGTGTCCAGAGCTGTGTACAAAGCGCCACAGAAGGGAGACGCCGAGCTCCGTTTGTGTGCGGGTGATTTCTGAGCACCAAAGCTTGCAGTGGCTAAAAAGAATTATAGTTTCCTACTTTATGAATTATGGTTTGGGGCTTGCCTTTCTTGTCCTCTCCTTATACATCTGAGGGAAGTTCAATGTTTGCCTATCTATGTGTTTTGGTAGGTGTGAAAAAAAAAAAATCCCTGTGAACTTCCATCAGTTAAAGTCTTGTTAGAGTAAGGTTTTGCATGCAGAACAAGGAAATATTGTGTGATTTCTCCTATTTGCCTAGAATTTTTCCCATCAGTGTGAAAATCATTTCAGTTCTATCTATCCCATACCCACGTTTACAATCCTGGGTATCTCAGTAGTCTGTTAAAGCTTGCACATTTAGAATAAAGTGAAGACTCAGATGAGGATGCAAAAAACAAACCAACCAAACCCTAGCGATTGTTTAAACTAAAACTCCTGGATAACGATCGAGCCTGATGGTGACACTGAGAGCCCCATATCAGCCTCTGGACAGAAAGCTTTCCTAGAAGAGCAGGAAGAAGATCAAGGAGCAGCACAACTGCAGCAGCAGGAGGCTGATGTCATTGTCTTCATCCCCAGGGAAGGAGGCTCAGCTTGGGGGTCACTGTCTGGGTTTATAAAGCCTCAGAGAGTTCTTTCCCACTGTGCACAAGGGAGATCATGCCCTGCCCTGACACTGCTGTAAGGAGCTCCCACTGCAGGTGTGTGAGCACAGACCCCAAGGCTACCCAGGTCTAACCACAGAAATTAACTTCTCTTTGGCATGCTGCAGCAATGAGAGACAATCTGCTGATTGCCTTGCCACCAGAGCACCAAAACACAGCCGAGCCTTCTTGGATCGGGTGCCTTTCTAGTGGACAGCTCTGTAAAACCAACTCACAGCTCCACTTCTGGAGATAAAAGTCAACAAAAAGACAGGCCATGAAGATAATTTATAGGCAAGCTGTTTGAAATAAACACATCACAAATAAAACATTATGTATATTTTTATGTATGCACACATTTTTACGTACCTATACGTGCATGTGTTTGATGCAGTTATCTATCACCCAGCTAGCCAGAAAACTTGCTGAAAACTTTTTCCGAAGACACATTGAAATAAAAAAAAAAACTAGCATATGAAATATGGAATGCTACCACACGGCTGAGGATGTGTTTAAGTTACCACACAGCATTAAAACAAAGTAAATCTCTGTTCAATATTCACCGAAGGGGAAATTGTAGTGAAATTTATTTTACTTTCAGTTTTCTCCACACAGATAATGAACCAGAGTGTTAATAGTGAAATCTGCATGTCAGAGACCTTGATGAATTGAGAATAATTATCAAAAAGCAAACCAGACACAGTTAAATCTCAAGACAGTATGGTGTAAAATAAAACACTGTTGTACCTGCAATGATGTCGTCCATCTGCTCCAAAGCTGCTTCCAGCATGTGACTGGCATCAGAAGCCATCATCTGGGATTTCTTCAGTTCTTTACTCCCTCTACTGAAGAGACAGAATAATCCACATGTATTACACTGAACAGCCTGATGGCAAAATAGATTTCACTGTCACATTATACATTAGGCTACAGAAACAAAATCCACGCTACAGCTTGGTAATGGCAACCTAGTGATACAAAAATGCAGCCTAGTAATAAGAAAACTAACAAAACTGTTCCTGCTCTTGATAGATGACTTGGGAGTTGAGGTTTGTTTTCTTTACAGAGATTTCCTAAAACAAGCAAAGGTAAATAAAAAAATCCAAATCATTTCCAATATTGCAAAAGCCCGAGATTCTCCTGCTCCTCATCCTTATCAATGGTTTCCTAGATTCAAAGCTCAGTGCCTTTCAGTCTTTTCCTCTGTGGGGAAAAAAAAAGAGGACTGACTGAGGTTCAATGAAGGAATGAAGACATGGGGCAAAACACATCTAGCCTATAAACAGAAATCTGCAGGAGCTCTGCTTTTTGATTTTTGAGTAAATTTTCTTTACTTAAGAGTAAAGAAAATTCTGAACTCGTTTTTACTCCTCCCATCTATATCCCCATTCAATCTTTGCACTAGCTCTTTCATGACATTGAAAACTGAATTCTTTCTGTTCAGATAACCAAAATGCCTCAGGTATGAGTTCTCTGAAGCTGCTGCTGCTACTTTAGAACAGGATTCAATACATTTGTGTCACCATCTGACAGTTAGGGACAACACAAAGAAAAACCTTCCAGAATGAGTGTCTGCTTGTGAGTTGGTGTTGCTGGACTCCAAGCCAAGCAGCAGCCGCTGTTGCCAACAGATGACATTTCAAAGGGGAGGAGAATTCCTGCAGTCCATTTCCCTAGCAGTGAAACCCGCTCTGGAATCAGCTCTTCTGCACATCACTCCAGCGCTGGAGCACTAGAGCAGCTCCCACACCATGAGGAAACAGGGATGGCTCCTGTGCCTGGGATTCACAGGGCTCTAACACAGCTCAGAGCCCTCACACAGCCCACAAAGGGGCACGGTGCTTGGATTGCTCTTCCAGGAAGGCTGCAATTCAGTCTCTGGGCATTCAGTCTTCTTTTACAGCAAGTTGTAGGAGCTGTGCTTTGAAACGGTTCAATTTTAACAGCTCCCACAGAAGACACCTGTCTGACCATGGACAGAGATATCCTCCAAATAACTCAGTGCTGTGGAGAAGAGTAAAGGCAACGGGCCTGCGTTTTATTGTGTTCCGATGCTACTGAAATGCCACTAATAGGTGTTTATCATGGGCTTACTTGTGCTAAGAATTCAAGTAGTTTGAATTGAAATAAATATTACAGTGAAAATCTGTACCATCAAACCGAACTTATTTTCTTCTCTTAAAAACTACGAATCCTGAGATGCGATGGGCTTTTCTCCATGGTGCTGGTGAAAAATATACAAAGAAAAGCCATTTATCAGCATCCTGTGTTGATTCCAGTTAATGCAGATAACCCCAGTATCTGGAGAGACTGATGTAGGAGTGAGTCAGAAAGTGCAACATTCTAATTTGAACTCTGCCATTTACAGCTTGTCACAGTGAGGAAGGCAGGATTTAACTCCAGATCACATTGATCTGAAGAGCAATGTGAGAATTCCTCATCTTTAGTGTCCCCCAAAGCTAAGATTAATGTAAATGAATGGGTGGGTTTGGTCCCTCGGTTTTTGTCAAAATGTTTTAAATACGAGCAAAGCTAAATTTAATCAAAGTACGTGTCACGCGAGTATTTCATTTAATGGCATTGGAAATAAATTGCGTCCAGAATAATCTGGAAAGTCATGAAGTCAGCTGATATAAAGTTAAAATTCCTTCCTTTTGCATGTGAACTTTCCAGACACTCCCCCTGATCCTGCTGCTTCCATGTGTTGGTTTTTGGGAGATTTCCATCTTCTGTTGCCACATCCCAGGCCAGCAAAGGCAGCTCATCTGCCATGATCCCTCTTCCCTGCAGAATTTCCTGCAGTTCAAAGCAGCCATAGCACGGGGAATCATCACCCCGGCGGCAGGAAATCCACCTACAGCAAGCAGGTGCCAGAGGGGCACCGGGGCTCCCAGGAATGCAGGGCCACCAGCTGCGCTGGGAAATCAGGGCAGCAGATCTCCGGCTCAGAGTTAGAGGGTGGAAAAAGAGCGAGAAACGCTAAATACAGCACGGAGTTTGTAGTCCTAGTTGCACTCCGTGCTCTTATTTGTGATGAAAGCTACGGCTCCACGGGCTGGAGCAGCACAGGGCTGCTCAAACAACTGCAGGAGCACATCTCTCTTTAACATCTGATCCTTGGTAAAACCCAGAAAGTTTTGCTGAAAAACTCCACCTGCAGTAAATCCTCTACCTCCTCCCTGAGGCAGTCAGCCTATTTTCTCACCTGCACGCACACCGTATTTGCTGCTTAACTGCATCAAGCTATAGCAAAACCTGCTGATCAAACAAGGATTTATTAATAAAAACACTGTTCTGTGCTCTGCAGAGATAATGTAGTATTACTTGCTTGACATCTTTTTCTAGACAGACCTGTTGTGTGTGCTCCAGGCAAGACTCACTTTCCCAGACACTCCCTTCTTACCGTTTGGCTGTTCTAAGCAGGGTTCTGAAAAGAGCTTGTTAGATCTCCTGGGCTTTTAGCTAGCATTTCTGATCTAGTTCTATAGAAATATCTTCAGCTGTGGATTCTTTTTGCAATATTATTAAATAACAAGACACTTGTGTAACAGCCCCTCAAACAAGATCCATCTAGTTGCTGATATTTTAATTACAAATCTTTTTTACAGCTTTCATTCCTGAATGACATCAACAGGTGCAGAACACCATGAGTTATTTACTTATGTAAATATATACATATATTTTAAAAACCCAAGTTTTTTCAGCTTCGCTAAAGACTGAACAAAAGCTGCCTCTCACATTACAGTACAAGCTTCAATATTAGCAAATTCTAACCTTCAGGATTTATTAGAATAATATATATGTCAGCAAAATAAAAGAACCAGGCTACTCACCTTTTCAGGTCTCCAGGAGGGAAAGAATTTCCTTTTTTGCCTGATCAGTAAAAATTCCTTGCTATCAATAGCCAAAGTTTTACTGTCAAGCAGACGTAAGTCCAAATTATTATCATCCCTTCTAAGCCCCACGCTCATACTAATTTAGAGCCCAGCCCACAGAGATACTGCAACCCTGTTTGTTATAATTGCCTGAGTAATGAGATCTTCCAGGAAGTGCACACAGAGCAAACTGGTCTGAATTCCTGAAATTTATTTTGCTAAGCTGGTTTTGCACTCTTAAGTCCTAATCTGAGATTTGCACTTCAAATAAAAAGAAAAGTCTCTGGTTGAACTACGGTGCTCAGAGCCAATATCCCTTGCAAATTTCTTAACCTACATTCTCTATGTAAAACTGCAACTTACTGTGTCCAAAAGGAACAGAATATTTATTAGACACACTCACTATGAGCAAGATGTTCTCCAGAATTATGGAAGGCCTTAATTTAATTTGAATCTTTCATGGCTGGCTTGAAGCAGCAGCTACCCAGAGATAAGAAAATGAACAACATGAATTTAGGCAACTCGGGTGTTTTCCCAAGGTTGCTCATAATAATGAGGTTACCAGCTTCATCAGTTACCAGGGGTGTGGGTTTTGACACAAACTCCAGAAATCCCGATCTTGTTTCTGGCCTAGGAGTTCCTCTTCCATTTAGCAGACACGCGTAATAATTAACTACCACCACCTTTTCTGCCCAGGATGAGTAAACACATGTCTGTAATCTGAAAACTCAGATTGGAGTGTCACATTGCCTTGTACTCAATGGCATAATGAAACACCAGGCACCTTGGATCAGCCTCAGAAGCCCTCCAAGATGACTCAGCTGCAGGATGACTCCTGCCCTGGAATGCAGAAATGTGCCCAGCTTCCAGCCTCTCTCTTTCCCACCTTCCTTTTCCCCCAGCCACCCTCTGTGCAGCATCCAGACAGGAGCACAGCCCCTGATTCATCTCTCCAGCTCATGGCACCAGCAGTCAGCCAAGTCATAAATTCCCATTTGGATCCTGGCCTTTTAGAACCTGCAGTAACTCTGTAACTGAGATAATCCTCAGGCCTAAGCAGCAATCCAGGGAACACAATCCTTGCTGATGGTCACTGCAATGACTGCCTAAGGAACCCTCCAGGGCTACCCAGCCAGAGATCCTGTTTATCTGACACCTGGGAAAGCTGGGGCTGCTCAGCCTGAGGGAGAGAAGGCTCCGGGGAGACGTTCCAGCAGTTCTCCAGTGCCTAAAGAGGTCACAGGAGAGCTGGAGAGGGACTTTTCACGAGGGCAGTAGTGACACAAGAAGGGTAGGAGCCTTAAGCTGAAGGAAGGTCGGTTTGCATTCACTATCAGGCAGGAATTGTTCCCTGTGAGGGTGGTGGGGCCCCGGCACAGGGTACCCAGAGCAGCTGTGGCTGTCCCTGGATCCCTCGCAGTGCCCAAGGCCAGGCTGGACATTGGGGCATGGAGCAGCCTGGGATGGTGGAAGGCGTCCCTGCCCATGGCAGGAGGGGTGGATCCCGATGGCTTTTGTGGTCCTTTCCAACCCAAAACATTCCGTGGTTCTAGTCTAGATCTCATTTATTTCTTAATACAGATGGTACTTGCTCTATTTCCCCCTCATATGCTTCACTGGAATAGGCAGAAAGGCAAAAACCTTCTCCTTTCATTGGTTACCCATTCTGTCATAAGTAAAATCAGACCCTCTTTCAGAGGGTTTTTAAGAATAACTAGAATAGAGATGAAAAAAATCAAGTTTCTTCTCAGCTGGGAAGCATAAAGTGCCCACATGAAGGCAGAGTAGGCAGCTCTAAAGAGAAATACGGACCAGCCAAAGCTGAACAAAGACCTGAGAGCAAACGCCTTCAGGTCGGGGCAGAACTGCCAAAGTCGCTGTTCAACCTGCTGCTGGGGGTCCTGATACGAGGGGATGTCCTTCAGCGAGGCACAGCACCTTGGCACTGTAAACCCACCATATCTGTGTCTCACCGATGCAATCAGAGCAACAAGCAGAAAACAATGAGGCTTCTAAACATCATATGCTAAATAATGTGATTTATAATACAAAGGGAACAGAACACAGCTAAACTTACTGCATTATCAAGTGGTAAAGGCAAAGCCAAACATCTCTATTCAAAAATAAACCCAGTAAGTTTGCTAATGCAAGTCTGAATTTCTGCTTTGGGGGGGGAACAGAGGGTGAAGGAAAAAAGAAAGCCCCGTTTAAAAAATGCTGGATCTGATTGATGCTTTAAAACACAAATCACCTCACAGAACTCCCCCACCGGCCTGATGGATATTGAGTTACAGTTCCTACTGGCACCATAACCAAATCTCCTGACTCATGTTTGCACAGAGTCTCATCCTTCCATATGAAGGCTGACGCTGACAGAATGGCATCTGCCAAGCCAGCTCCCTTCAGCTCCTCTCTGTAACACTTCCAGCAAATGCGGAAGCCCTTCATTCCTCCGTGCTGCTTTAAACTTGGTCCATAAAAGCTTGAAAAAGCCCTTCACCATTTAATTTCGTATTGTTATCAGATATATGAAGTTTTCTGAGTTATACACAGTATAAAGGAAAAATACAATAGCTTCTGACTTTGCAAATCTTAAAACCAAATTTGCATTAATTTTTACTGTTTTAAGTCCAAAATGTCTAATTATTTTAGTTCACTTCCGTCATTTAACTAGTCCCTGCTGCTAACTAGTTAAAAGTAAAATCAACACAATGAATAAATAGTTTTGGATATAAACTTCAGTTGAACAAAACCCTACCTGATAAAATACATGAGAGGAAAGCCTCTGAGCCAAAATATGAACATTTCTGCTCTTCAACACATACAAAACCCAGATGTGGTACTGCAGTTCACATCTACTTCAGTGGGTTTTACGACTAAGAAAAGTTAGAGCCTCAAAATCTCAACATTTAAAATAAACTGTGCTTTTTCACTTCCAATCTCACTGGCCTCAAGGTGAGAACTCCAAATTTTCCTCCGTGAAGGTCAACATTTCAATGAGATCTCTGAAGTTACTTAAATCCAGCTCCAATGCCTGGGAAACTGCTCAGACCACACCTTCCCCCACCTCCATGTCATGAAAGAAATTCATGCTCCGGTAAATTGAAAGGTGAGGAGTTATAGCAAAAGTAAACACAGAATTCACGCACAAATTAACTCTGCCCTAGAGGAAAGCAGAGGACAAACCCTTGACGGAAATGGAGAGAGATTAGGTAGATATGATAAGCAAAATTTTCAAAGCTTAACCTCTGTAAAACTCCTAAAGATTTAGAAAAACTAAACAGTGCTAACACAGGGCCAGAAGATGTTATTGTATCTGAAGGAAATGCATGGAGGTCCGATTTTCCAATCTTTTCTGTTCCTTCAGCTTCTTGATGGACAAAGAGGGGCACTGTGAAAATCAGCTGCCTTGGCACAAAGGGCAAACACCCCTCAGAGCGTGCAGAGCCCACACAGCCCTTGGAATGCTCCGGGAATCATTCAAGGGGCAGGGGATTTCTGAATCACAGGTGAAGCAGTGACCCTTCCCACGCAGAGTAAAAGGCACAGATCTTTACAGAAACAACTCACTTGGGAGGTTTGGAAGAGCGGACAGCGCTAAATGCTCCTCAGCATGGGCAGACACTGGAACAGGTGAGGGTCACCGAAGGAATTGGCACCGGGGGATGCTGAGGTACCCCTTGAGATGTTTTTCTGCAGCAGAACCTCAAAACAAAAGGCAGGGTTGATGACCTAGAAAATGGATTTTCTGCAATCCAAAGAGGCAATTCTCGTCCACAAGATATCTAGGGTGAAAACCTGAGGTCCGGGCTACACTGTACAGAGGAACAGTTCAGCATAGACACAATGAAGGAAAATACTTCTTATGACTATTTGTTATTACAAAATTATCTACTCTTGGGTTACTCTGATTACAAAGCTGTGTCCTGAGTTTCCCTCAGCTTTACATGTGACATGAATGCTCTTGTGAAGTCTAAACTCAGCTTTAGATGTAAAGGCTAAAATTGTATACTGAAGAGTCAATTTTTTGACTTTACAAAATTGATTTTCATATGAATATTTTTCCTCCTTTGAAGCATTCTGTGCAGCAATTTATAAATAACAGGAAACATCACTAGGCTGGTTTGATATTACCCAGCCTGCATCTGTGGATACAAATACGCTGAACTCATTCTAACAGGAACTGACATTAGCAAGCACTTCTGTACAAATTGAAGCTTCAGTAGCTATTTTGAGGGAAGTGTCTGTGGGAAACAAAGAAAAGAAAAACACACTTCTGCTAGAAACAGCAAATTCAACAAAATTGAATCCACTTGGAATAAAAGCACTAAACTGGGAACAGCAAACGGATCGCTATGAAAAGCATCATATCCCACACGACTCAGCACATCAACAAAAAGATAGATTTTAACAGCTGTGCCGGTTCAAGGCCTGTGCTTACAAACAAAACACTCCTAAATAGATTGCTGCCTGAAGATGATTGAAAATATCTTTGGAAAAAAGCCCTCTTCAAGTTTTTCCTCTTTCTCTGCCTCAAGGAAAGGTAAAACTGGTGTCCTCAAATAAGTTATTTCACCTGGTGCGCGAGAGACCAACCCACACGCCCAGCGGAGTTGCGCCTGTTGCTGAATTGGCTTCCTTACTTTCTTCCTTACCTTGGGAATTCTGCCCAAAGCTCCTATGGACCGTCAATTCTGCATTCTGTATGCCCACTATCGGTGGTACATCTTTCTCCTCGAGCTTTGCTAAGTTCCCCCTAAGTCTGAGATCACTGACCATGTCCAGCCCTAAACTTCAACAAGACAATCCTACGGACAGGTAACCGATCATTCCAACACCCCGACACCAGCACCAAGATGCAGAAATCCTTCACAGCAAGTAAACCCTTGATTTAAAATGACACACTTTGTTGGGTTTGCTCCTCTGTTACCCAGAATGTGGGACATCTTACTCCCTGCAGAACCGGCCCACACTAAGAACCACAGCTGTAGCAAACCCTGTGCCACAGCTGAATTTTAAATCCCAGTCTCCCATCATAATTGCTTTCCATACTTAATGGAGTAACACCATTCTCTAACTTGGGAAAAACGGCATTATACAACTAGGCAATGCTGCAGGACAGAAGAGTAGCTGGACAACCAAGAGCAACATTGAACACTTTTAAGATTCACAGAGGTGAGAGAGACATGTAACAACCCCCAGCTGAAGAAACATTATTACAGGGGGCAAAAAGAATGCAACACCCTTTATCCCAGTTTAAACAACGAATCCTAGAAGGAAAGTGAATACCACAACGCCGACAATCAGATTAGGCAAGCACTGAAATCAGAAGCTGACTCTGGAAGGAACATGGAGCAGCCCACGGTGAATGTGTGACAAAATACAAAGGCCTCCTCAGTGACCTGTTTGATAGAGGAGCTGGATTTGCTCACAGGAACACAGATTTACCCAGGGAAGGCTCTTAAGGGATTCACCTCCCTGAAAACCCACTCAAGGGCTCAGCTCTTGTATTTCCCACTCATCTGTGTGCACTGGCACTGCTTTGACTCTATCACCACAAGTAAAACAAGTTAAGCAATACTAAGAGAATTAAAAAAAAAAAAAAGTAACCGTATATCCAGTTTTGAATATCTGGGGAAAACATTTTATAGACTTAAAAAGAATTCTGAAGTGCTCCCTGTGCTGCTTCCACAAAGCGGACACTCCGATGGCACAGGATACCAAAGAGATCCCGAAATTCTCCTGTAATATATTGCACCTTTGAGTATCAACTGTGATAGGTGTTCTCAGGTTCTTACCATCCACAGAACCCATCATGCAGTGCCTGCCAAGCATTTCAAGCCATTTATTCTAAGTCCTAGACAAGAGTAAAATGACTGTTTCCACGTCAAATCATCTCAGCAAGGGGAAGCCGAATCAGTGTAAATTTCTCCTTAGACATTATACATGATACGGGGGACTAAGAAAGAGCTAACAAAATGCCAAGCCTCAGTTCCACGCATCAGGACGCCTTTCTGAACTTGCAGAACTTGGAAAGTTTGTCGTTTCCAGAGAGGGACCGATTGCTCAGTAAAACTTACGAGCCTTATGAACTTAGGAGTCTCTAAAGGTTCCGTATTCCAGTTCGGTCATTTTGGCTCACAGGTTTGCTAAAGCACCTGATTCGGAAAGCTTTCAGGAGTTTTGCAAATCAACTGAATGCAAGAGCTGAACCTAGGAACAGACCTATTCATAAACTCAGTGCCTTTCTGGCTTTTATAAACAGATTTACAGCTGAAGTTCAGGATGCCGTCAGCATAATCCATCACTGGGGTTTATGTAGAGGATACCTTTTGTTCTCTGAATTCCCATTATTTTTAGGGCACGAAAGATACACAAGTTAAACCATTATAATGAACATACACAGGATTTCTCTAGATTCCTTTCCAGGTAAGTATTTTCATAAGTACTCAACTACTTGAACATGAACAACGACACAAAAGCATTTGCCAAAAAAATAAAACTGTATCTAAAATTCTACTGCATGTTACTTCCAGTCCCAAGAAGAATTCTTTCATATGGTTGAAATAAATAGAAAAATTGCAGGTGCTAGAGGATAACTGTAGCCAAAACAATATATTGTCATAAATTTAACCAAATTTTACTGCCTCTGAAATAAATGCACTAGACACCTTTGTACTGGCATAGCAGAAAAATGAAAAAGAATTCACATTGCTTTAGAGGGCCTGAATGTCATCACAGCAAGGCCAGAAGTCATAATATGCACTGTCAAAACCAGGAATGTCACCTGGGGCCATGCTGATTGTCAGGCTTCTACACATCCTGTCCTGCTCCAGAGTTTTACATGTCCAGACCCAGAGCAGCTTTCTAGAACTATTTGCAAGTCCTACTACTCATATTTGGTCTGTCAACACACCTATGGAGCTTCCTGAGGTAATAACTTAATAATGTATTTTAATGCTTAATAACAATACCTTTATTTGACCTGTTTATTAATACAGCCACAAAATGAAATTATTTCAGGCTAAGGACTTGCAAAGTCCTTTAATCCCTAACAGCTACCAGCTGATTTGCCTGCGTGAAAAGTTTCTCAGAAGTTTCTTGCATTTGGGGCCACTTGCATCAAAATCAAACCAAAATACAGACGTAAGACTGAAGTATTGAATAGACCATCTGTTGGATAACTTGAT
Source organism: Brachypodius melanocephalos (assembly GCA_013398615.1). Classification (NCBI taxonomy): domain Eukaryota; kingdom Metazoa; phylum Chordata; class Aves; order Passeriformes; family Pycnonotidae; genus Brachypodius; species Brachypodius melanocephalos. The sequence goes on from VZSR01002262.1 coordinate 89,768, forward strand.
CTTTTGCTGCTATTTCAGGAGGGAAAAGGGAATCAGAATTCACCATCAGTGTCTTCAGCTTATTTAATTTTCCAGAAAATGGATCAAAGTCTGCTGCTATATCAGTAATTGTGGCATCTTTGTACTCTTCTATTAAATTTGCAAGGAAAATTTGATTTGCTATTATATAAGAGAGATTTACCCCCCCTTGTTCCAGTTGTTTTCAAACCTCCAAGTGGAAATACTCAAGACAGTTTCATTAATTCCAAAATAATATAGATCCTGTCCCTTCCTACTTGAAAAGAAGAATACTGTCATATTGGCAAACACTGAAATACAGTTCCGTCGTGAAGAAATTTTTTTCCTCTATTAGTGTTAATTGATAAGGGGTAGGTTTGCTTCAAGACTGGGCTGTAAACACGTACGTGTAACAGTCCTGTTTACTCATTAGTTTAGAAAAGCAAGTAAAATACATTTACAGTGAAATTATATTTATGAACATTCTGCCTGGCATGGCACTTTTAACATTCTCTACTAATTTGGAAACTCTTCTTCTAAGTACCCAAATCTGGGTTTGCAAAGGAAGTGAGCAGCTGCTACTCCATTTGCAATTAGTCCTGGATAATCAGAAGTTTTGATTAAATAAAAACCACAAATGGCTGGTGAATCCCAGCTAAATTTCAGAGTATGAATTCCTTCCCTAACAAACCATTTACTCTGAGCACAAACTCCTCTCCCCATGCTAAAAAAAAAGTAAAAAAGCAGTTTTCTAAAATCTGCCTTTTGCCAGTTAAATGAGAACCAGCTGCACTTCTAAATCTGCAGCAGAAACTGAAGATGCTAACAAGTTTCCGAATTAAAATGGAGAAGGAAATCAAGGCAAAACAGATTTGGACCACAAATCTTGAAACAGTTTTCTAATCGTTAGGCTGATTTACAACTATGAAACGCTGCCCACTCTGGGCATGGTCTGGGTGAGTAACTATTGAGGGTTATTCAGTGTTTTCCACAACAGCAGCACTATGCTCTGCAAAGCAGGCCAGAACAGACCTCCTTACACAAAAGCTTGGGAGAACAACTTTCCTTTCTTTTAGTGACAAAGGTTCCAAAGTGATTTTCTTTCTATACATACAAAGTCTGCCAGAGCAGGCTGAAAATTGTACTTGACAGTTTCAGGTAAAATTTCTACTTTGCATGCATTCAGCTTTCTAAATTGAAGAATGTTTTAATTCAAGAAATATTGAACTAATCATTTATAATGCCTGTGACTGAAATTTTCAGGTTTAATATAATCTGTACTAGTAGTAAAGTATTTTGTACATATACTTTTATTTAGAGATTACATCAAGAAAAGAAAAAATTGACTTCACCAATTTTGCTTTTTCTTTTCTTCAGATGTAATGAACACCCTCTTTAAGAGAACAGCCTACTTTCATAGGTGCTTTGTGCTTGTTTCCTGCCTATCCACATGAAACAGGTTCTCTCCCCAAGGTCTCTGCTGAAGATTTTTATTTTTTTTGTCTGGAGTGAAACATCAGAATTCTTCTGTTTGGGACCTGACTGGATTACGTTCATTAGTTTATGATCACCCCAGAAAAACACTCATAAATCTTACTGCAATGCCATTAGAATAAGATGTTCTGATTATGCTTTATTAAAGCAGATGCTATCATCTGCCCTGTAGAGGAATAAAAATATGATTCGCTACGTTCAAGAGACACTCGGCAAATATATTCCCCTGTGCCAATAAGATTTCCGAAATAAAGTTTGGGTTGAAAATTGTGCAAATTAGAAATAAAATTATTCTTGTTTGTATGAGCAGTACACACAGAAGAAAGAACGCAACCCCAGCTAAGTCACCTCCGAATGCAGAGAGCAACCAGACTTGTTTTCAGGAGAGGATAGGGTAAAACAGGAGTTCCCATACCGGGAATGCTGGAAATTCAGGTTAGAACGCAACAGCTTAGATTTATCTTCACTAAGGACTTTAACTGGCACACAGTGTGTTGATCTTGAAGAGTATGAAGACCTAGGCAGCAGGTGAATCATTCTCTAAGAATATTTATACCCTTTCTGTTGCTCTAATGAAAACAACACTCCCGGCCAGCATTTGATAAGCAAGACTTGTAACAGAGGCATCCTTTGGACCTGTCTTTTTCTTGACTTGGAGCACTCAGTCTGATTTCACTCCTCCAAACTAATGCAAGGTTTCACTGAAGGAGAATCAGCTGATCTGTTTTCTCCAAATTCACATCTGCTTCAAGAAACCACCATCAATTCACCACCGTTTCCTCGGGTCATATGTCAAAGGCTTCCCATACAATCGCCACCTCGTACTTGCAATTTTCTGGAGGTCAGATCCATTATTTACCATTCCTTGAAAGGCACATACTATCTGGTCACATCGGGTTTCTCATCTTTACCCCTCTATAAAGTGCTCTGTTTTAACCTGTATTCAATCCTCAGCGTTTATCCTCCGTTACTTCAGATTTAACCTGGAAAATTTGACTAAACAGAGATACACTGAATATATTTTATATATCACACACACAGAGTTGAGAAAACCACTAATGGGTTTTTTTTTGTTGATGATCTGACAGAGGAATAATGCCCAGTCTTAGGCATTTGAAGATAGCAAACTTTCCTTTTTAATCAGTATGAAAATAGACAGCTCTTTCCCCTCAGCAAGTTTCAGTCACACCTTTTGCAGAAATACCAGTGAACCACACAACAGTCATAAAATCTTGCTTTACAGGTTATCAAATTAGAGTTTAAAACCCAGGTTGTGCTTAAAGTCCTCTAAACCACTACACGGGAACTTGGCAGATGCACACTATAAACACAAATTGACCTAGACTGCCAACAGTGCCATCGGGATTTACTTTCTGTGTTTGTTTCAGAAACAAATTGTCCTTGTAATTTCACTGCTTTGTTGTCTGCATCAATGAATTGCCAGATAAGAGAAAAGTGCTACTGAGAAATGGTTTAATAGCAAATAAACACGTGAAGATGGAAACAAAAGAGGTAACTGTAATGTCACAAGGTCGGAGACTTGAAATAAAAATGTCACACTAAAACATACAGGCACAGGCATCAGGCTACAAGAAAAAAAGCAGCTTTGCTTTGCGCTTAAGGTACATCTCTAAAAGAAGAACTAAAATGTTGTAAAGGTGTGACAGGAAGAAATTCAACCTGCCACAGGTTACCGCAGACATCACCTCAGAGCTGGAGCTTACACAAAGCTAAAGAGCAGATCGAGCGAAGGTGGGACTCTCCTTTTCTTCAGCTCCAAGGCAACAGGTGAGTTGGCAGCACTCAACAGACAAAAGCAAGCTGGGGAAAATTTAAAGAACTTTATTTACTGCTCCAGCTTTCCAATTCTCAGGGCATTGAGTGAAGCCAAGGTATTCCATACACATCTACAGAACTCTGGTAACTGATTGAGTGTCCCTCCAGGGACATCCACTGCTGTCAAACCCTCTGCAGTAACTTAGGAGATTTTCAAGGTTATGCCTAAAGAGCTCGAAGGGATCTCTGGGGATGAGGTGGCAAACTGGAATGATAAACATCTCCAGAGACCGGAATGGTGCAATTTCACTGATAGAAAAGTGACTTCTAATCCTAATCTACTGCCCTAAACAACATCATCTTCTGCTGTAGTGCTATTTCCACACCAATGGGTACTTCTGGAAAACACAGAAAAGCCTTTCTTTGTACAGCACGTTCAATGACTCTGCACCTATACTGAGTGATCGTTACCATAAAACACATTTCCTTATTCATTATTCTCTGCTCTGATAAATTAGATCATCACATTATAGACTCCTAAAGCAATGAGGTGGTTTCATCCTATTGCTGTAAATGTATTTTCTGGGGAACAGCAGGAAGGTGGATTTTTTTGCTAATAAACAGAGCCCCATCGAGGCCCTGCTCTACCAGTGTGAGCAGAGTCCTTTGCTCATCTTACCAGACCAAGGCTGCCTGAGCTCAAACAAATCCTCAGCTGTAGGGGAGACGAACTGAGTTTGTGGTGTGCCTCTGAGTAGCCCAATAAGAGTGAAAGCAGTGTCTGGGGATGAGTGCCTTGTAGGGCTTTGTGGGAGTTTGCTTCTTTTGAGGAGAGAGACCTCCAAGAGGCAAACAGGAACCAAGTCAGGTAAATGAGGGCTGGAAGTAGAGCTGCACAAGGAGTAACAAAGAGGTGGCTCACTGTCTCTTGCTCTATTTAATTTTCTTATCTTCTGCACCCACAGGACATTGTCCCTCTGCCTTGCCTGCCTTTTTGCTGACGCTGTCAGCATGTTGAAGAAAGGTGATCATTGAGGTCTTCTGTCTACTCTTGTCCATCTGTTCTCTCCCATCCTCCCTTCAAACACTTTCTGCTCCACGGAGTCACATTTTGCTGCCTCAGAGGCTGCACGGTCCGTGTGGAGAAAGCCCGACTCAGTGTGAGAGGCATGACAAGAAAACAGGAGAATGGATTCAAGAGCCCAGAGAGCACCACTGTGGTCTGTGCCTACACCAAAACATTCTCCCTTTGTCTACACTCACCCCCACCCACCCTGATCACTTTTCCACACCGATGGTACCACATGAAGAAAAAAATGAAGTGAGATCAGATACAGGATGAGCGAGGGGAGGATGGCTCTTACTATCTGATCTTTACCTATTCCTACCTCCTTGCTGTCTTCCCTGCTTATCCTCACGTGGCTGGGGCTGCTGGAGTGGCACCAGGAGGGCAGCAGCAGTGCCCTCTGCCACCATCCCTCTCATTCCTCTGCTTCCTGGGGTGGGAGATGACAGCAGCCAGGGCACCTGCAATCAGGGAACAATGCTCCCAGCCCACTTCCTACCACGTTCCAGTCACACACATCAGGCAGCTTCTGCCCCCTCCCTTTAATTTGGGCTTTCCACAGGGCAGAGGCCCAGATGTGTGACAGATAAGCTGCTCTGTGTTTTATCAGGACACTTGATTACTACCTGCCTTTGGTAAATAAGGCATTTAAAATTCCAAAAGTGGTGCTAACATCAGTTCAAAAGAATTACAGCCCAGTCATGTGCCTCTACAACAGAACACAAACTTCAGCAGTCAGTGGTGAGACCACTCTTGAGCTATCCCTCAGCTTAATTCTTGTTATTGAAGACTTGGAATTATTGTATATATTCTAAATTTTATTATTATTATTTTTACATATTATATTTTTCTCATATTCTGCTACAAAGTTATACCTGTCCTTAAGACAAAGCTCTTAAGTCTCTTTTAAGCTCTCCCTCTGCTTTAACTTACACTGGGTTTCCTTCAGCTTCAAGAGGCCTTTATGATTGTTCTCAACTGGAATCACAAGCAAGTGGATGGAAAATCCATATCATTTAAAAACAACAACCCTTATTTGCTTATGTCTGTCCCAGTTTGACCTTTCACTTTCCTGGTATAGCGAGTTCTGCCCCAAGGATTTCTCCATTAGAAAGATGAAGGGAAGCATAAAGATGCATTAGTTTTAAACAAATTAATACAGCAGATGCAAGTAAAAATCAGTAACGCAGGCAAAGTCAATAAATAAACACGGAATGCTGGAATTCTACTGTCTTTGCTCTCCCACCTACTCTTTCCGCATTTCCATATAAGTTTTAGAATGAAGTCCTTCACGCACTTCCTCACATATGCCTTTTTAAAAAAAACCAACAACACAACCCCAGAAAAGTACCCCTCAGCGATTCCCCTTCTTCCACAACCTCAAAATTAAAAACTGAAATCGCGAACGACCTTTCTGGCCGTGGAAATACAAAGTTTGGTACAGGCAAACCATTGAAAGCACACGCTGCACCGCACGCATGCAGTCAGACCCGCAGCTGCTGACCTGCCGAACCCATACTCAGCATCCTCCTCTTCCCCGTGCAAAGCCGAGCAAAGGACGACACACGAGAAAGGGTGGATCCTTCTTCTTGCAAAGGCTAGGAGAAGGAGGTATTTTTATCACAGCAGCGACACCGGGAGTGCTGGCCGATGGGACTGGGGATCACTTGACATGCCCTCGTGCCCTTACCGCCCTTATCTCTGTACTACTCAAACAGCCAACTTCATCTTCCAGCGGCTTTTTCCTGAACGCCCTTTAAACAATCTTCTTTTCGTCACTGACACCCCACATACCGTCTTTTTATAGTTCATTGTCAAAGCCTGGGGAGGGCAGGAAGGGGGGGCTTCCAACTCCGAGAGCTCGGCTGCAGCTGGGTGTCCTTACTGCCAGCGCTGGCTGAACCCCCTGCCCTGCGCCAATAAAGCGCTTTATTTACCGACCTGCCAGGCGAACTCGAGTTTCGGAGCTTTGCTCGCCGCGAGAACAAATATTTACCTTAGAGCGTCTGTTTAAGAGCCCTGCTCCCGGCGGGATGGAGCGGCGAGAAGCAACAGGCGCTGCTGCAGCCCCAGCGCCGGGAGCGGCCCCGCTGGAACAGCCCGGACCCGCCGAGCCCTCGCTGAGCCGATCCCGATCCTCTTCCTGATCGTGCCCGGCGGTGGGCACGGCGCTCCGAGGGTTCGGGCGGCTGCAGGGGGACCTGCCCACGCAGCCGGCTCCCGATCCGGTTCCCGATCCCGGTGCCCGATCCCGGTGCCAGCCTCGGCCCGGCTGCGCTCGGGGCCGCCCCCAGTGACGGCGCCCGGCGCTGCGGCCCCCCCGCGCGGGCAGGTGCTCCAGGGAATTCCTGCGCTCAGGGAATTCTCTGCACAGCGTTCCCCTCCTCGCTATTGCTGGAATCCAAACTACGCTGTTTCAACAAGTGTTACCACGCGGGGGTTTTTTTTGTTGTCGTTTTTTGGGTTTTTTTTTTTTTTTTGGTGCGTTTTCCTGCATCCCGGGGAACTTTTCCGGGTTCACAGACATCATGGCATTGATTGAGAAAAACCCTTAACTATTCCAAAGATTCCAAAAGCAGGTGCTTCACTACTTACCGCGCTTCTTACCTACTTTAATTCTCTTAGTGAAATAATACACAGGTCGTTTATACTGTTACAACTATTTCATATCACCCCCCTGTTGACTCCTGCTTTAAAATCAGCCTCTAATGCTCTGGTAATGACTGAAAAAAATCCCTGGAGCAGGAAAGCTTCAAGTACACGGGTGTGAAACAAAAACACACTCGCGAAGTGGAGCTTGTCTTCTGCCTCTAGAGATTCCAGGGTCACTCTTAGAAATACGGAAAGCGCCGCGAGTTTTGGCCATTGGGAGCCCCCCGGTCACTCGGGGAGCCTGGCTGAACAAAAATCTGACCGAGGGTTTCGGCTGACCAAAGGGGTCACCTGAGCTGTGCTGGCACAGCTCTTCCACAGCAGCGCTGAGCCCTTCGAGGATGTCACTGTTCCACGGAGCTGGCTAAACAAAAGGAACTACTCAGCAGAAAGTGAGATAAAGAGGTTCCAGACACATACACAATGCAATTAGCACCCACTCCTCGCTCTTTGTGGAGCGGTTGTATTTCGACCACCGCAGTTTGCTGTCTTCCTGCTGGGATGTTTATATCTTGCAACGAAATCGTTTAAGCACGTCTAATATACACCTTGTTTTAACGTAATTTTGTTACTCATAACACTTCTCCTAAGTTTTAGAATCTCTTTTTGCCTAGAATAATCTTCCAGTGTATTTGGGGTGTTAAAACTTGTTCCCTGTTACCAGCTGAGCCACTCTCTGACCGTGGGAAGAATAAGACATTATTTCAGCTTTGCTATAAACTTACACGAAACAACGAGGCAATGAATCACATACCAGATACTCCAGATAAAGGACTGGACCTCACGTACAGAGCAGACCTGCCCAAGGCGGGAGAGGGAGAAAACGGGAAGTGAAGTAGAACGCCTTGGAAACATCTCTGAACACGTTAAAGAATAATTTAAACTGGCAAGGATCCACGGGCTGTGCATTAATTTGGCTTTTGAGTGTTTCTTGTATTTTCCCTCCACTTCGAGGTACTCCTCTTAAATAGGTCACATATAGGAGCAGTGAAAGTTAGACTGGTTGATAACATGGGCATCTTTCATAATACTGATATCAAAACATATTGGGCAGCACTGCTTGTTGGGTATTACTAAACCACTCGGGAAAGAGTCAGTGGAATTTAGAACAATCTGGGCAAAACTTAGTTGAAAACAGCCCCGTTTGCTCTCCTTTTTCCCAACTCACTGGAGGTCTAGGGCAGGTGCCTGGACAACTTTCCACAGGACAGAAGCAGCACGTGGGAGCTCACTGACCCCGTGATGCAGGAGCATCCCCTGTCCCGTTCATTCCCGACTGGAATTGCCCAGCCCCTGGCGGTACACGCTGTTCCCGGCGTTTCACTGGGAGCAGCAGCGTCAGGCAGTGCCTGGGAAGGCGAGCAGGGCCTTGCCCCAGTGCCGGGCAGGGAAGGGCCTGGAATGGGGAGGCCCCGCGATTCCTGACACTCCCTTGGGGAACGCAGGGAGCAGAGCACAAGCCCGTCTGTTCACGGGTCAGGATTTTACAGCTCTGTCTCTTTAGGGTTTGGTATAATGTTGCTGCACCACCAGAAAGAAGAGAGAAGCTCAATTCTGGGCTCCCTTGAGCTTGTTGGTCCTGTCTAGCCTGTTGAATATCACTGTAATGAGTGAGTTAATTCTGCACCTCTCTCAGTGCAGTGGGTTCCAGGAGCACTCCCTCAGCTGTGCTGGCCTCTTGGCTAATTACCATTCCAGAAGTGCCCCTTCTATGAGAGTGGTTTGTGTCTTTGCTGCAGTGGTGCAGACCCATGACCGTCACAAAGCTGGCTTTGTGTTAAGCCTTTGCCTCTCCTATGTAACAATGGGGTTTATTCAGGGAGAGCAGAATCATCCTTCTCAGAAAAGACCTATGAGAAAAACAAGTTAGGAGCCCCAAAGCAGAGCCCTGCGGGACATGGCTTTACCAACCACCTTAATTCCTTCCATCTCAAAAACCAGAGTTATCTGTGAGATCCCACAGTTTATCCTAATGAGATTTAATCATCAGGACTAATTTTTATGCTGTTGAAACTTACTGAGCAGACCTGACCAAGTTTCTCTTCCTCATTGTCATGGTCACATTATGGGTCACTATGACAATGCTGAATTCAGATCAGGCCAGATTGCTAATCCTGCCTGAATGCTGCTTAGGCTGATGCATCCAGTGGCTCTTTCCTTGTGCTGCTTGCCCTGTTCCTGGATTATGCAGAAAAGTGGCAAAATCGATCGTGGTCCCTGAAGGGGAAGGGCCAAAACAGACTCTGAGATGAAAGCTCTAAAGGGCTGTGCTCCCTGGCTAGAAAGCCGCGGTTCTAAGGCAGAAAAAACAAATTTCCTCTTTTGATACATCACTTTGCAGTATGTTCCAAATTGCTGTTCAATTTGCTGAAAGGTTTCTATAAAGCTGTGATTTTCCTGTTTATAAAGGAGAGTAAATTAGTTGCAACTAAA
>VZSR01002262.1:99285-110511 GCA_013398615.1 Brachypodius melanocephalos
TCAATTTACAACACTCAAGCTGAAAGTTTGAATAAAGGTGTTTTGCCGCTACATAAAAGTAGAAATTCTGCATTTAGAAAATAGAATAGCGACATTTTGCAGGACAGCTACTTGATATGAAAACAGAACTCTTAATTTTTTTTCCTCTGTCATCACTTAGCAGAACACATGTTGTAGAGGTCTTCTTACCAGAATAGATGTGATACACTTTTTAAAAAATCCTTAATATGTAGATAGTTTTGCCTAGAGAGAGCTAGACTTACTGAGCGGTTTGGGGCTTTTTTCCCCAATCTTCCCTTTCTATTCCAGAAGCTTTCACAGACACAGCCAATGAAAGTCATGCAGTCCTTTAAAAAGCCTTTCAGGAACGTGTTGTGCCTTTTGTTTAGCGTTTTAAAAAACATTTAAGTAAGCCATTAATGCGGTGGCTTGCTGTAACTGCAATTCCACCTGAGACAGGTGAAATTACCCAAATTTAGGCGCTGCTGCTGCAAGGACTTGGCGCCATCTCGTGTTCAGGCTTTCAATCACTCGCGAGTCATCCGGAGAGTTTTTGGGATGGAGCGTTCTCGGCTCCCCCAAGGGAACGCAGCCTCCCCATGCCGAGGCATTTTTAAATCCTGGGGTTAGCCAGCCTGCCTTAGTAAATCACGAGCGGATGGGGCCCAGGTGTTTTTAACATCTCCATTTTCTCTCACCACCAGGCAGCTCGGGAGATACAGAATTTGTACCGTGTGTGGCTGCAGGATTTGTGTAGAGAACACAGCCCCACACAAACTGGTTCCACCGCCTTCCATGAAGGGATGTCGAGTCATGGGATTTGTTTCAGTCACACCGTTGGGGCATTTAACAAACGCCTAAACTCATCACAAGAAAAGAAAACACGCTAGAAAGTCTTGTGAGCTACATAAAGTGTTACTAAGCTGCTTCTTGACTGAAAAGCCATCTACTGTCATAATCTCTCTAGGAAATCTCCCAGCCAGGTTTGTTTTTTTTTTTTTTGCTGTTGTTTGTAGGGTTTTTAAAAGCATTTCCTATTTTAAAAATACACACAAAATCGTACACCTTCAAACACCAGGAGAGGCTCTAACAGCAGGAAAGCCCTGAGTTCAGCCCACTCGCAAGCCTGGAGGCAGGACACAAGCCGGGCCTCTGTGTGCTCTCTTTCCCTGGGGATGTCCCTGCCCAGCTCTGTCTGTCAAGGTGGTGCGGGCTCAGCCCTGAGCCCTTTTTCTCACAGCTGCAGCAGGTCACGCCTTCCCTTTCGGTTTGAGGCAGACCTGGGGCAGCTCTGGCCCGTGCCCTTGGGGGCTGGGATGGAACAAAACACCCTGTGCTGGCTCAGCTGCAGCAATGACCTGTGGGGTGTGACTGGTCCCCGCTCTCAGGCGGCCGAGATCAGCCTAAGGCCCTTTCATCTAACCCCGACATGGGCCAGAGCAGACAAGGGCAGCTCCTGGGACTCGCCTGACACGCAGCAACTCCTCACACGCCTGAGCTCTGCAGAGCACGATGAGGATCTTTGGGGATGGTCGCCTATCTAGAAATGTATGACCACGGTATCATCACATAATCATTACGTGTCATCGATTATTTACATAAGCATTAACTGGACTCTGTGATGCTTCAGTAATGCATCAGACTAGTTCAAAAGGCAAGTCAAAGAGCCAAGATTGAATATCTTTCTCTGGGAAACAGACTAAACGGCCAAGCACGTATCCTGGCGTTAACTTTTCTTCATATGCATCTAAGCTCTTATATATTGGTTTTGCATATTCGGTCTTAAATACAGCACGGAAAGGAAGTGCTACAAACACTGCTTGTCTTAGACATCTGCGCTCCACTCAGAGTCCAAGTATCTGAGCTTCCTTACACTGATCCTTAAACACCCTGAGCCAAAACAAAACAAAGAAACGCAGGCATTTCCTTCTCATGCACAGATAATAACACGGTGCCTATTTTTAAGAATCGCTCCACTTGTGGAAACCAATATCCTATTTCAAGTCATTACTTGCATTTTAATTCCAATGCTCAGTGCTGCTTCACCATTGCATAGCCTTCAGTGAGCGCTGCTGTCCCCCTTCTAACACAATAATTAATCAGATACAGCTCTGAACGGCGTCTCTGTCATGGCATCGGTCTGTTTGGTTTTCCTTTAAGGCAGAACTCTTCCATCATTTGAGTCATGGGCTACAAATGAAGGAGTGTGCTAGAGCCTTTAGAGAAAATGGTCCAAGTGGGATTTTTAGGTCAAACTGCTCCTGTTTGTTTACTGGTCAGCTGCGCTCTGTTGTTTTCTGCTGTTTGCTGAGACGTGGCTTCACAGGGGGTGAACGGAGCTTTCTGTGGAGATTAAAGAGAGGGCAGTGTCTGCTGATTCATACCCTAAGTGCCAGTCTGAGAGCAGTCATTAAGGTCTATTACAGAAAAAACCCCACTGCAAACGCCAGCCCCAAACCCCAAGGCAAGGAGAGGAAAAGCAATAGCAGATCCCTCCGCAGCGCACGGCATGGCAGTTCTGAGTCATTCACCCTGACTGACAAACCAGTGGGAACTCCTGGATTTACAGGTTCCCTGGGGCCATGGGACGCGCTTTGCACAACACAGGTTTCCTGTCAAAGAACCCTTTAGCCATGTTCCCGTTGCCTTTGTTTCTCTCTCTGCCCTCAGAGATAAACTTGGTGTTTTTCTGAGACTTGCTTTAGCACCTAAGACTTCTTTTGTTTATCCAACAGATCGCGGGTTTTCAGCAGTTCTTCACTCTTAGAAGTTTTTTTCTTTTTTTTCTTTTTTTTTTTTTTTAATCTAGAGTCTCTTCCCTGTGCCCTGCCTTCGAGCTGTAAACATGTTTTGTAGATGACTGCACATATCCTGGTCACTATACTTTCATTACATTTTAGAAGTAACCAGGAAAACGGCTACTGATATAATTTTCTTCAAATTAACTAGCTCAGAAACTGGACTACAGCGTGGGGGTAGAAGCTCTACAGCCTTCGTGCACATTTTACCACCTTGGGACCGGAGCTGGTGGGGAACCAAGATCATTCCAGCACAAACTCTCTCAGAAGGGTCGTTTTTAGCTTGATCTCAGTGCCACAGTTGCAGGAGTTCTGACTGACTGAGAAAACCTGTGTGTCACCGCCAATGACTTCTAAATCCTCTTGTGATTTCATGCTGATTGCAGCTCTATCAGCCTCAAGATAAACGTCTCTGTTTGAAAACTGAAACTTTGCTTCTGTGCTTGGCCATGCTTTCTCTTAGTTCAAACAAAAACACAATTAATCATAGACAAAGATATTTATGAGTACTGTAATGTCAACACTTACAGTGTGTATTTAGCAAGCCTTTTCAGGTAATTTGCAGTTCAATTTTCTTTACATACATCCAATCTTAAATGCAAGATGTATTTCTTATCATGTGTTATCATAATGCATTATTTTATTCTTTGCAGCTTCATAATGAACTCTGACTTGTAATATTATTAAACTGTTTGGGGTTCTGTCTCCGAAAAAAACCCCTCTGAACAGGAAATAATGATGCTCAGTAATCTCTATTGTGGTTCTGATATTTGTTTCAGTAGAACTGCTCTGCTCTTGATATGGAACTAGATTTTTTTTGCATATTTATAACCACCACGATTTTCTTCCTAGCATGAATTTGTGTCCAGCCAAAAGAAGTACCTCAGTATCAAAAACTTGCTGGTATGACAACAGCTGCATTTCCATCATAACTAGAGATTTAGACTGTGGCTTTCTGAGCCAGGTCAGAATTGGGGCTCATGGCTTCAGCCTTAGAAGTGTCTCATTTTGTGCTATTGTAAATGTTTTTTGTTTTTTTTTTTTTTTTTTTTTTTGTTTTTTTTTTTCTGCTAAGATGTTAAGATTTTTTCTGGGATTTTTAGCTGAAATATTTAGGAAGACGTTCCCTTTTTTCAGGCTCCTTCAAAATCTCCTTGGTTCCTAAAGCCTCGCTCACCGTAAGAGAGCCTAAACCACCGGCTTTACCCAGCGCAGCTGTACTCAGATGAAATATCTGTTCCCCTGGAGTAATGGAATGAATAAGGACAGGAATTCCACTTCTGCTTTGCTTGTGCATCATCAGATATCAGGGTCCTCTTGCTGTGTACACACCACATTCCTTTTAAAAAAGTATCCACATCTTGTTTATGAGCATTCCTTGCTGTTGCTCTGGTTAGTCAGTCATGTGATGTTGTATTTCCTCACCAAACAGCCCCACAAATTCTTTCAGTTTGGACACAAACAGGGTTGAAATGAAAAGCAAAGTTTATGGCTACTGCCGTTTACAGTGTTGAAGTTAATTTGGTGTTGTGAATAATATCAGACACTGTTAATAAAAATATTTCACCACAAATTTTGCTTGTGGACATGCTAAGCAGCACCTTCCTTACCCTCTTCCTCCATTAGAGGGAGGCAGTAAAGCATATCTAGTAACAAAACCGCAACTTAATTGTCCCAGCTGGATGCCAGTGCTGTGCTCTGACTGATAAATCTATGGAGGTTTACATCGCAAAAGGCAGGTGTGGAGAACTCAAAATGTTTTCTCATTAAAAAAAAATAGATCTCTTCTATTTTTCAAACATCAAAACGTAAATATATGACCATTGCCAACATATCTGGAATTGCTTAGATAGAAAAAAGTCTAACCTTCATAGCTGTTAGTAAAACAAACATTGTTTTAAGTAAGAACTTGATGAGGAAAAGATTTATCCAAAGCGTATACTTAAAGCTCTGGGCCCCTCACTGCAGGAGGGGTTTTGAGGTGCTGGGGTCAGTCCAGAGAGGGACAGCAGAGCTGGGGAAGGGTCTGGAGAGCCCAACTGGGGGGAACTGAGGGTGTTCAGCCTGGAAAAGAGAACACTTGAGCCATCTGACTGCTCTCTACAACTGCCTGACAGGAGGCTGGAGCCAGGTGGATCAGTCTCCTCTCTCAGGTAACAGCAGCGGGAGATGAGGAAATGGCCTCAGTTTGCACCTGGGGAGGTTCAGATCGAATACTAGGGAAAATCTTCACTGAAAGAGTGGTTCAGCATCAGAAGGGGCTGCCCAGGGAAGTGGTGGGGCTGCCATCCCAGGAGATGTTCAGAGAAAAAGCAGCCTTAGCCCTCAGTGCTGTGGTTTGAGACAGGAGCATTCACTCAAAGGTTGGACTTGATGACCTTGGAGGTCTTCTCCAGCCTTAATGACTATGTAATTCTCTTCATTACCAACCACAACTTAGATATTTCTTTGAAATTTAATAAGTTGTTTACCAGGCCGACTAGGAACGTAGTAGTAGCAAATATGCAATGAGAATGTGAATAGGTTGTTTTTCTTACGATACCAACGCCACAGGGGAAAAAAGGATTCAGGGTAGTCTGGAAGCTGTATCAGTTTGTTTGTGTGCAAGTCCTTTAAACTTACAGCAATACATTTTTTACTTTACTATCATCAATCCTGCTTATGTATCTTTGCATTTTATGGCCAAACAACTGACTAGAAAACGCATTTTTTCTGGAAGCATTCAAGGTCAGGTTGAGGTGATCCAGTCTAGCGGAAGGTGCCCCTACCCATGGCACTGGGGTGGAACGAGATGAGCTTTAAGGTCCTTTCCAACCCAAACCATTCCAGGAAGTTTGGCTGCATGAATCCAGGAGAATCACAGAATGTGCTGAGTCAGAAGGGATCCACAAGGATCATCAAGTCCAGCTCTAAGCCCTGCACAAACCCACCCCCAAGAGTCACACCATGTACCCAAGAGCATTGCGTAAATGTTTGCTGAGCTCTGTCAGACATGGTGCTGTGACAACTGTTCTGGGGAGTCAGTTCCAGTGCTCAACCACCCTCTGGGGGAGGATCAAAAAATCAAAACCCTGACTAAGAGTGTCTGCTCTGGCACGTTCCACCATACACCCAGAGGGGCAGTGCCCAGTCTCTGGGTGGCTGGAAGCTGGCATTGGCTCTGTGGGGACCATCCACCTCCTGTGGCTACATCAAATTATCTTTGTCACATGCTCCACCTGAGGTTTATCTGTCAAACACCTTTTCATACTCAGATTGATCTCTAAGCTGTTAAAAAGATACCTCCTTGCCTTTGAACACAGGACCCAAGAGCTCAAACAGCCATTTAGAACAGAAAACACACACGAGATGGACAAAAGCACCACATCTTGGATTTAGTACGCACAAAGCTTCAAGTGCAAAATCATCAGCACTTACAACAGAATTGAGGTGGGAAAAAGGGCCCTGCTGGCCAGGAAATTAAATACCCTATACCCCAGCTAATAAAAAAAACCTCACGCACATAAACCTCAAAACCCAACCAACCAAGCTCAGCCTGTCCTGAGCGTTGTTTGATGTTCGTGAGCTTCCCAGCCAGATGTCCAAGGGAGGTCTCACACCGTTTCCAGCCCCTCTGACCCGGCGAGTTCCCTCCCCCTCTGCCTGGGGCTTGGGAGGGTTTCGTTCCTGCTGGAGTCAGAGAGAACTCGGGACCAAGGGAACACTGAAGGTCGGCAGCAGCCCCCACAGACACTCCCACACCCCGTGCCCCCGCCGGGACGGGCTCGGGTTTCGCTCCCGGGCAGCAGCAGCAGCAGCGCAGCCCCTGCCCGCCCAGCGCTCAGCAGCTGCCGCCTCCAAATGGCATTGCCCACTGCTGCTCTCAACCCTCTCCTTGCCCTCGCAAACAGCGGTGCCTCGCGTGGGATTACGGGCTGAAAACTCACGGCAGACAAGGCCAGAAAAGCCCAAAAAAGTCCTCAAAGAAGCGCAAAGCAAAAGCAGAACCAAGCTGAGGTAGCCCCTGTGTCCCACCAGCTGCAGACACCCTTCTCGCTTCGGGCAGCCCATTCACAGCTCTGCCCATCCCCAGTCATCATCACCCCTCATTTGATACAATCAAGCCGAAGATAACAGCGATCTAGGAATCCCAGGAACACAAGCCACAAAGCCAACCAGGACTCAGTGCCTGTGAGCGACAGAGAAGGAAAATGCAAGTACAATAGGGCTTTAGCACCCCAGACATCCTAAGGGAATCATCACAAACATCTTTTCACCAACACGGCCCTGAGCACGAAATTCCTACGTCCCCCACGGCTGACTTCCACAGGAGCTTGAGTAAATCATTTTAAAAGGGAAGGAGGTTATTGAGAACATGTGAATTCTGGGTCACCTTTTCCACTGCACATCAAGATACCAACTCTCTCACCTACTTCTCCCAGAACAGACAGAAAACTAACATTACATTTTTAAATTACACTACAAGCAATGAAGGAGCTAAATCCAGCAGCCTTTATAGAGTTTAACCTACTACAGCTACAGCAATTCCTAACAAACCTCTAACAGAGGGAATTCGTTAGGTGCTAGAGGAGACTGTATAATAGAAAGATACTCATCAACCACACACATAAAACAGGGAGCCGAGGACTGCCTGAGCGCCTTAAGGTTAGCAAAGCTTAAGCTACACAAAATAATTCACATTTCTCAAAAGCTGCCTCTACATTCCCTAATTATTCTTAAGCACTTGACGGTGACTTCCATAGAAATTTTACCATTGAGCTTCTCACATAAATCAGCAAACAAGGTAAATCACAAAGGATTGATTTTTCCCACCATTTCTCTCCCAAGGGAAAAACTAATGAACAACCGAGGCATCTCACACAGTCCTACTTTGACCACATCACAGTGCCCTGACACCTCTACCTGCAAAGGTTTCAGTTTGCAACTCCTGCCCCTCAAGAGGAGGCTGAAACATCAAAAACGCCCCCAATCCCACCCCAAGCAGCCACGCAGGACCAGCAGCAGGGCCTGGAGAGGGAGCAAAGCATTCCAGCTCCTGTCTCAGACACCGAGCCCACCCCAGAGACACACGCAACAAGAAATTAAAGGCTAGAGAAATTAAGGCAGGAGAACATCTGTGCCTCTCACTCCCAACACAGTCCAAACCCTCCCTGCGAGCACCAGCCTCGCTCACACCTACATAAAATCACAGACTCGGAAAAATTTGGTTTTGTAGAGACACTTCCCAAGGCAATTTTCGCTCCTACTGGGGGTAAAAACTTCTACCAGCTTCACAACAAGCTATAACCAAGGCTGGACACTGACACAAACACACGTAATGAGCACTAATGTGGCATCAACAAGATCAGAAACACAACGCAATAAGCGCCATCTTTACATGCTACCCCCGTACATTGGGATCCTCAGGCAAACCTGAAAGACCGAGAGCGACAGCTCCTCAAGACAAATCGACCTTCACCTAGGGCCAACCAGTACCTGCTGTCCAGCACATCACACATACTTGACTATTATTAAAAACACGACTCTTCACAAATAGGAAATTAAAGCAGGTTCTTACCTCAGCAAAAAAAGCCCAGAAAAGCCGCACACTAGCACGCAGCAACCGCAAAACGCCGAAACTCTATCACATCAGGTACCGGCGGTTATGAACCCCCGCCCGGCTCGCGATTGGCCGGTTGCGCTGAGGCGCCGGCAGCGATGATTGGACAGCGGTGGCTGAGCCCCGCCCCGCCCCGCGCGCAGGTGCGCGTGAGGGGCTCGTGGGCGCCGCGAGACGCGCGAGCCTCCCTCCTTCCAGCTCGTGCCGCCGAACACAGCGATCGGCCCTGAGGGAGAGAGGGGGAAACGAATCCTGGTGAGTCTCGCAGCGTCCCGGATCTAATGCCGTGCTGCCCCCTCATTCTGCTTTAAACTAGACGGGCGCGGCAGCGCCGGCTCCGGAGCGGTGCGGGCCGGGGCTATCCCGGGGGTCTCGCACGGACACGGCTCTGGCGGCACGGCAGCGCCCCCTGGCGGCGGTCGGGCGGTGCTGCAGCCCCACCTGCGGCTCCCGGAGCTCCGGGGCGGGGACGCCGCGCACCTGCGGGGGGCGGGGCGGGGGCGGGGCCATGGGCCCACTGCCCAATCAGCGCTGCGAGCGCGTCAGCGCATCGGCCAATCGCGAGGCGGGCGGGGGTTTGTCGGGGCTAGCGCCCGAGGGCAGGCCGTGTGTTGGGGTTCTGCATTTGGTGTGTGCTGGTGTTTGCTTCCTCTGGGCTGTTTGTGGGGTAAGTGTGTGTTTTAATTCAGTTATTTACACTCTGTTGAAATTAATAGCGTATTTAAGTATGTGATATGGTAGAGAGCAAACGTTAGGTAGCCCAAATTGAAGTTGTGTTGGTGCGGAGGGGCTGTTGTTCTCCTGAGGCGTGCTTCCAAGCTCTTCCTTAATGAGGCGTTAGGAGCTTACAATTGCTGTAATTTGGCCTTTTTTTCCTGACTTTTTTGGAGCTGCAATAGTGCTTTTTGTATCTTCTGCATCAGTTTTTACCCTTAATTTGGGTTTGCTGTGGTTCTCTTGGAATGCTGAGGGTTTTGCTCTCTGCTGGGACAGATAATTGCTGTGGGAGGCCTCTTTATAGAGGAGAATTTTGTCAAGTATTCAAGTTTGTACAGTTAAACCCTAAATTTGTTCTTGCAGTGTAGAATTGAATTGTCTTGGCAAGGGGAGCCACGGAGTTTTTCCTGCCTTAATTTCTCCAACTTGTAATTTTTTTATCGTGGCTGCGGTTCTGGTTAGGGTGAGTGTTTGGAACGGGAGTTGTGGAGTTTTGTTCCCTTTCCAGGTGGCATTGCTGTCTCCCTGCTTGGGCTAGGGGGCATAGAGGTGCTTTTGTTAATTTAGGCTCCTCCTGAAGGATGGAGTTACAGACTGAAAACCTTGGAGGGAAAGGTGACTGAGCACTGTGATGTGATTACACAGGAGAATGAATGATATAGAAAAGCAGCTGAACTGTGTGTCATGCTGAATCTCTTTATTCAGCCTTTAGTTTGGAAGCACAGCAAGAAAAATAACCTTTTGAGGTTCACCTTCTTTCCTGACTTATGTAGTAAGTTTAATGGTAAAGCTCCAGTGGAGATCACTATCAAATGCATAAAGAGCAGAGAGAGGAAGCAGAGGCAGCTTTTGGGAAATGTGAGTCATTTTGTGCAGCTGAAGCTCTCCTGGCTGTCCTGAGTTCCAATATGGGGTGTAATTCAAGTGTGTACTCTACCCCCACCTGCATTGCCTTCTGCTTAGCTGGGAGAGTGGCTGGAGCTGTTTTTCTTTATCTCTGCCAGGACTCCACCCTGATAACTCTCTCGGGGGTAGCAGCAGCAGCACCCACCCTGAGGGGGCCATCTCTGCTCCTGGGCTGCCAAGGACCTCCCAGAATAACTTACAGGATTATATCAGCCCAGTGTGAAATTCCCTGCTCTGGGGTGCCTGTGTGGTGCAGGAACACGTGTCCCTGGAGTGTGATCTGGGACTAGGGACGCCCCAAGATCACTCCTGGGTGTCCAGAGGACAAGAGCTCTCAGTTACCGCTACTGGATCTTCGGAGAAGGACCAGACCTTTCCACGGGTTCCCTGCTTTGATAAGACCCCTTCCGTCATGCCCACGGGCCTGCAACCGCCATTTCGTTGGACTCCCGCCACCCTGAACAGCAACAGCGTGTCAGGTTGTGTTCTGGTTGGTTTAAGGCAGTGTTCCTGTGCTATGGCCTTCACTGTACTTTTTCTATTAAATTGTAGCTCTGACTTGGAATTTCTCACAAAATATTTGTGCAGGGTTGATTCCTCCTGCAGGTTTACCCTCAAAGCAGCACACAAACCTGAAGGCATTGGGGCAGCCCCTGGGTCTGTGCTTTGTGTTTGCTTGGTCAGCCTTCTTCTACCAGCTGCTCCCCTCCTGCAGTTCAGTACTTGCCTGGGTTAAAGGTATGTATTTTCTGTTCTATGGAATAATTTCTCACAGTTTTCTTTGTTTTTACAGGACACGGTTGGTTTTTGTTCTTGTGCTGAAGGATCTGCTCCAGGGGTCCTGTGGGTTCTTCTCTTGGCACACTGTGGGAGTTTGGTGTGCTTGTGTACAGGGGCCATGGGCCACCCTTATGGAAATGTGAAATAAGCACTTGGACTGCTCTGGACATGTAATGGGAGATGAGTGTTAGGAGAAGTGACTGTGGATGAACTGCTGCTCTCCTGTGGATCTGCAGGGTTGGCAGAGTGGTTGAAGGGTTTGTGAGAGCAGCCCAGGGGATGGGCAAATCAGCCCCAGAAGGTTGGGCTTTGTCTGCTTCTGTTTCCACCAGGCTGAACCCAGCAGTGAATGTAAAGGCTGTGGCCATAATGAGTAGTAATAATTGTACCTTTTTTTGTACCTTGAGGTCACTTGCAGGGGTGGGA
>VZSR01002262.1:113735-130825 GCA_013398615.1 Brachypodius melanocephalos
AGGTGCCATTGGCCTTCTTGGCCCCCAGGACACACTGCTGGCTCATGTCCAGCTGCTGCCACCAGCACCCCCAGGTCCCTTTCTGCCTGGGCACTGTCCAGGCACTCTGTCCCCAGCCGATAACGTTGCAGGGGTTGTTGTGGCCAAAATGCAGGACTTGGCATTTGGACTCATTAAACTCCATCCTATTGGACTCTGCCCACCCATCCAACTATTCCAGGTCTGTTTGCAGAGCCCTTCGTCCTTCCAAGAGATCAACACACGCTCCCAGCTTAGTGTCATCTGCAAATTTACTGACTTGGGTGGCAATGATGAGGTGCGTTGCTGAGCTTCTCCTTGTGGTCTCCTGAGAGGCAAATGAGAGGCTTCTTTCCAAAGCTCTGCAAAGGAAAATGTCAACTGAATTAATTGGGAGCCTCAAAAGTAGTTCAACTTCTTCCTGTAATTAATGACAATGAAAGTAAGCAAAGAAATGGAGTAGATTTTGTGTAACTTTCAGAAGTCATTCAGGGAGTACAAACTGCACAGTTGTGTTGTGAGATGGAAGAAATGAATTTGTTGCTTTCAAATCCCATCTTTTGATCAGGTGCTTTTTACAGACAGTTGTTTAACTGGAAGGGGAATGAGAGTTTGGAAGATGAGGCCGAGCTGTGCTGTGACGCTCTGTGGCTCCAAGCACTGTGGGACACTGGGCTGTTGGTGATACCTCCAACCAAGGGCCCGTTTGTGGGGAGCCAGGTTACTCTGCATGGTCCAGGCTGGCCTGCCTGGAGGGACAAAGAGAGGTTTGGGTGTGGGCTGGCCAATGTGTGAGAGACAGAGGGGGTGAACTGTCAGCACCTTGAGGCGCCGAGCTCGGCTTGGAGGGAGTAAGAAGACAAATGCTGCAAGGTGAGAGGGTGCCTGTTCTTGTAGTAACTAGCCTTGCTGCCACAACTTGCTCAGTTACCAGCTTTCTTTTCCCTGATTCATTTCCTAAAATAGTATTTGTATGCTTTCTTATTGCTGTACTGCTATAGATAATAACTAATAGGTCTGCACAGCCGCCTTTCCATTGCAACCAGATGGTTTAAAAAATTAGCCCTACATCCATATGTGTGTATTTACAAATGTGAACCATCCCTTTTTCTTGGGTGCTATTCTTCCTGAAAGGATCTACTGAGAACCTGGGTAACTCTGGCTTTTGTGGGGGTGTAACAACCACCTGTGAAAGATGAATATCAGCTTGTTATTTTTCACTAATTAGAGAAAAAAAATCTGATGCCCTTCTTCTCTTTGGAATTTGCAAGGCAGGTGGTGATCCCTGGTCCCGCTCTTCTGGTGTGCAGCACAGTTGTTTTTCAGGGGTGTGATGGGTAATGGATAGGATTCCAGGCTGGAGAGCTCTGGTTTGCCCTGGGTTCCTAGAGAGCTATTCCTAGTCACTGAGGTGGGCAAAGAGGAAGAGATCCCAGGGAAGCTATGAAGGCTCCCCTTGCTCCTTTGTCCTGCCACATACCCTGGAGTGAGTGCAGTGACCCCTGAGAACGGAGAGGGCCTTTGGATGAGACAAAGACACTTGGAGAAACCTCTTTCTAGAAGGACACTTCTGTGGAATTGTCTAATATTTGAAAAGCTTTTTTCAGCCTTCTTTGTTTTCTGTTTTTAATACCTGTTTGAGTTGGAGGCTCTACATGCAAAGGCAAGCAAATATCTTCTAGTGCTTGTGATAACTTTTTTATCCATTTGGTTTGGTGTGTCAAAATTGGTTTCTGATTTCAGGTGTTGTACTTAAGGTTACACGGAAAGGGTGTTGACTGAGCAGTCCAAATGCACAGTAGTTAATTGCATTGGTTGTTGTCCAGAGAATAATGTGTTAAATCTATTTCTGTTTGTATTGGTACACTGTAAGAATCTGGTGTTCTGGTGTAGGTGGGGCTTTGGCCATGCTTTGGAGACTGTAAAATGAGCCTTGTTCTGGATGTGTGATGGCCCTTAGCCAAAGCTGAGCTCTTGATGAACCTTCCAACCAAAGGTTGCGTTTGTATCCCCTCATTAAGGAAATGCACAGGATCATTAGCATTGACAAAACACAGACTGACCTTTCTCTATTGAGGAGCTGCACAGGGCCATGGAATCAGCCATGCTCTGGCCTTGCTGGCAGCTCTGTGGGCCAAGGCAGCTCCCTGGCTTGTTCCCTGAGCCCTGGCCAGGCTTTGGGCACAATCCAGGAGGAGGCTGAGCCCAGCTGTTCTCCCCTGGCCATGGTGTGAGCCTGTTTATGGCTCCCAATTGTCCAGGCTGGGCCCTGTCCCAGCACAGCCGGAGCCTCTTTGCCTGCGGGTGGACGCACCCGTGGGAATTCCCAGTTGTGGGGGGGCCTCTGCAGTGCTGGCCTGGGACAGGGGATTCCCAGCTGCCGTGGGGCTCTGCAGGGGGGAGAAGCCTTAGGGTGTTGCTGGTGCTGCATCTCAATCCCTCTAGGCAATTGGCTAAAACCAGGCACCCAAAGTTGTTCACTCACTGTTCTGCTACAGTTGGGTAAAGGAGAGGGGGAAAAAACATTAATGAAGCACTCCTGAGTTAAGATCCGGGAGAAGAATACTCTTAAGGGCAAAACAGGTTCAAATTTAAAGGTGTAGGGTTAATTCATTGTTAACAGAGTCAGAGAATGATAGTGAAAAGTAAATAAAGCCTTTAAAATGGGGGTTTTTTTCCCCCCAGCCCCTCCCTCTTTCCTACCGACAGTGCAGGGAGACAGGGTGTGGGGGTTTGGGTCAGTTCATTGTTTGAGATTTTCTTGTGTTCTCTCAGAGAGAGGAGTTTTTTTCTCTGCTGTGCTGTGGAGTCCCTCCCATGGGTGAAGAGTCTTGCCCAAACTGTTGTGCCATGGATTACTCACCTGCAGAGTGCCGTTCTTTGAGGATAGGGTGCTCTGGTTTGGAAGCAAGGGCTCTCTTTATCTCTAGAAGCAGGGGCCCTCTCTCTCTATTCAGGTCTCCCCCTGGATCAAAGCTTTCTCTGGCTCCCACCCCTCTGGCATGAGCACTTTTCCCATGGGCTGTGAGTGGATCTCTGCATCCCCCGTGCACTCAACGCATTCCAGGGCACAGTTAGTTTCATCCTAGTCCTCCCTACAGCTTGCAGAGGAATCTCAGCTGTGACCTTTGGAACACTTCTTCCCCCTTTCTTCCATTGGCCTTGGTGCCACCATGTTGTTTTCCATCACATTCTCACTTCCTCCTCATCTGTGCTGATAGAAGAAAAGCTGCTGCTCGTAGGTACCAGCAGGTTCCACCAATTCCAAGATCCCTGCAGGATCCCCCAGCCCCGAGAGGTTCATCTTGTTCAGGTCCCACGCTGGGGAGTCTCTGGCCCTGTTTTTGCTGCCGCCCGTGTGTCGTTGTGGCCTCCGTGCGGGCAGTGGTGGCCGCGGTGGCCCTGGCCCTGTTGAACTGCTCTCCTCGTGCAGGGAGCCAGGGAGGAGAAGCTGTTGCAGCAGCCCTGCCCCTCTGCCTGCAGCAGGGCCAGCAGCCCAGCTTTGCCGTGGCTGCAGCGGTGCATTGCCCTGTGCCACGCCGGGATGGCCCCTGGAAACAGCTGCCTGTGGACTGCTTTGATTTGCTTTGTAAATGTTATCATGAGGCATTACCAACCTATCTAATTGGGCCAGAAACATGTCCATCTTCAGAGCCATCAACATTTGGCTCTGTTGGACGTGGTGGAGGCTTCTAGCACCTTCTCACAGAAGCCACCTCTGTGGGCTCCCTGCCCCTGCTTCTACAGAAAAACCGGGCTGTGCCGGATGAACACAGCAATCTTGGGTAGGAATATTGAGGCGCAGAGATGAGCTTCTCCTTTTGTAACTTCTTGCTTTGAGCCCGAGTAAATGACAAAAATCCTGCGGTCGGTGTCTATGATTTAAGCACTGGCAAAACAATCCCCCCCAGGACTCTGTGAACAAGAACCTGAATAACTCTGTCCTTTGTGGGGGACTTAGAACCACCTGTAAAAAAACCTCAAGTTGATGTTTATATTTTCACTTTATTCTTCTTTGGGGAAAGAAAGACCTGCTGCTGTTCTCATCCCTGGCAGTTTGATGGCAGACATGGCTATCTGCTCTGGGGGCCAGGACAGCTGCATTTCAGGGATGTGAGGGGTGATGGGCACCATTGCTTGATGCTGCTCTTGCCCAGCAAGAGTGGCAAATGCTGCTGCTGTTGGGGTTTGAGTATTGCCGTGAAGGTTCTGTGGACATGGAACAGTTCTTGCCCTTGCAGGTGGGTCTGTGCCCCCCTTGGAGGCTCTGATTTGCCCTGGATTGCCAGAGAGAGAAAAGATGCCAGGGAAGCCACAAAGTCTCCACTTACTCCTTTTTTTGCCAGGTCCCCTGGAGTGAGTGCAGTAACCCTGAGGATGGAGAAGGGCTTGGGGTGAGGTAAAGAGACATGGGGGAACCCATTTTGCAGAATGATACTTGTGTGGAAAGGTTTGTCAAATACTTGGTGCTTTTGTTCATATGGTGTGTGCTTTCTTTTTTTGATGAATATTTCAGTTTTGGGGCACTGCATTCACAGGCAGTCAGTTATTTTCTAGTGTGTGATATCATTTCTTCTAATTTTTTTTTTGTTTGGTTTTGTGGAGCAAAATTGGATTTTGTTTCATCCTCTGTACATAAGGGGACAGGAACTGCACTGACCCTTCCACCCAAAGCAGTCCACGTGCACACTGGTTAACTGGAGTGGGTGATTTAGGCTCAGCCTGAAGGAGGTTTTAAAGAGAGGTGCTGTGGGGTTTCCCAGAGCCACTTTAGTTAATTTTTGTGTTGTGCAATAAACAGTTGAACTTTTTTTCTCTTCCAGAATGCTGCCATACACCCCAGCTGGGCGCTTTGTACATCACAGGTTTTTCCATCTGTTGTCACATTGGAACACTCTGGAGTCCTCAGGTACAGAGGGACTTTGAGAAAAAGAATTCCCAGTGAGATAAGCAAGGTCATGCTTTTGTTATGGATTTGCTTGGAAAACTCTGTGAGAAAATAACTTTCAGCTGCTTTTTTGCACAAACCCAAGATGTGAAACAAGCCAGCTCTGGGAAGCCCAACAGCAGCTCTCACTGAAACTCCAGTGGGAGTCTCCTCCACGCTGAGCCTGAATGCCCTGAGCCTCTGAGAACACATGTCACCTTACTCTGGGGTACAAGTGCCTTGAGGCCTTAGTTCCACAGCAGTGCTGCTCTCTGTGCATGAGGAGGGGCTGGTATGGAAGAAGGAAGAGAACAGCCCAGCCTTTGCCAAGCTTTTCACAGTCTGCCCTGGGGCTGGAGGCGCTTCCCTCCTCTGCTTTGCGTGCATTTTATCCGCTGTTGTTTTTCCAGTACCCCGCTATCCCCCGGCTCAACCTTCCCAGCCCGTGGGTGCTGTTTGGCTCCCTGTGGCCTCAGCCCTCTGGCACGGGGGCAGCCTCCCTCTGTGGGTGCCAGAACATGCCCTGTGCTTTCTGCACTGTCCTTCGCTTGCTGCCCTTGCAGCCATTAGCCCACGCTTCGTGCGGAACACACCGAGAGCTTTCCTGATCCTGGCTGTGTTCTTGAGGAGCTGTCTTTGCCACAAAGTCAGCGTGGTTCTGAGGGTGTCCCCACCCTGGCTGTGGCAGCCTGAGTGTGCAGGTGCTGCGCTGCCAGGGGTGCTGATCCTAGGGTTAGGCTCATTGGATCCGTGGACCCACCAAGGGCAGCCCCAGGCCACAGCCCTGCACTGTCCCCACACCTGCCCCCGACAAGGCGCACACTAAGGACCTGCATTCCTTTCACCCTGACCACTGACCTCTGCCTGGGGCATTTGACTCTGACTTCTGATCTCTGACCTGTTGCTTTGGCCTTGATGTCTGACCCTGAATCTGGGCTTTGAAACCTGGTACTGTCAGTAACAGGCACCCAGGCCAGTTCTGGGTGTAGGTGTACTACAGAGAGAAGATCTTTCTCTCATGCTGACAGGGCAGTGAGTGGAGGATGTGGTAAAGAGACTGGAATGCCAAGAGAGTTAAAAATATGAAGCCCGGGCCTTAGTTTTGTGTCCAGAGCCCAAAGTGCAGTAACACATTTCCTGAATGTGGCAATCCCACGCACATGCCACAAGTACACACCAGGCATGGACCACAGCTCCTGTGTAGGCCAAGCAGCTGCACAAGTGCCAGAGGCTGAGAGCAGCCACTGAGTGCAGGCTGCACACAGACACTGCCTTTGACCCCAACCTTTCAGCTGCTCTTGCCCTGTGGCCTTTTCCTGTGATTTTCTGTGGTTTTTGATTGCTTGTGGCCAGAGGGTTTTCCCACAATGTGGACTGGATTAGATGATCCTGTCCGTGTTTTCCTCATTGTTGACTACGTTCTCTCCACTCCACATTTTCCCACATGCCAGACTGCACGTGCAATCTACTCTGTCTTTTCCTAGTTCCTGAGTCCATGTGTGATCTCATCCACATTTTCCTAATTGTGTATAATGCATCATCCAGTCCATGTTGTCTCACGTCCTAGCATGCATGAACGCTCCTGTCTGTGTTCCTGATTCTGGACTCTGTGTGCAATCTGGGCCATGTTTTCCCACATTCTGCACTCTGCATACAATCCAGTCCAAGGTGTCCTGATTCCAGACTCTGCACAGTCCAGTCTGTGTTTCACTCATACCCGGCTCTGCATGTCATCCTCTCTGTGTTTTCTACCATTCCACACACCATGTGCAATCTGCTCCACCTTTTTCCTCATTCTGGACTCCATGTGCCATCCTGGAGTCTGTGTGTGGTCCAGTCCATGTTTTGCCATATTCTGGACTCCATGCATGATATGGTACACATTTCCTGATTCCATACTCCACATGTGATCCCATCTGCATTTTCCTCGATCCCAGTCTCCATGTCTGATCCCATCAGTGTTTTCCCCTGTTCCAGACTCTGTGTAATCCAGGTGGATTACTGGTTTCTGGACTCTGTGCACAATCCCCTCTGTTTTCCTCCATTCTGGACCCCACGTGTGATCTGCTCTGTGTTTTCCCCCATTCTGGAGCCCACACGTGATCCAGTCTGCCTTTTCCCATGTTCTGGGCTCTGTGGGCAATCAGGTCTCTGGTTTCCTGATTCTGGACTCCATCTGTGATCCTGTCTGCATTTTCCTCCATTCCACGCTCTTGATTGCCTGCATTATCCAGTCTGCCTTTTCCCACATTCCAGGCTCTCTATGCTATCCAGTCCGTGGTTTCCAGGTTCCAGACTCTGCACTCTGCCTTTTCTTCTGTTCTAAATTCCATGTGTGATCTGATCCATCTTTTTTCCCATTCTGGGCTCCATGTGCGATGTTCTCTGGGTTGTTCCCTGTACCATGTTCTGTCTGTGGTCTGGTCTGGGGTTTTCTCCATGCTGGGTTCTGCACATGATCTGCTCCAGGTTTTCCATCTGTGCCAGGTTCCAAACAAGATCCCCACTGCTTTTTCCCCTCCTGCCAGGCTTTGTGCATGATCCCCTGCTTTATCTCATATTTCCTTCTCTGTGCATGTTCCCACCAGATTTTTCCTTGTGCCAAGCTCCGTGAGTGATCTTGCCCCATTTTGCACCCGTGCTGCCACCTGGCCCCAGTTCAGGCTGGATTTTTCTCTCATTCCAGGTTCCACGTGCAGTGTGATCTGGGTTTTCCTTTGCTCTGGGTCATGGCTGACATACATCCTAGGTTTTTGCCTGTTCTGGATTATGGCTGACATCTGGTCTAGGCTTTCCTCCATCCAGGACATCAGGTACAATCCCACCCGCTTTTTTCCCCCATTCCAGACTCCAGGCACAGTCCTGTTTGGGCTTCCCCTCATGCTGGATTCTGGGTTGGTTTCTCGTAGGGGATTCTTGCTTTGGTTTGGGTTTTCCCCTGTTCTAAATTCTAACTGTGATCCCGTTTTCTACCCATTCTGGACTTAATGCACAACCCCTGATGGGTTTTTCCTCGTTCTGGATTCTACATGTGACCCTTCCAGGTCTTTCTACATTCAGCATAGATCCCCTCTACGTTTTCTTTCGTTGTGGGCACAATTCCATCTGGATTTTTCTCGGTTCTGGTTTCTGTTGGCAATAGGTTGTCCCCTATTCCAGGTGTTGGGAATGAATCCATATGGACTGTCCCCCAGTCAGGATACTGAGCATAGGTCTGTGATTTCCGTAATTGCAGATTCTGGATGCAATCCAGTGTGCGTTTCCTCACGTATTGGATTCCAGGCAGGGTTCTGTCTGGGTTTTCCCCTGTTCTGGATTGCAGACAGGCTCCTGTCTGGATGTTCTTCCATTTCAGATTCCCAGCACAATTTGCTCTAGGTTTTTCCCAGTATCAAATTCTGCTTGTGAAGCCATTTTTCCCTTCATTTGAGAATCCAGGTGCGATTTAGTCCAGGATTTTCCCCTTTCTAGATTCCAGTTGCAATCTGGTCCTGGTTTTTCCCCCGTCCCTGGTTATTGGAGTGATCCAGTCTGGGTTTTCCCCTGATCCAGATTGCAGGCAAAATTCAGTTTGGTTTTTTCCCTGATCTGGTGTCTGGATAAAATCTGGTCCAGGTTTTTCCCCTAGTTCATATTCTGACTACGATCCATTCTGGGTTTTCCCCTGATGTGGTTTTCCAGAGAAATATGGTTTGGGTTTTCCCCCAGTCCCGTGTCCCTGCAAAATCTGGTCCAGGTTTTTTCCCGGTCTGGGTTCTGGGAGAAGTTTGGGTTGGGTTTTCCCCTGAGCTGATGTCCAAGAAAAATCTAGTCCAAGTTTTCCCCTGATCCAGGTTTTCCCCCATTCCAGCTTCTTGTCTGGGCTTATTGGGGGTGAAAATGTCCTGGATAAGGTCTCCCATCCCAGAGATGGTGGAAAGTGGTGGATGCTTTTTCCAGGTTGTTAGGAAGAGTTTGGATCCTGTCCCTCACAGCTCTTTCTGGAGATGATGTCAGCAGAATCCCAGAATGGTTGGGGTTGGATGGATCCAGCTGTGAGATGAGCGGGTCCAGGCTGCAGGATTGGCTGGACAGGGTCCGGTGGGAGTAGGGAATGGGCTCCACCTGGCTGGAAAGCAGCTGGGACACAGCTGGGAGGTGCTGGTGACTTCCAGCCAGAGATGGAGTTACAGGATAGGGATTAAAATCATTTCTCACACCCAGCTGTGATCTCTGGTGCCTTGAGGTGATCCACGAGGGAGGGAACAGGCATCATAAGGTAAACAAAGGGAGTTGCAAGTTAATGGAGGGAAAATGTTGGGGATAAACTTTGAGGTGATCTGTAAGGACGTGGAAGAAATCCACTGGAGTACCAATACTGCTCCCCCTTCAAGGACAACCCTCTGGATCTGGGATCTTGGATGGCAGGTGTGAAATTTTCTCGCAGAATCCTCTGAGTCTGAAACAAAGACAAGGAACCTTTGGAGATGGGAAGAGTGGGAGTCATCATGGGAAAAGAAAATCTAAGGCAGTGAGCACTAAAATCTTTGTTCTTCTCTTGTCCTGAGCTCAGTTCTCAGGAATGGGACAGCTCCAGGAATTTCCTGAGGACATTGGAAAATGATCCCTGGTCTGCAGAAAGCGGGGGAAAATCCCTCTGGATGCAAGCCCCGGAAGGAAGGCAAAAAGAGCAGGACCTCAGTCTGTGAGTGTGTGGGAAATAAGGGGGGACAAACGTGTGGATCATCCTGTGCCTCAGGGCACCAGGAAAAGCCCTTGACTGCAAAACTGAAGTGTTGTTCCCTAGGGAGCCCCTGCACAGGCCCTGGGAATTGGGCTGATCCCAGCTTCCCTTCCAGAGCTCGAGGGGGCTGCAGCCATACCAAGCCCCCCCGATCCCAGTTCCTGGGGCTCTGGTGCAGGAACTGTCACTCCCAGCTCAGAGCCCCTGCGCTCACCTGGATCCATGGCACAGGCAGGAGAACCTTGTTATGGTACAGACAGTCTGTGGCTGGACAGGTGAATCTGGCTGTAGTGAGAAACCCAGTTTGGCTCTCCTGGTTGGATAAACAAGTCCCATGGTGAACAACGATAGGACAGGTTTAAACTGAAACAGAGACTGCACCCAATCCCTTCCAACCCTAAATGCAGATGTGTCACTGGCCAGGGAGCTGAGACCCTGGTCAGTGTCTAGATCCAGGAGTTTTGACCTTCCTCTGTAAGAAGGCTCTGAACAATGGGACAGGCTGTTCTGTCTTATGATCCAGAGGACTCGATTCATGATTCCAGGATTCTCCAACCTCTGACCCCACTGTAAGACACGGTCCAGAGATCCCTCACCTGCCTCACGGCCGTCTCCAAGGAACGACGGAGAGGGAGACCCCAAAACCCCCACCACAGGAGTTGTGGCCTGGCTGAGGTGGATGTCTGCCAAGCGTTGCCTGCAGGTGCGTCCACGGGACCGATGCATTCCCATGGGAAGCGTGCAGGAGCAATGGGCGGGTCATGGCAGACTGGCTGTGCTCATTGCCGAGCTGCCAAATGTCTCGTACTGGCCTGCTCTGCACCTTGTTCCCTCCATGGACAATGCACACATTCCCCCCCCTTTCTGGCCAGCTGCCTGTGGCTTGGAGAAAATGATGAAGATGCTCTCTAGATCAACCAAAACTCGAGATCTCCCCGTGGAAGACGACGGATCTGTTGGCTGACGACCGCAAGGATCTCGTCCCGTCTGTCGGTAGCTATTTCCCCTCTCTTTTCTCTCTTTCTCTCCCTTTCTCCCCTATCACATTACCGTATGGTGGGCACTCAATAAAGGGGCATTGTTTTAATCAAAACAGTAATTTTTCCTGTGCCTTTTTGCACTCTGGGATCAGCAAACGAACCATCACGACCCTCGCTTGCGTGAGCGGATGGTGACGTTAAATTGGCGTCACGGGCAGGATTCTGGCAGCAGAGGGGTTTGCAGGGTGTGTGCAGTCTGTAACAGGGGAAGGACGTTTCGCTCCAGCCGCCCCTAGCCCGACACCCCACAAAGGGTGAGCGTGTCTAGAAAGCAAGGGGGGCGACTCGAATATCCCACAAACTGTACACACCCAGGTGAAAAGCATCCCCACACTCAATTGAGGGCTCTGCCTTCAGAATTTCACAAAAGATCTCCTAGTGCAAAAGGGAAACTGTTCCGTGTGTATCTGGGCTGCTTAGTGTAGCGAAGAGACAGCCAGAAGGAACTAAGGAGTATCTAAGGAGTACCTCCCAGGCAGGTCACCCAGGGAAGCGAAGGGAGACCCAGCAGAGCTCTGTGTGTGTGTAACCGAGTCTGACCCCCCTGCAGTGGTTTCTGATCCCTTCACAAAATAACTGAAAACCCGAGTGCAAGAGACAAAGCTGCATTTTATGCTCTGCTAGCAAGACACCAGGCGAGACCCTCCTTTGGAGAACAAGAGTGGGCTCAAGACAGCTGGTTTAATTTGGAGAGTGTGACTGACAGGGTATGTGTTTTACAACATAGAACAAAATTTAGATTTGGCCGAGATAAAGCCATAATTTGTTCTGTTTTAGGAGTGTGCCTTATGGCCACTATAGAAAACAATTTAAGTGGTGCAATGAAGAGGAAACAATTATAGATTCTCTTCAGAACTTAGTGGGAATTTTGCAGAAACAGTTAGATCACAAAAGAAATAAAAAATATTTGCTGCAGGCTGCCTTGAGAGATGAATATTCTAAGAATTCAAAGAATGCTGACTCCCTCAAGGAGGCAGAGGAAAAAGAAATTCCCCACCTTGATCAAGTATACCCCCAGAAGGAATTGGAATTAGTAAGAAATTGTGGGAGAAAACTGCTGCCCTCGCTTGAGACCCCTGGTTAAAGCAGAATATAATTATATTAATGATGAAGATTTTGAGCCACATATCACAACTAAACGAATACCACACAGTGCTACTGAATTGGCCAAGTTAAAGAAGGAACACGGCTGGCTCCCACAGGAATCAGAGACAGGATAGGTCTGCAGAGTGTCCCTCACTGGAGGAGACCAAACTCCTCCCTGCTCCCTTGGAATTATTGTTGCTTCCCTTGTTGCTGTTTCCCAATAGTGTTTTGATTATTACTGTAAATTCCCACTGCATGTCTTCCCTAGCCCTTTGCTTCCCAGAGGTGGAAGATGTTTTAGGAAAGCCCCTCCAGCCTGGGCAGGTGCTTTTGGCTCCAGACACATTCCCAGTCCCCGGGAGCAGCAGGACCTGTGCTGTTCCCAGCAGCTGAGGCAGAGCTGCCTTTCCTTCCTTGCCCGCTGCACTTTGGCTTTTTGAGGGGTCTCTGAAGCTCTGAGGGAGAAGTTCTTTGTCATTGCAGGGCAGAATTAGCCCTGGTCCCTCTAAAAGCAGGAGGAATCATTTTATGCTTGATTTTGGATACACATTTTTGTCTTTTCTCTCTGTTGCTGACACTGTGTGGTGAAGCAGCAGCTCCCAACCTTGTCAGTGCTGCTCCCTGGAATAGTTCTTATTTGTGAAACAATTAATTCCCCGGTGGAATCCCAGCAGTCCCCAAGATCAGTGTGCAGTTTAAGGTCTCATACCTTGACCAGGACAATTTCCCATCTCTTGCCATGGAAAATGGGGGAAAGCTCAGACTGGATGGCAGCCAGTATCCAGAGTGGGTAAGGTGAGGGGTTGGCCCAGGGGTGTTCCCTGCTGGGTGACACAGGTGTGGAACAGATCCTCCTCTTCCTCTGGCAAAGTCCAATGGCAAAGGATTGAATAACTCACAAGTGGGGCCTGGAATGAAAATAATTCTGTTCAAATTAGGCAAAGAATGCAATTTGAAAAGAAATGGGCATCCTTTTTATGTATGAAAAAATCAGGGGAAAATTGTTGAAAAGGGCACTTTTATTTGGTGTCACCTCTCATTTTTTAAAGATAAAACCCAATAGAGAGCAATTGGAACAGAAGTGGGAAAGCCAGGAGTTTTGACTTCCACAGTGGACCTTATTTCCATTTTCTCCTCTCTTTCAGGACAGGAAAACCCACTTAACTCATCCCATCTTTGCTGATGTGTCTTCTTCTTCTTGTTTCTTTCTTTCAGATGCTGGAGTTGCCTCTGTGGGTGTCTGCCGAGCTCTCGCTGCAGGGGCTGTCAGGCCTGAATGGCTGTGAGTCTGTGTTCTTCTCACTGGGGAATTGGAAATAATCACCAATTGCAGAAATGTTTTCTGAAGCCTTTCCCTTTTGCTGGTAGCTCTTCTCTTTCTGCCTTCTAATTTACAACTGTTCCCTGCTGTCATTTGCCTGAATTCCTTGCAGCTCCTAACTGGGAAAAGCTGGAATAATTTTAGAGGGGACAGAGGTGAAGTTTTTAGCTGAAAACCTGAGGCAATTGAGAGGGGACACAAGGACTGTTTGTGTAGGAAAATATGAGGGGATGTTGAAGGGAGCAAGGTGGAATTTTTTAGGGAAAGGCTGAGGTGATGTTCAGGGGAGAGAGCGAAAATTTTTGGAGTAGAAAAGAGTTAATATTGTACTAGAAGGAAGATTTTGTGGGTCAATGTCATCTGTAGGGGACAGAATGAATATTTTGCAGTAAAAATGAGGTACTCAGTTGTGGGATTATACTTTTATCACAGAGATGGGGCAACTGAGAGGTGTTTTAAAAACATCTATTTTCAGTCTCATGTGAAGGGTGAGACAATGCAGATGTTACAATTCATGCCATCACAATCAGAAGCCAAACTATTTTTTAATTACAATCCATTACAAGCGTTTCTTGGCCTGTCACAATGTCATGAATGCCTTAAAGCCAGTCATTTAAAATTACTCTTTGTGGCTCCTACTACAATGCACTTTTCATAGTTTTATTTTTCCAAAGTATCCAGTCTTATTTGCAAGGCTGTCATTTGAAATTTGTTTCTAGTTCCATTTTTCTCTCAACCATGTCTGTCCTATTCCATGGCATTTCTCAGTCAGCATTTCCTATCTCCAAGTTTGCACACAGACACAGACTGTGTGAGCCTTCTGTCCAGGCTTTGAGGATTCTCTACAAATCCTTTTCCCGCATTTCCCCCTCTCTCTCGAACAGAAGAGATTCCTTTGCTGGCCTTGTTTGTTGTCTGCTGTGCACAGTGAAGCACACAAGGCACTATCAGTGATATTATCACTATCACAATCACTGCATATATCCCTACTGTGCAAAGCTTCTTCAGCCAAGGTGCAAAGCTTTATCTTTCAAACAAGTCATCCAACCATGATCTAGCTATCCTCTGTTTTCATTTGATTTGCCAAATCTTTCAGTTTTTGAAGTTGTTTGTGGATGGATTCTGAATGGTCAGAAAAATTCACACAACACCATTTTTAACATCTTTACTACTCTGTCTGTGTGCCAGTAAAAGAATCAGTTGCTGTTTGGTTTTGGAAGATAGCATGTCTAGCACTGTTGACATCTGTCAGTGCATCACTGGCTGCAGTGGATGTGGCACTGGTTTGTTTGCTCAGCCAACATCTAACTTGATCTAAGTGTTTCAGTGCCATGGCATTGAAAGCAAGTTGGGGCAGTAACAAACTTGCTGAGACTTGTTTTGCAGCTTTTCAGGGCATAAAATCATTATTACAATTTTCTTCATATGGATGGGTAATTTTTTTTCTTCATTTGTTTTTAATGACAGTTTTAGCACTAGGTGCTAGCACAGTAAGTTATTTAATATTGCATGGACCACCTTCAAGGCACAATGGAATGCCTTGCTAAGCTCTATTTCCACACATGAACTAATATCTTTTTGGTAATTGTCATGGATATTGGTCAACTCTGGAAAGTCTGCTCTAGCTATCTAAGTAATTTCTCCAGAAACTTGAGTTCTTGTAAGCAGGGTAATTGGGAGTGACAGTGTACCTTAGAGGATTCTTCTCTTGCTATTTGAAAATGTAAGACAGAAATCCATGGTTAAGGAACCAAGAATTTCCAATTCTTTGGGTTTGGAAGCTACTTGAGAAAGTTTTTTTGTTTAAATGTCTTAATGAAATACAGGATTGCTCCCATTGGCAACCCCATCTGGCTGACTGTTAAGTTGCTTTTTGGTCAAGGGATCATGATACATAGGTATTGGCCAATCTTTCTCTGGCACTCTGACCAGACAGGTTGGAAAAGCCTTTTCTGGGTTTAATGGGAGAGGCAGATGGTGTCCCAGCCTGCTGCCTCGGCTAGGGTCACCCAAACATTTCGCTTTGGTTGTTCCACAGGCAAACCTGCACTGCAAGAAGCAAGCAAAGCCAGCAGACACCGGCGTAACCCCTGATTCCGCTCCATACCTTCCGTGAGTTATTTTTTGGCAAAAGACTTCCTCACAGATTTCAAATCAGTCTGGGGACTAAATGCCTGTGGTGAGAAGGGGTAATTTCACCTCTGAAAATCCAACCGGGGGACACACTGTTTCTGACTATGTAACACCACACAATGGAAACCACGCTTGTGCCAGAGAGCTGATTCCTACAATTTCCACATTCCCACAAAACTCAAGGTTCCCAATCCTTGCAGGGGGACACAGCATGTCCAGTGTAAACTCTGGGCTCTGTTCCTGCTGCTCTGCTCTGGAGCTGTCAGGCATTCCTGTGCCTGACATGGCTTCATGTCCTTCTCTGCAATCCACTTCAGTTTAGCTTCACCGTCCAGGGTTTCTCCTTGGGCTGTAGTTGCAGATAGCTGCTGCAATGACTAACAACTGGGGAATTAGAATCTATCAAGGAGCAGTTCCCAAAATTAAAAACATACAATGCCTTTTAGAAGTGTTCTTGAGGAGCCAACTCCCACTTGGGTTTTTCAACCTTACAACAAAACAATATATGTAGTAAAACCAGAAACTCAGAGTAAGTAAGGATAAGTTAAATAATACATGTAATTAATAACACATATAAAAGTAGATAATGAACAATGGCTGTCTAAAATATTGTACTGTCATCCAGGGTCTGCAACAGCTGAATTTTTACTTTAAATCAGTTAAGAATTGGAGGAATCATTTTTGGATTATGATTTTTCAAGGTTATTTTAAAATTGAATCTAGCTGTTATAATGATGGGGTTCAATTGTGAAGTCAAAAGTGACTGGAATATTGTTTTGATGCAGAAAACACTTGGGTCTGTTGGTAAATCTTTTGTTTAGGTAGAGTCAGGGCATGGCTAGGGCTCAGGTTCTAAAGTAGAGGGATGTTTTTTAACATATGTTTAAAACAAGGCTGCTAACAATAATGGCCATAAAATACTTAAAAGACAGTAAGTTGTTAGAACACAGTTGTATAAAGTAAACAAAATTTAGGACAAAAAATAATTAAACAATACGTATTTGGGGTTTTTTTGAAGATTTTTCAGTATAGAGATGCTAACTGGAAGAAATTATAAGACTAGCAGTTCATAGGAAACTGTCGATGAAGTTGAAAATTTTTTTTCCTGGAATTGAAAAAAATACTTAAGAATTAAGAAACAGCAGTGGATCCACTCATATAGAAAGTGTAAGGACAAATCAAAGCATTTACTTGGAGAAATGCACAGCGTAGCTGAAGAAGAAACATGAGATCTCAAAACAACATGTGGCTTGGAGAAAAATGCACAAGAATTGACAAAGCCTATAAAAAGCTGGTTATAATTTCATAAACTTTACATTTGAGATAAAAATGAGGTAGGACTCAGGCTTTTATTTAGGAACATGATAAAGGGGTTTTTTTAATGTGATCAGCTTTTTGGTCTTTTTGAATTCTTTTTTTTTTTAGGATTCTCTAAGCAATTTATTCTTTAATAAAAGAAAAAACTAAAATGTTTTACAATTAAAAAAGCTATAACGTAATAGTAACAGCTAGTAATAGAACTATTACTTTTCTGTAATATTTATGAAAGGTAAAACAGCAGAAATGGCAATAAAGACTTATAACAGGTAAAAAGTAGAAGGGTTTTAAAAACTGTCTTGTATCTATAAGTAGGTGTTTAACAAAATTAACTTAGAAATTAAAAGTAAGTTCAGTGAAAACTAATGTCACTTAAGTGGAACAAAAGAGAAGTCAAATTTAGAATTACTAGCACAAAATAAGAGTCGATGTTAACAAAACTGGAATGGAACATAAAAGGGCTTAAAGTGAAGAAGACTTACATTTGGTTTTGTTTAAATTTAGCAAGAGTCAGACCTGGCAGCC
>VZSR01002262.1:132102-146176 GCA_013398615.1 Brachypodius melanocephalos
CCTCTTAAAGGAAGCAAATTTAACAACCCTCACAGTGCAAACCCATACCCGTCTGATGCTGCATGCAGCTTCATGTAATTGCATACGAGATATATATATATATAAAACAATTATATATATATATATAATTATTGGGGAAATCTCTCCCTGCTCCTGCTTCCAGGGCTATAGGCATCCCACTGTCAAATTAAGTCATTTGATTACGAGTTCTTCAAATATTTAATAGTTTGCAAATTGTCACCAGCCAGAAAACATTTTGAAGAGATGAATTGCAGTTAGAT
The DNA here is from genome assembly GCA_013398615.1 of Brachypodius melanocephalos. Taxonomy (NCBI): domain Eukaryota; kingdom Metazoa; phylum Chordata; class Aves; order Passeriformes; family Pycnonotidae; genus Brachypodius; species Brachypodius melanocephalos. Next base: position 132,384 of record VZSR01002262.1, read on the forward strand.
GCAGTCCAAGTCTGAACTAAAGTCTTCTCTTTTGGGACAGAACTTAGTGAAGAGTGTGTAAGTACACTCCAAGTGATTGCATTTCACAAGACCTGTCAGTAAACCCCAACAATGACTCTGCAAGAGAATACCTGGGAGCTTGGCTCTGTCTGTGCTGCCTTCAAACGAGACCTTGAATCATCACCGCTCCCCAGACACGTCTTGGCAGCCTGGCAACACAAATGGCAGAGACAACTACTTCACTTTTTTTCCTAAAATATTCCGTTTTCCTAAAGAAAACCCAAAACACACACACCAAAAAACAAACAAAAAACCCCAACCAAACACCAGGTCTTGTTTCAAGCCTGGTTGATGAAACAGAACAACGTTTTCATGGCTAAGCTGATCCCAGACTCCCATCATCCCTGTAATATCTTTAACAATCCAGTCCTGTGGCACAAGTTTAACTGCTTAATACTTATGCAGCTTTTTTCCTCCCTGTTTAAATCTCATCACCCACAGCAGTGAGGTTTACTCCTACAAGGGGTCCTGGGGAACAGAAAAGTAATTACCAGTGCCTTTTATGGGTGAGGAAATAGCCACAGCTGAAAATCAGCATTACAGTCAGAACTGAGCTCTATCACTGCTCTCTTGTCAGAACTCCAGATCTCTTAGGTACAACAATCCCTGAATGGGAAGAGAAAGTCACTGAATGGGGAAGGCACATGACTCTCAAGGTGCAAAATCTTGTTACATTCACTGCTGCCATTTTATCCAAGGAATAATGTCATCTTCTTTGCCAACAAGCTTTTTGATATGTGGGAAAACAGAGTTGCACAGCAGAAATAAAATGAATTACAAAGCAGATTTTTGAACCAAGGAGATCTCTGGATATGAGAGCAGAGATTTACTCAACACTGGAAATTCTACTGAACTTAAATCAGAGCAGGATTAAGGATGCCATGGGAAAAGGAGCTGAAACACAAAATACAGTCAAATATTCACAATACTGGTCATTACTCTAAAATGAGTTCACACTGGGATTTCTCTACTTGTTTTGCTATTCAAACTGATACATTTAAATGGAATGAAAATGACAGGGTCTTTTTTAAAGTTTTAAGTCACCAAGACTCTTTCTAATGTAACACTGGGGGGTTTAGTAGTGTTTAAGTAATGTTCAGTAATGTTTAAGCTCCTGAAGTGAGCCTCTGAGATGATGCAGATGGATTTGATGTGGGGAACTCTTTTTCATATTTTCCCACTCCAGACAATAGCAAATAAAAGTTGGATTGATACAGGGAATAATCAAGGCAGTATTGGTTAAAATAATGTCTAGTGATAAAGCACCTGGCCCTTTTATGACAAAAAATCAAACAAAACATCCAACAAACGTGGTTTATGTCTTAGCTAAAGACTAAAAAGTCACTTGACAGAGTAGCAATTTTTAGTAGACTTTTAATACTTCAGAACCTTCGAAGTGTGGTCCTGCCAAAACTTCCCTTTAAATTATTTACTAGTAATCGAGATTAAAAAAAAATATTCCAAGCTGAATCATATTCAGAAAAAAAATGAGGGTTTGGGTGACTTCTAGATGTGCAGCTTGAGGACAAAAGGTGCCACAGGTCAAACAATGAACAGTATTGCACACAGTGTAATGAAGAGGACAGAAATAATGCTAATTAAATATAATCTACATATCCAGAATTTGCTCTGCCTGTACATACTAGAACATGAAATCGGGTAACCCATTTCACCAACCTAATTTATAGGAGATGGGAAGCAAAAGCTATTAATTGAATTAATAAAGCTATAGGTCAATTACTTAAGACATATGCAAAGGAAGAAAAAACAAACCTAACCAGGTTTGCCTTAGAGAAAACAAAAGCAAACGATCAAACCAATGATTTGTGAGTGAGCAGTGTCGCATGCTCCTTTCACAGCCCAGATAACAAAGGCTATCCTGACAGGAAAAGAGCAAGGAACACTTCTGTGGGTGGGACCACACATTTGTTCACTCCGAGTTCTTTCCTTTCCAGCAGCTCCCCTATGGATCACTGCTGGAGAAAGAGAGGAGGGACTTTTCCCAGAGAATGTCTTTACGTTGATAAAGCACAGCACACTGATGACTGACTGCCTGTCCCTGTGAAACACTGTCCATCATCACCAATCAACCAGAGACTGAACAGCAGCAATGGCTTTCACTGTGCCATCAGTCAGCAACAGCTCAACAGCCGGGGTGGAACCGTTCTGATGGTGATATATCAAATATAAATATAGGAAATACATATATATGTGTGTATGTATATATACGTGTGTGTATGCACACATCTCTGTCTATGGACAGACACACACAGAGCTTGGGGCTTTTTCTCAGTCTGGTTCCCAGACTGAGTCAGATCAGGATTAACATCATCTGCTGCTGTACCTGTAACCTGGGTTTAACAAATCCCAAACTGAATCCCATCCTCACGTGACCTCAGGCACATGTATAAACACATCCATGTATACACGGACACACCTATATGTGTATTTACAGGGTTTTATATTTATTTATGTATTTATATGTGCATACATAAACACATAAATATACCAATACACACAGTACACATATCTCTGTGTCCCTCAGCTGCAGACCAGTGCAGAGATTTAAACCCAATGTACTCCAATACCTTTCACACCCTTGGGTAAAATATTAAACTTTAGTTATTGCTGCTAGTTCCCTCTGTGCCAAGGACTGGATTCTTTTGTGTGTTTGTCTGTGTGGCTCTGTCTGTCTGTCTGCTTCTCTCCCGTGAGAGGTACACTCATTAGAGAAGGACACAACGAGAGCTTGACATGGTAGAAACTTCCAAAAAGCAAAAATAATTGCTTTTGGAAAATAAAGGTGTTGAAATGTTGTCAGGGTGGTTTTATATTTTTATGGGAATGAGATTTTAGAAGTCCCTGCTGGAAGAGACACTGGGATCATGCCAAGCTTTGGATCAGGATTTCAATATTTGAGGGATGCATGTCAGGGAGGAACTCTGTGTCCCCCACCAGAGCAGCACTCCTGCACCTTGCCCCACGATTACTCAGCAGGAAAAACATGGCCCTCAACACCTGCCTGACCAGAGATACAACTGGGCAAAAAGCAGCTTTCTCCACTTCTGCCAGAGAAGGATCAACTGCTTTTCTTCCAAGGAGTGAACTTTTTTTGGGAAAGATTCATACTGAAATGTTAATAAAATGCTAGCAAAAGAGTAAAAGCATCTTTGAAGGAAATATTTAGAAGGTAAAACATCCCACCTGAGCTTAAAGCTAAATACAACTCCACTGAATCCACTTGTACCAAGAGAACGAGGCTGCAATTGAAAACATTGCCAGGAATACTTGGAGGATGTTCCAGTTTTCAAACCCAGTGTCATATGACATTTCACAGCAGGGATTCTTTTCCCCACTGCTGGGCACAAAGTTGTGTGAGTTCTGTTTGCCCATGAGCTCTCTCTCCCAGCCACAGGTAAGTTTTCAATCTGTGCTGGCTCCAAGGGAGGGCAGGGCAGAGGCTCTGCCTTCCTCTCACCATCTGCAGACTTTGGACAGACACAGCTCTCCCTGGAGGCACTGCAGGCTCATGTTCCAACTGGAATCAGTTGGGAATAAATAGGAAATGAGGTTTTGCCTGTCCCTCTCCTCAGTGCTTCCAGAGAAGCTGAGGCAGGCTCTTAAGCCACACACTCCAATTCTTTAGGAAGAGCAGTCTCCAACCCCAAGAGCCAAGGGACAGGCAGGTGCTGAGCCCTGGGACAGGAGCTGGTGTCATTCCAGGAATAGGGACAGGCAGTGTGTGAATGCAGGGCCAGCACAGTGATACAGCCCAACAATGTTGGCTGTGCCTCAAGGGACAGGGGCTGAGGAGTGCAGAGCAAAAGGGAGAAAACTCTGCAGGGCTGGGCAAGACAAACCCCTCCAAAGCTAGAAACTAAGAAGAGAATCCAAACCGCCATGCCTTGGTCTAGCTGGAAAATCAATACTGCAACACCAAAATACCACAGCATTTCTGAAAGTGCAATTTATTGCTAGCACGGTGGAAGGCTGTCTCCTAATGAACTTTGCATCCGAGATTAGTAAAGAATCCTCTTCTGCATTTATGAAACTGACAGCACAACAAAAGAAAAAATCCAACAATATTCCCACATTCTAACTTAGTTGCAGAAGTTTGTTTCCTGCCACTGGCATTTAGAACAAAACAGGTCTTTTCTCCCTGACTATTTGCTGTGTTTTCTTCTGCCTGCCTTGTTAAGGGGCATGAGGGGATGGTTAAACTCAGATGGTGGAACTTCTTCTGACCTTCCTAGTCCTCATCTACAGAACCAAATTTACTTGAAGGATTTGATTAGTTTGAAATTTCGTTATAACAATGGCTACTTTTTCCCCTTATTACTCCCTTTGGAAAACTATGGGAGAGTGCAATGTGATCAAAGCTCTGCAACTGCAAGTGATTGGAGAAAACGAAGCAAAATGCTGTGGTTGCTTAGAAATGTGTACAATTTTGGCTGCAATACTCAGTGTCCTTTGTCACTGAATGATTAATGAACATGCAGGGTTTGTTTACTGCAGGAAATTGGGGCAGTAAATAAAAGCACCATCATTTCTATTTATGAGAGAAGATTCTACAAGGACAAAGCAAAAAATCTAACATGACAGCAGAGAACAAAGAGTCCTTTTATAAATTCTTTGATGTTGTAGCAATACCAAATAGGTGGTTTCAAATGGTATGTTACATGCATCAGAATTATTTGACATCAAAAGGGAATAAAGCCAATTCTTTAAAGAATTTAGATAATCTCAAAAGCTTTTGGGAAGACAGTAAAAGGACGGGACAGAGGGGAAAGAGCTCTGCAGAACTCTGGTTCTGCACAGAGACTTTCAAGAGCCAGACACAGGAAAACATCTCTGGAGAAGGCTGAGAAAAAGTCATATTGACAAGGTGCCTCTGATCAAGTACAAGGAATCTAAATAATGGAAACTTGTACAAGAATATTGAAGTTAATTTGGGGGGGGGGGGTTTGATGAATTTCAGATGATGCAGCACAGTACATCCTATCTACTTCTGGCTATTACTGGTCCTATGTCCAATTTCCTTACAGAGAAACATCAGCAGTGATTAATTTCCTAATTTACTACTCTGCATCCCATTTGTCAATCAATTTCCATTTCTATTTGTTCTAATGTAAACTACACAGATTACTGTGAATAGGCATAAAGCCCATAAATACAAAATTGCAGAAAGATCACAAATTTAAGACGGAGATGCTTGGCCATAGAGACTTAAAAATACCAGCTGGAACCAGCAACAAACCATTCTGCTTTGTTTTCTGCCTTAATATCTGTAAGGTTGTGTGTTCTTCTCCTGTTAGTCTTCACTACCCTAATTCTTCCAAAATTTAAATCACATTTTATTTCTCAGAGACGCAATAAAAAGATCTTCGTGAAGTTCTGAGAAAGGATTGCTGAAATATTAGGTTTCTTAACAGCAGAGTTCCGAGTACATCTTCACTAATTTTTCTTTAAAAATGCTGCATTACAACCTGTCCTGTGATCTTAACCATCCAACCTTAACCTTCCTTCACTGGGAGTTAAGGAGCTGGAAAAACTTCAGAAAAAATCACACACAGCCAAGTAACAAAAAAGAAACAAAAAAACCCACTCTTCCCAGGTGTTGAATTTTCTCCAAGTGGCAGTGTTCAGGTACAAACTGCACCTCTGTATTACTGAAGGAATGTGATTGTTTGGGAAAAGAAATTCCTTGCAGTTCTCTCAGAACTTAAGGTGGTCTCTAACGCCAGGATAGGAAGGTTAAAAGTGGAAAGAGACTCTTTCAGTTCAGTTCTCAAAGCCAGTAATTTGAACTCTTCCTTGTGTCTCTCTGTGTTAATGTGAGATGATGATGATGATGATTGATGAGGATGAGGCTGCCAGCCCAATGTCATCACCTGCAGTTTTATGTCCAGGTTAGCCCATGCTCACAGTGTGTCTGTCTGCTGACTGACTGAACAGCTGCTACAAACACAAAAAACAACCACCAGCCAATCTCAATCACTAAACCCTGGACTTTATGGAAAAGTCAATCCTTTAGGTGTCTTTCATCACTGTACTCCATACAGAAATTAAATACTCTTTTGATTTTTGAAATATGTTAACAGCTTTTTTCTTTTTCTTTCTCTTCTACTGCATTCACTTCTGTAAAAAAGAGCTGTTTAAACTTGCTTACACAACTGTTCAGCCTAAATGACTTCAGTCTCTACCAGAAGTATTCTAAATTTCATCAAACCTTCCATACTCTGCCAAGAATAACTAACCTCCAGTCATAATCTGAACGGAGTTCACTCCATAATTTTACATTTTTCTTCTCCTCCTTCAATTTTTATCAACAAATGAAGTTTCCTTTACCTTTAGACATTAAGAAATGTGCAACAGCAAAGCACGCACTTTTATGGATATGCAATTTCTCCTCGTTCAGTAGAGGATGTGGCAGAAGGGAGGTAACTTACAACCGAATAAACTTTTAACATATTTGTTATAAATGGATACTGTATAATTTTAAAAACAATTTACTGTATACTGAATTATCTGAGATTTTTTTTCCAGAGTTTTCTTCACACTGCCATGATCATGAACAGCAAGCTACCCAGTTACCTCCAGAGGATTTTGTTTTATCTCAAATATACCAATATATTCAATATATATTGAATATTCAATATATATATTTCACCTGCTATTATTTGAACTATTGAGCAGAAAATCCTCAACAGTCAGAGCAGACTCTCTCAACAAAATTTGTCTCGCTCATTTCTCCTGTTCTATTTGTATCTTTAGGATTACAGCCACAATTTGGGATTTCTGTTGGGAGCTCACAGCCTGCTGTTTGACTGAGTGTATTTCTCAGTAAAAGCACCAGGTTCAGCTTTCCATCCGAGCTGCCAGAAGAAAATCCCAGCTGCAGCTTTTCCAGGCTGGCAGTGAACGATCCCACATCCTTCCAGCGATGATGCTTCATGTCTGACACCTCCCCAAAGGATCTGCTTCATTAAATGAAGCACCTGTGAAGGCTGTGCCTGATTATCAGCAATAAATAAATCATTAATCAATACAAAGATATGTAAACAAGGTTTTTGCATCTCACCATAAGGCAGGCAACACTCCAACCAGGAACAAATGAATTCCTGAAATGGCTCAACATCAAATGACACATTTTCCACCACTGCTCTTCCTGCCACACCTCCACCGGTTCTCTTAAGCAGATTTTGAAAGAAACCTGGATAATATCTGTGCACAGACTGACAGCAAAGAGCATTTTCTCTCCAGCACTTGAACCCAGAACACAGCTGGCTTATAAAATACGTCCACCACCTTGACAGGGCAAAGTCCCACTGACAACTGCCTAAAGCATTCATGTTCTCAAACAGGCCCTGCTTTTCAGGTGAGCTAAGCTTACATCTCCAGAATCACACTCCTGGGTGCTTTGATTCTCTTCCTTTTTCAAGGCCACGTGAAAATTCTCTTTCTCTGCTGAGACGTTTTGCCAGAGCTGAAAAATAAAAATACAAAATGATAATTTACAGGCATTCATATAATTGAGACAAAATATCAAATAGGTCACGTGTGAAAATTCAGGATAACAATGAAAAAACCAAGAGGTCATATACTGCAAACTGTAACAACTTTATATACTGCATTTTTCAGCAATTTAACTTGAATCATGAAAAATAGTTAAATTCAAAGTTGAAATAAAATAGTTCAAACAGTCTCTGGTTAACAGCCCTCCAATGAGGACTTGATCGTTTTATAGAGCAATTGACTACTAAAAGAAGTAATGTGGAGATGAACAAATGGAAAAGATCAATACAAAAAATTGTTTTATTAAATAATAAATGCCATTTAATACCTGTATTGAGTGACCTGTCTGTTTGGACTGAAAGAAATTACAGCTCTTCAAAGCTAAATTTCTCCCTATTGAATAAAGGAAGTCTATGTTCAATAAGTGATAAAAAAGATGTTCACTTGACTTCTTGGCCCCCTGACCCAGTGAAATCCCATGGGGTGCCAGCAAACCCAGACAGTTTTCAGCCTGAAGGTGAAAGTGCTGCTGATCTGACAGGACAAGATGGGCAAGTGCTGCTCATCTGAAGTTCCCACCTTTATGGATGGTAACACATTTAATTAATCACATACATTTATATTCCCCCCAAATACTAGCCTGCTGTATCAATATATACATGCAAATCTAATAATGAAAAAAAAAAAAGAGCTCTCCATCTGTATTTCAGAGTTAATTGGTGTTTGTCAAAGGGGAGAAAAGCCAAGGAGAAGATCTAGAAGAAAGGGTATCACAATAAAAGAACACCTATACAGCTCAAGGGCACAGGGTGACTGACTATCATTCTTTAACAACTTGATTCCCAGGAGCAGATTTCATCAGTTTATTTATAATCACAGATAACACCCAGATCTTTAATAAGGAGCTGTCAGTGTGTGGCAGAAGAGGTTTGCAGACCAATATTCTTTCAGTTTTCATGGCATGTGCCAAGTGCAGAGGAATATGAGAACTGCCTATCTAGAGGCACTTGGACTCATTCAAGCACTTCTGGATACAGAGGCCTAAAGGCTGGTTTCTCAAAAGGCTTTAGCACAGAGGTACTGACACATTTGATGTACAAGTACAGGAAGCACAAAATCTATTCTGATCAGTGAAAAAAAAAAAGGAAGGAGTAGTACTCTGTATTTCAGTTAAATATCAAAAATCCAGTTCTGATCTCTGCTGTATTCTCATGTCCTCATCTGTACCATCAAGGAGACCTCAAATTCCCCACAGGCTCTGCCCCTGGCCAGCCCCAAACACAGCCACGATGTGCAGCTGGCCTCATCCTCCTGCACCTCTCTGCTCTCCTGACAGAGGCAGGAACACTCCCACCCTGCAGAAAAGAACAGCAAGAGCAGGAGGAACAATCCCACAGCCACATTCAGCAGGAACAGTTTTGCTCCTGAGATCCCACAGGGCTTCTCGGCTTGCATGACCCGTGAAAGAGAAGTCTGCTGTCCTACAGAATACAGACCCAGTCAGCTTAACCTAAACAAACACCATCACACCATGTGCTGCTGCTAATTAACACACAGCTTCTTTCCCAGAGGTAAGAAATTTTGGGGAATGATCGTTTCTTCCTGTAAAACAGTTCTTAAGGAACTGACAAATCATAATTTTAAGAGTGCTAAAATTGTATCACCAATGTGACATCCAGTTTTATAATTATCTTCTGCTTTCTAAAATTGTATTTTACTTTTAATTACATATAGAAAGATTACTAATTTTTGGCTTCAGCCTGTGCACTAACAGTGAATACCAACAGCTGCCATATACAAATTACAAATTGGCTGTGAGTTAGCAACTCCTATTTTTATTTCTGTTTTGGAATGAAAGGAGGACATTGAAGTGTCCTTCAGTCATTCTGCTGTAAAACTTTCCTTTCACTGAAATGACAGAATTCTTCTAGATCTACCTGTTGAAGTCAGGAGCAAAATGCAACACAGGAGATGCAAATCACTGGGACAGTTGTTAATCACTGTAAATCTTCACTGTGTCATAATGTCTGAATTTATTGACCCAAAACACTTTTCATCTTTTGTTTTCCTCACGCTTTCTCTGGAACTGCCCTTCTCATCTTGCAAGACCGGAACATTCCTTGTGGCCTATTGTCAACTTCACTGACCCATTTGGGGAATTTTGATTTGGGTGTCCCAGATTATTTTATGGTTTTTCTGTAATTTTTTTTCCACTGAAAGAAACCATGGTAAGCAAACCCGGTATTACAGTTTAGTGCTGTATTACCACAAACTCACAATCAGTGCCTGACAGATCAATGATCCTATCAATTGGCACCCTCAGTGATTTTAAATGCAAATCCATCTCCACTGTAGATCTGCTGTGCAGACATGATCCATTTACCAAGCGACAGACTTTTGGTACTCAGTAAAAGGTAACTGCTTCCAACTAAAAACCCAATTTACTGACATCAGAAACAGTCTTAGAATGATCCTCAGAATTCGTCCTCATCTTCCCGTGAATTTGAAAGCCTCCTTAGTTCCAGTGTGATGCTCTTACAGGACAAACTTTCCAGATGTTTGAGCCCCAGCCCAGAGCAATCCTACCTTGGTGCTTGTCCCTGGAGATGGAGCTTTGGGGGCTCTGGAGGGGCTCAGCTGCTCAGCCGCTCTGGCAGAGAGCAGAGGGGCTGGGGGAGGCTGGCTGTGCACAGCAGAGGACAGGCAAAGCTGCACCGTCTCCTTCAGAGCTTTCAGCTGCGACTCCTGGGGAGAATAAGAGCCATCACTGCTCTGACACGGGCTGCCACGGACACAGCTGCTCACTCTCTCTGCCTGGATTAAACCGAGCACCGAGGAGGAGCTGCTGCTTCTTCTCACTGATGGAAGCAACTCAGACTGCCCAAAGCAGAATTGTCCTGTGACCGGTTACTGTGCATTACACACCAAACTGCTTAGGAAGTCACTGCACTCCCTCCCCACCCCTTCATGCAGTTTTATCTACATTGATCATTGCAAATAATACTTAAATATCATTTTTTTTCCTGAAAAGAAAAATACAATTTCCAAACTATCATACAGTGTCCAGCCTTTTATGTATAGTATCTACTGAGAAGTCACAAGTATGGCAAGATACAGACTTTGCATGGAGCTTTGCCTATAACATTTCAAAAAATTGGTATTTTTTCATGTTATAGATAGATTTTAATCCAACTAAGGTGGCTTCCCTCATGAGCATATTATACTTTTGCACTATATAGGAAAAAAAAACCATAGGTCTTTTATTTAACAGTTAAGGATGTATTTGTCCAGACCCACCATGGTCCATTAAGGCAAAGTAAAACTCCTAAGTGGTGACTGCTTGCAACTCATGTTAGAACATTGGTATTTTACTCCTAGAGACATAGATAGATATATTAATGGAAATAGAAGTCTGTAACTGAAATAAGCTGAGAGAGCAAGAACAATGAGATAACTACAGCAGTGAGGAAATCCTATTTTAGATCTTTGTTTCATCAAAGCAAGACATGTCAAATGTTGGCCATCGAGTAACTTCTCACACTCACTTCAAGGGGAGTTAGCAGCATTTGACATTAAAAAAGCCACCTAGGTTTTTTTCCTTTTCATTAAAAATGCACCTGTAAATACAGAATACATTGACATTTCAGTCATCCAAGATTTTTTAACAGGTACATAAATCAAGGTATACCATGGCAAAAGCTGATGGCAAACATATGCATATATGGTGCAAAACGTGTATATAACATTACACACTACGTATCAAGTATGGAAAATGTTACATATCAAATATAAAATTATTTCCTAGTCATACCAATCCTCAGCAATGGCACAGAGCATTCCCTCCCATCTCCCTGATCCATCTGTACTCCTAGCACAGGGCTGCACGCACAGAATCAGCAAGGCTGGCAGAGACCTTCAAGACCATCTGTCCAGACAGCAGCATTTGAACCACCCCTGAACCCAAATGCCACCTCCAGATGCCACCTTCACACTTCCAGAGTTGGTACCTGCCCCACCCTCCCTGGCAGCTTATGCCAATGCCTAGCCACTTGTGCAGTGAAAATCAAATTTCTCATTTCTAACCTGCACTCTCCCTGGCACACCTTAAGGCCATCTCCTCTCATCCTTTCACTCAAGACACGGCAGAAGAAACCAAGCCCTGCCTCCTGAGGGTTTCCTTTCAGACAGCCGCAGAGAGCAATGAGCATGAGCCTCCTCTTCCTCACACTACCTAAATCTACTAAAAATCAGTGAACAAAAGTTCTGAGCTTTGCTTTTCTAATTTGACCATCCTCTTCTTCAATAACTTTGCAGATGTACTTAGCTTCATGTATCATAATTAGTTGCACTGATTTCAGCAGCATCACTCCCAGGTACAATTCAGATGCAAATCAGCGTGCAAGGCTTTCATTTGTTTCTGTCAAATTACCCCCAAACACCCACAGCTGACAGAGGTAAACACGCCTACATGACATTGCACTGCTTACTTTGTCAAGGGCTGCATTTTCCAATTTGTCTTTTGCAGCTGAGAGTTTTTGCTCCAGATCTGTGAGCTGTTGTGCCTGTGGGAATCAAGAAAAAAAGCTGATGCAATCTGTAATGCAATTTTTTTCGTGTGAGAGAGGAAAGAATATAAATTTTACAAGCCATACACATGGGTTGGGTCAGATTTGCTTTTCTTGAGGAAAAAAAGATTATGGTCATCAATGGTGCTCCACTGATGTGAATGCAAGTCCATAATAATTCAATGCCAATAGCAAAATTAATTCCATACTATAAAATATTGACCATTAGGCCATAATATCCTTCTAGAAAACTCAAGGTATTCAAATGTTTCTTAATTATTTTATTAATTTGTCTGACTTCTGAGAGCCATTTCAACATTATTTTGTGGTTTTAAGCACTGAGATGCCAACATTAAGCTAATTCAGCAAAACCAGACAAATTAGAAAACACTCAAACATTCTTGCATGCAGACACCTTATGAAATTATATTATCATTTAAATGTTCAGTAAATAAATGCTTTTAAATGTTCAGTAAATAAAGACAATTCTTGTCTCTCTCTCCTTCCCTAGGAGGTGCATAAACCTGCTTGCTTGAAGGAAATCCATTCTCTGCAACAATTTCCCAATTCAGGGAAGCAGGAGCTCCCAGATTGCTGTGGTTCTCAGTCTTGTCATTAATAACACATTAGTATGTAACAAAAAAGAATAAGGATTCTTTTTTGCTCTGCAAAAAACCCCCAGTCATTGTTCTCCCTGTTTGAAAAGGGAACCACAGAGAAGGACACTGGACTAGCCAGTTGTCTTTTCTCTCTGAAATTCTGATTAAGTAAATATACATTTTGTACATGCAGAATAATTGGATTAAATTCTCATTTCTCAGATAAAGAGCAACACATTCTTATTCCAACCCAGTACTTGCAAGTGCATTTTCCCTCAACACCATCCTATGCTCCCAGGTAAAGAACTCATGTAAAGAACTGCACACATTGCATTTTAAAACAGGATTAGGCACTTCTCTTCAGATTTATCACCAGAATCAGTTTCATTAGTCAACACCAAACTTGCTTCTAAGGGGAAGTCAACTGTTTGTTCACATGTGGGAAAATCTCTTGTGAACTGCAGCCCACAATTTTCACTGCATCACATTTCTTACAGCTACCACCAGTCACTGTCACAGCACACGTGTCAGACCATTGGTAACAGAGAATCCACCACAGAGATAATCCTTCCATTTTAGCAGTTTGCAAAATTTAAGTGGATTTATTACTGGTTTACTAGAGAAAAAAATTACTAAGATATAAGAAATGGCTAGAGTTCAGTAACATTCTGGATTTTTTCCTAAATATGGGATACAATATCACTCACAATCAACACGGCACAGACAATGTTTAAAGACTGAACACTGGCTCTCTGTGATGCAGAGACATTTCTCACAGAACTAGACCAAGAAATTTCTCACACCATTGGCATTTTGACATTGTTACCTATTAAATCCTTTTTCAGTACAGCTGTACAAATGAACACTGCTGGAATGGTGAAAGCCTGGATGTACACATGGACTGGGGAAGGAGATGCTGGCAATCAGTGCTGTGAGAAGGGCCCTGGAGATCCTGGTCAGGGCAAGGTGAATGTGAGTCTGCAGTGCCCTGGCAGCCAGCAGGGCCAGCCCTGTCCTGGGGCATCACACAAAGCATCAGCAGCTTGGGAAGGCT
>VZSR01002262.1:151986-167189 GCA_013398615.1 Brachypodius melanocephalos
CTGCTGCACCCAGCTGCAGGGCTGCTGCTGCTGCACCCAGCTATAAGGCAGCTGCTGCTGCACCCAGCTGCAGGGCTGCTGCTGCTGCACCCAGCTGCAGGGCTGCTGCCATCCACTGGTATCTCCAAATGGCAGAGCTGAGTGGTGCTGGGGGACTGCTGAAAGAGCAGAACTGAACAGGAAATGATTTTTGCCGTCACTGAAGAGCCTAAGGCTGCAAAATGCACAATCGGACAATCCAAAATGAGGGTGAATGCAGTATGTAAAAGAACAAGGGCAGCTATCAAGGAAGCATTTTCATCAGCTGTCTCTGTCTATCTGTATGCAGGTTATTCTTTCAAAACCTACACATAAACTGCTATCAGTTATTTAAATATATAGCACACCCAAATTAATGAGATCTTTAGAAGCAATGTGTATTCAGTGTTTGGAGGCACGACCTAAATAACACAGTATCTCCTCAAATCATATCATTTACATTCAGTCAAATTTCCAAAAACCTGATCTAAGTGTTTGTTTTTAGGGAACTAACCAACATGGTATAGAAGTTTTGTAGAAAGCCATTAGGTAGGTCCAGCTTTTGGCTCCTTTTCCACAGAGTAGCTGATGTTTGGTGCCAAAAGAAAGATTCCTTTCAATCGAATGTCCCTCTTACCTCGTTCTGCAGGTCTCGTATAATTCTGCTCTTCCTTTCCATTTCAGTCTTCAAAAAGTTAATCTACAATTTTCAAAAAATGTTGAGTGGGAGTTGCTGAGATGTAATTGTAAATACTAATTAATTTTTTATGCTTGTAAAAGTTTTGGAAAAAAACTTACACCAAACCAAAACATTTTGCTTACATACCAAACTGGTATAGGCCACAGTCAAGTAATTGCTAAATCTACAAACATTTAGCACACTTACTAGAAAACTTATAATCAAAAGAAGAAAATTGCTGTACATAATTAGGTTTACTTTTGTTTTGTACTTGCAGACAGTGTTTATTTTTCACAAGGTAGTTCAATGTGATTGTCAAAGAACTGAGGATTTTTAAAACAATATTAACTGATTTTCTAACAAAAATATTTTCCCCCTCTAAGAACACATCTATCAGAGCAGGTTTCTAACACAGATATTTGATTTGAATGCTACAGTGTTGGTCCTGATTCGATAAAGACCTTGCTTCTAGTCAGAGCCACATGTGGAATAAAGTGTGTTATACATGAAAGCATTCAAAAATGGTCTTTACATCCTGCTTAAGTCAATGACTTGGAAAGCAGAAATTCCAGTCACAAGGCTTAAGACTGAATTTAATCAAACACAGGTTTAAAATTATTTTTACAAATGGTTTTTTTTCAGGACTGAGCTTTAATCACAGCTTATGGAATGCAATGGGAGGAAGGAGGATGTAACTATAAACAATCAGGATGAAAAGAACACATTTCTGTTACTTGGAAGGAAGATGCTTTTGGACAGTTCAATTAGCAAAATGCTCATCCCTATTTACCCAGTGCTGCTGATACAACACTCTACCCAAGTTCAAGGGAAGCTGCAGCTGTTCTGACACTACAACGGGTTTGGTAAGAATGACAAAACTGTAAGAAAGAGATGCAGATCATGGAGCCATCGACCCGAAGGTTAATGGTTTGGATGGCCTGTAGACAAAACAGTGACACCAAACCTACATGACAGGAGAGTTCTCAGGATCATGTCCATGCTCAGGCAGACAGTTCAGCAATTCAAAAACATCACTGACCTGACAGCACTCCCACCTGTACCACAAGAGAGCTCAGAGAATGTGAGACAGAAATGTAGGTGGGGTCCAGGAGACCAGAGCCACTGACATGCACACACAGAAACCCTTCCAAAGGTTTGTCTCAGTGCTTTGCCTGTGGAAATGCTGTTCCCACACCCACCTGCTGGCTGACAATGAGGCTTTATTCAGCACCTGCCCAGCAATGACACCCACCAAGGCTGAAATTCAGTACATGGATAGATAATGAGAATGAAGATTTTGCACAACAAAACATAAAGGTCATAATCAAAATACCAGGTCAAGATGAATGGGGACAAACACAATAGAGATATTTGCTGTGGTTGTTTTGTTTTTTCAGCTGTTCCAAGGGATTGCCAGCTACCTACCATTAAAAACTGAACAAACAAATATCCTAACCTCCATTAAAGAGTGTTGCCTCTCTTAGATCTGTCTCCCAGGAATATTAATATTCCTTCAAGGCACTTCACTTCTAGCTATGAATACATATGAAATAATTAAAGAGATGTGATACCCAAATTATCATAAATCTCTACATAGCTTGGATCTTTTAGGGAAGGGACATTTAAGACAGCCCAGTACTATAAATTTATCCAGTAATCTACATTAGTTAAATTTTGTTAATTGCTGTTGACATACACATGCATCTAATATCACTGATGGGGACATCTTACATACTGCAAACATAGTGTTTTAGCTCAGCTGAATTAAAAAAAATAAAATTAACAAATTAAAAATTAAAAAAAATATTTTTACATCACTTCCTCTTCCAAAAATAATAGAAATATTATTTAGGAACTCGTTAATTTTTGCCTTTATATTCTATTTTCAGGGTCTCCTACCAAGTCTGTAACAAGTGAAGAATCCCTCAGCCACAAGGCACATGGAGGGGATGATATGACTTGTCCACTGGAGCCAATGAAGGGGTAATTTTAGTTATCCTCTGAAGTGTATCCATGTCTGCAGCTCGTGCTTCAAGGCACACCTGTCTGTACCACACCATCTGCATGATGCTTTTAGGAAGTCTCAAGGACAAGACATCATAGCATTGTCCAGGAGAGACGTAAAATTACTACTTTCAGTCATCAAATCCTGATAGTACAATAAGCAAGAACAGACATTTATACCCAGCTCTAAATAAATAGCAAAAAAAATAGCATCCACCTCTTTCCACACATTGCCTGCCTTTAATTGCTAAGTGGCTGCAATTATGACAACAGATAATGAAAATATATTGTCCTAAGGCTGAACTTTTCAGTACTAGGCAAGGCCACAGCTCCCATATCCTGGAGACAGAGATCCAAGATACTCAGAGCTCTGTGTGTTTCAGAGCTCATTATGTTTATTAAACACAACAGTTCCCATGCCTTTACTCACAGCAGTTGGTGACCTTGAAACGTTTAAATTAAATTTGCCCCATCGAAACAGGGAATGCTTTAGCAGATGGCAGTGATCTGATTCCAAGAGTCAGACAATAGTAGTTATTTATGACAGGATGGAAAATCCCAATTTAACACCATTACTGGGCAGCCAAGACTCAGCTGTGAGCACATCCACTCACCTCCAGACTTCCTGGTACCTTGCTCAGGACTAAAACGAGCAGTTAGGTGTGACTGAAATTCATTCATTAACACTTGGCTATTCTGGCCGTATCTGGAAACCCTGACATAGCCAGTGCTCATTCTCCTGGTCTCATTTTCAAGTTATAGCATTAAAACTGACTTCAAAAGCCAGGGAGAACTGTCCAGGCTATTATGGAAAACAGAAAATATTCTTTCCTTTGGGCAGAAAGTGTTCTACAGAGTGCTAAATACTTTGAAAAGCAAAGCTAAACAGACTTTCACCTGTTGGTATTTCTAAGATGAACAGAACCTCTAAGCTGCAAGTTAGGGTTTGATTAGTAAATGAAACTTTTGTCAAAGGAACATTTAGGACTTTATCAACAGTCATAAAAGCTTTTACTAGAAGAAACCAAGTATTTTCAAAGGGAAAAGAACATCAGGTCTTTTTACTAAAAACCTTCCAAGTATGGGGATAATACTGAATCAAATTCCCCACATTCTGTTAGTCTTTTATTACTAGAAAACCCCTATTGATTTAAAAATATCTGTATTTTTATGGTTTCTTTTTGTAAGTCATACATAAAGTGCTACTGAACTCTCATTTCTCATAATGAGCAGAGAGCAAAAAAAGGAAATTCCACAGATCTATTTTCTCTTTTATTTTGATGTACAGTACTGTACCTGTATTGCCAAACAATCCCTTAGCATATCTTCTGTTGTGTCTCTTTCGTTTTTTTGTTTTGGTCAGAGTCCTTGAGTAATATCCCAGTTATTTCATTTAATTTGACTTAATTCATATGAGTTCTTACTTACACTTTTACAGGATCTAATACAGAACACTTTCAGGCAGGTGTCACCTGTTGAATTTATACAGCCAATTAACAAAAGCACTCTTCTAGGCCTCATTGGCAAGTGCAGAAATGAAACATGTATTTCCACCCTTTCCCCTCCCTCCAGTGCCTTATTGGTCTTTGTGAAATGTAATTCCACTTTCATTTACTCTGATGAAGATCAAGATGGACTTCACCAAGTCCTATAATATAAAATGTGCTTAAATTGGGTTAGAAACAAGTTTCACAATTAATTAACTCAGAATTAACTTCAAGCTCCCATCCTCTCACTAATCTTGCACTGAAGTACTGAGACTTTCTTTCAGAGATTTCATGTTTACAGAAAAACATGGAACACCCGGAGAAAGCAGGTATAAAATAACCTCGTGTGTCAGTAGTCATCTCTATCTCCATTTCTAGTGGAATTGTCATCTGAGGATCCCGAGCGCTTTTTAAATATTCCCTCCCTGTATTGTTGAGCTTCACCGTGTACATTGAGCTCTGAGGCACAAAGCAGCGCATGTCACAAGGCAAGGACACCGCTCTGATCTCCTCACCGTCAGGAGCAAGTTTAATGTGCTCTCAGTGGCCAGCACTGGGGTACAGCTGGGGAATTCAGCCTCTTCCACCATCTGCCAGCACTCCAAGGCAGGCTCTGTTCTGCACTCAGCAGCTTTTCCTGCCTGCTGCACCAGGTGATGCTCTGCTCACAGTGAACAGCAGATGTTGCTCTGTGTAGGACAAACCTTGTGCTCTGCAAAGGGCTGCAGTGGGACTGGATGGACACAAGGCACTGTTGCTCAAATGGAAAAAGCACTATATGACAAACACAAACAATTCCATTCACTGCATTTGATATTCATGTAATTCACACCTGAATTAGTCTGGAGTATCACGATCTAATCAAGAGATTCAATCATGGAATAAGTTTTCCACCTTCCATTTGTAGGACTAGAACCACTGTGCTGATAAAGTCCATAGGAATGCACTCAATGTACCCGAAAAATGTCACCTTTCCACTGGTACGTTCTGAGTTCTGATCAGAGACAAGCAGATCCTCATTTCATTCCTGTTTCAGAGCTGTTCTGAAGGAGGTGATTCTCCCCCTGCTCTGCTCCTGTGAAACCCCGCCTGGAGCAGTGAGCGCAGTTCTGGTGTCCCAGGGCAGGGATGACACGGAACTGCCAGAGCAGGGTCAGAGGAGAGGAACAAAGCGGATGGAGGCCTGGAGCACATCCCCTGTGGAGACAGGCTGGGACAGCTGGAGCTGCTCGGCCTGGAGAAGAGAAGATTGCATGGAGACCTGAGAGCAAACTCCCAGGGTGTGAGGAGCCCTGCGGGGAAGCTGGAGAGAGACCCCCCAGCAGCAGGAGCTGCAGTGACAGGACAAGGAGCAATGGCACCAATTGAGACAGGGGAGATTTGGGTCAGGCACTGAGGAGAAACCTTCACTGTCAGGGAGGTGAGGCACTGACCAGGCTGGGGACAGCCAGCCCTGAGAGTGCTCAAAGCCAGGTCCAACAAGGCTTCAGCAAGCTGGTCCAGTGGGAGGTGACCCTGACAGGGCAGAGGAGGGTGAGACTGGATGATCCTTAAGGTCCATTCCAACCCCTTAACATCCCATGACTCCAGGATTCAATATGGACAATTTATGGATTGTCTCAGCACAAAAGGATCATAAAACAAGAGAAAGCACTAAAGTATGCTATCCTTTTCAAACTCAACACAGCTTTCAGATTGCTTCTTTGCTCTCCTCAAGAAGATAAAAGTTTTTTTTTTTTCCTCTAAACAAAAACACAAGTACCAAAAATACACTCGTTATATGTTGTGTGGTGCACAAGAACAAAAAGCATCTTTACTCTTCAGACTTTGGAGCAACAAAGGGAAAAAATGTGTTTTCAAGAATCAGATTAACTGAAAGAAACCTGCCAGTGGAATAGTTTGGTCCACAATCCTTGCTGTTTCTAATTAGAAGGAGCAAACCATACACTTCTCATTTTGTTCACCAAGGGTGTAAAGCCACATACAAATCACAGTCATAGGAAATAAGGCACTGTAAACGTGTTGAATTTAATTATTACATTTAAACCTCTGTCTTGGACAAACCCTTGCTTTGTGACCCTGGAAGACAGTAAAAGCTTAGTAAACAAATCAGTAGTTATCCAATATGAAATACAGAATAGATTATAAACACTTCCAGCAGGTTGTTTTCAAGTCCAGGGTCCAAATCATGAAACACTCAAGGTTTGAAGGAACCTCTGCAGATTCTCCAGTCAACTCCTGCTCAGTTGTGTCCATGTTACAGGGATATTATTAACCAACAGAGTAATATACTTGCATCTTAGTAAACATGATTCTAGTTTTTTTTATCCCTACAGTGGCAAAATGTGTCTATTTATTCTCCAAAATGTTACATTGCTACATGGAAGTCTAAACAACTGTGCAGTTTGTCCAGAAACAGAATTTCAAGAAAATGTGAATTCTTACTGGGACTTAATAATACCTTAATTACCTTCTTAATAGTACTTAATTACCTTCTATAGTAATACTTAGTTGTACTATGGCCAAAATCAGACACCCCACTGTGTATTTTGTTGCTGAAAATCCATAATAATTCCCAAAAAGTCAATGGATGTATGACTGTGTGTATCAGTACAGATGAGATGTGAGGGTCCCTAAAGATCATTCACCAGGGAGAGGACTTAGGCCTAAACTTCCTGTCTGAAGTCTCCAAAAGTGTATAAACATCCCTAAATTCCACAGAAATAAGGGAAGACAGGAATCTTCGTATTTTAGAACATTAACATTTCTTCCAGCTCCTTTCTCCTGAAGCTTGCAGAGAACGAACATATATATGAAATCCATTCTTTTTTTACAAAGTGTTTTGAGCTAATAAATTCTCAAGGCGAGGTTAAGAAACAAGAGAAAACTAACAAGAATAAGGAAAGAAAGAGAATCACTCACGGTAGCCTGCTGCTTCTCTGCTTTCTCAGCTGCCTCATTAAGCTGCTTTTGAAAGGCTTCCTGGAGAGATTTCATTTCCCTAATTCATTGAAAACACAGAACACAAACTTCAACACGAGTTTCCATTAGGAAATAATTCTTCAGATTCCAAAAAATGGACCTTTAATTATTCAGGGCAGCAAACAGATGTACTTTGTGTATGAGTGTCACAAATAAAATCATAATGACTCCATGAAGCACAGCTCCAAAGAAATTATCTGTGATGCCAACTGGCCACTCTTCATATCTACTGAATGGCCTGCTGTGCAAAACATCTGCCAGGGCATCACTTCTAAAAAAAATGACTGGCACCAAAACGTGAGGAAAGCAGGCAAGTGAAAATGCACTGACATGGAGACATGCTATTATTGATAAGAACTAGTTTAGATCTGCTTTAAAATAAACAAATCAATCGTGCTCTGATAAAATCCAACCTCATATGGCACTTTCTAGAGACCAGCAACAAAAAAATCAGTTGAAGATTCGGGCATAAAAAGAAAAAAAGAACAGGATAATGGCTTGGATTGGGCTTTATTTGAATCAAGTGAAAACCCTTTGCTTTACTGATTCAGAGATTTGCTCCAAAATGCAAGAATTTTCTACCCACAGCATGTGACACACTTTGGAGTTGTAGCAAAGCAGTAATATGACACATTTCACAACAGCTGTAGAGCTTCTGGAGGGTTCTGCTTGTATGCATAAACTCTCAATGAAGATCAAGCCAAAACTGGATTTACACACAGTAACAGATAATAATTCAGCCCTGTGAAAACTAAACTGAACAGAAACCACTTAACTTTAAAAGAACTTGCTACCTGCTGGATCATCTTTCTTTTTAGCTGATAACCCCCACTGCTTTAAGCAATTCCAGCAACACTAGCACAGAACTAGTGACGGAGCAGCATGAAGACAATATTCCAGCAGCACTGACAGATACCATCATTGCAA
This sequence comes from Brachypodius melanocephalos, assembly GCA_013398615.1. Taxonomy (NCBI): domain Eukaryota; kingdom Metazoa; phylum Chordata; class Aves; order Passeriformes; family Pycnonotidae; genus Brachypodius; species Brachypodius melanocephalos. The sequence continues at coordinate 160,084 of VZSR01002262.1, forward strand.
AGTGTGGAGGACGCACAGAAAGATTAAAACTGGGGGCATCGCAGTAAGCGACCAAGTTTTATTTGCAGCTTGGGAATTACTGAAGAATTTGCACAAGAGGAATTTTTAGAAAATCTATTTTGAAGTCAGCAGAACATTTCCTTAGGAAAGCGGAGATTCTAGCTCTCTAAACTTTACTGCATCATCCAGCATTGCAGAGCATAATCAAAGCTGTGCTCAGACCAAATGTAGATCATGTTTGTTCAAAGAAAGATCATAACATTAATACTGGGATTTATTTTGAATTTTACCTTCAATGCAATAGATTTAAGTGTAATCCTATGTTCACTTTTCTTCATTTACTGCAGATAAAACAGCCTGAGGACCACAGCAAATAAACTGTGACCTTTCCTTAGTGGAATTCTGTGAGGAAGATTCCCTGGCACATTTTTCATACCTCCTTCACAGGTTGAACTTTTCCACCTCTCTGGGAAAGAAACCTGGCAAATCTGTAAAGAGCTGGCAACAGGAGCAGCCCCAAAGCATTTCCTTGGAGTAACTGTAAAAACCTTTCATTTTCTGAAGGATGCACCGGGCTGCTCAGCAGAGGATTGCACTGATGCACTCTTCATTTCTGGAACTGCCCCTGTGCAGCGCACTCCATGTCTGGATGCTTTACAAGCAAAAGTCACCGTGTGTTTTTGGGTGGATCTTGAGAGACTGCAAGGGGTGATCAGGAAGAATATTTGAAATATGGAATAAAATTTTCTTTTAGCAGACTCAATTTTCCCACATGCAACTAAGGTCTATTTACTCAACACTCCATTAACGCTTTAAATCAATTCATGTCTCAGTCTCATACAGGAAAGTTGCACAGCAGTCCAACCACCACAAAACTGCATTCAGGTATGATGAGGGATTTCATCTGTGCCAAGGAAACCTCTGATGCTGAGATGTACAAGCTGTAAGTATTTAAACACGGCATTAGCTGAAGTCTGGCCTTTATGATTGAATATATTTGCCTGGAATACCCGAAAGATCGTTATGTATCACAGTAAAAAGGAGAAATTCTACTGGTATTGTACTGTGGACCTCACAGATTGGGTATTTAGGACATGAAGGTCATTTTCTCACCAGGTTTCTACGTGGCAATCCAATTTCGTGTGCACTTCCATGTGTACTTCTACGGTGAACGTGGATGTAAGATGGCCATGGAATTTAATTACTGCATTTTTAACAATCAAGGAAGCATGAACCTGATAAAGTTTCTTACTAAACATTTTTTCCTAGGGAAAAATATGCAGTACGGATGCACCCATTATATGCTGCTTTCCCAGCAAAAGCGGGCACTGTATCAGTTATGTTTTCTTGCTGTTAAAATTGGATTGATGCTGCTGTTTGCTGGTCTGAATTTCAAGCATTAAGAGACACAGAATGATGAGACTTAGCTGCAATGAAGCACCAGGGAAATTGAGACTAAGCACTAGGCTGGGATCTTGCATTCACAGCCATGGGAATTAATGTTTTAAGTATTCAATGAATAATTTGAAATTAATACTTCTTTCTCCTCCTAACTCCTGTATCACAAATATCCAGTGCAAGTACTCCTGTTTGCACATGGACTAGGGATTTTGAGTGTCTACACACATGAACATTTAATTAAGAGGTTTGAATAAATGTCATCATCTCCAAACTTAGAGATTTAGACACTTTAGTAATTTAATTTTCTAAAAACTCTGAACTTATTTTTTAAGGAATACCTCAGGACTAGATCTTCCTTTCAAATTCAAAGTGCCTTTCTTTAGCAGATATCTCACCATACCTTTTAATACATTTTCCTATCATCTGTGCAGTATCACCAAATCCATCATTTGCTTCAAAAAGATTATTTCCTGCCTTTATTTGACTGTTCCAATCAGCAGACTCTGGGATACAGCAGGGTTTATCCATATAGTAAAAGGAAAGGTGGAATTTGCTGAAAGTCTGACAGCTTTTAGTCAGGAAATAGAAAGAGAAAGAAGGAAGAGAGAGTCTTACCTTTGGTTTTGGCCCAGTTCCAGAAGTTTCTGCACATCGGTTTTGGTTGATGCTTCATCATTTTTTAAAGACTGATGGCAACAACAACAAAAAAAACCTCTGTTAAAGAGATCCTTTTTATTATTAATCTGTGAAAGCATTTGGCCCTCATTCATAAAATGATCCTGGTGAATTGCAGACATAACTACTTAAGAAAACTGGAAGAATATTCTGGCTTTTCTTTCACTGTAACTCAAACACAGTTAACTGTACACAGCTGTGTATTTTTCAAATACTAAATGAGAGGTAAATACAATAAGCAGATTTAGAAACAGAGAATGGCTAAAAGCATTAGAACGTTATGACCAAATAAAAGTGTGTATATACAGAAGATAATGCTCTTTGCCCATAGCAGAATCTCTGGAGTGTTAAGTCTAAAATATTTCACAGTGTACTTTTGCTGAATACTACCTTCAATGTGCTACATTCCAGAAGAAATTTGCTACAAGGAGAAGCACATTTCTCTACAAGGTAAGAAAAAGCCTACAATAACAGTGATAAAGCCCTCAAAAGACCCCCAAATTAAACCCAACTCCCAACCCAAAAGCCCCGAGGATGAAAGGGTTGATGCACTAAAACCAGAGCAGTCTGGAATAAGACAATATAACACAATAATGTAACAGAGCACAATACTGATCCACACCACCAGGATTCTCCTGGAACAGACCGGGCTGCTTCTCCTTTGGTTCTTCCCAGTGAGCTTACACTGATGGGGATAAAAATGTATTGTCAGAACAATCATTTCCTTTCAAATGGCGTGAAAGACAGAGCCCAACTCCAGCTGGTGATGAGTTCAATGTTTCCAGCAGACCAACAGACTCTGCTGGGAGAAGACAGGTGCTCCCCCAGCTGAGTACCTGCACCTCAAATCCAGGGCAGCACTTTCAATGCCGTTTTTCCCCTGAGGAGGTGATCTGAGCCCAGAGTTAACCCACTGCCCTTTCAGCCTAACCCTGACACCCCAGAGTTAAATGCAGAGGAGTCTCAGCTCTCCCTCCAGGCTCACCCAGCACAGTCTGTCAGCTGTGCCTGTAGAGCACAGAGAATCCAGCCAGACCGTGGGGATGGCAGGGCAGAAAGGCAAACGGAGCAACTAAATGGAGTGCATGGAATGCAGCAGCAAAGATCCCACCTGCAACAGCAAAGGACACCCTCTGCAGCAGCTGCCAGCACAAATGGGGGTCAGCTCCATTAATGCTGCACAGTTCTCGTCCTTCCATTTCCTATATTCTATTTTCATCTTTTCTTTCTTTTTATTGAGTTGACAGAGGCCCCAACACATTAGGATGAAATTTTCCATGAAACCATCAGGTTTATATTAAGTAGAAGACCAACAAGATAAACAAAATAGTAATTATTCACGTATTTAATGATTTTTAAAAAAAGAAACACATTTTTTTGTAATTAAAAGACACCAGTAAGAAAATGCTGAGGTAAGTAAGTAATCCTATAGAAATGGAGCCAGAGTCTTACCTGGAGGTTTACTTTAATTCCCTGAAGCTCTTTAGAAGTCTTTAACAGCTGATGAAGGATGTTGCTCCTTTCCTTAAAGACTTCTTTCAGCTGTCTTTCCAGTTCTTCATAGCCCTGTCTAACACAAAGAATAAAAGCATGAGATCATCCCAAAGCACTAGTCAGCGCACTAAAACATATCTTAGCTCATCTTGGTTCCTAAATAACCAAATTTTAGTCTCACGTGCATTTGATAAGCATTCTCCTGAAGGTTTCACACACGTCATTTTCCACATCAGCATGCCAACAGTCTGAAGCTGTTATTATGGGAAAAGCACAGCGCATTCTCTGAAGCTGATGTTAGATGAACAAAAATTTAATATTTTCACCTCAGCACAGCAACATTTATTAAATATTTGAGACCACATCAGTTACAAAACCTATCTTTACCAACACAGAAATGTTGTCCTGATGAATAGAAGCACACTTGTCTGAATGTAACTAACAGGATGATCTGTTCCATTAGGAAAAACTGCACCATGTAAACCAAGTGAACCAGACGTTAGCAGCCTCAATCAGAATAACTGCACTGAAGCTGGAGAAGGTTCAAGGTGACAGAACACCTCCTCCATGTCTGGGTACCTCTCAGGATGAAGCACAAGGGTCTGTCAGGGGGATGGCATCACCCCTCAGCAGGCAGCAGAAAGGAACACAAGTGTCACTGCTTTGGTCACGAACCGTTTGACTTCTGGTTTTCACTTTCACTCACCTGTATTCATCTCTCACTGGCAAAAAAAAATGGATTGCCAAAGGAACACTCCTTCCAGAGCATTCTCTCCTAAAATTGGCCTCTAAACCGAGACACTCCTTCAGCAAACATGCAACAGCTTATTTTTAAGCTCCTCTTTTTAAAAAACCTTTTTGTGCCTCAATTATAATGACTAGTTTAAGGCATTCTACTGTAAATTCTAGGAAAATGAGGTAATTTGATAAGAGGGTAACAAATTGCAACAAATACTGCACTCAAAGTACCCTTGCAAAGTGCATTATCACCTAGGTGTTTATAAAGAAAGCTTTTGAAAGTATTCTTGGTAGTGGAAGCGGGCACATGAATCTGGTTTATATTTAAGTGAGAAAAAGATTAATCATAATTCTAAGTCAACATACATGGAAGTTGAAGAGAAGAATCTTTAGAATTGTATAATAACCAAACGAGATGGAAATTAGTTGTAATACACAACAGAGCATTGCAATGCTGATTTTCTTGTCTTTCTGAGCAGGAACATTTTAAATCTAGAAAATCCGTGAAATTTTTTACTAATCAAAACCCCAAATGATCAAGTTATCTAGATAAAGTATGCTACATGTAATTATAGCACATATATCTACATATATAATGTATTATAATAGCATCCAACCTGAGTTTCAAGCACTTGTACCCGATTTAATTTAATTCTGCATTAACTATCCCACTTGGGGAAAGTCATGTAAGCATTAAGCTGATCAGCAGATAGGCTTTGTCAGATCCAACAATTCTTCATGCTCAAATGACACTTTCATTATGGATTTTGTATTTGGGCATGACCTGAACACTGTTTCAGACTGGCGTGGGGGGAGAGGGGGAAGTGGGGACAGGGAAGAAATTTCCCCACTTGCAAATTTCTGTTAATGAAATCAACAGGATATTCTACTTCTGCACATTCAATGGGAGAAATACACGTGATAATCAATCATTTCATCATATTTGGCACAGACTCCTCAGCAGTACTGTTTTTTCCAGTTATTTCTAACATTTTTCCCCACTGTGGAACACAAATACTATGTGTGTATATATATATATATATAATATATATACGCGTGTGCACACACTCAAATACAACCACACCAATAACTCTATGTACATCCACGAAGGGTTTTTATGAGTTTTGGAAGTTTCAACACTGCTATCACACAGTTCCCATCAACCTGTCAAATATTTTTCTTGTTTATGCATGGATTTTTAGGTAGGTCATGGAATCCCTCAAAGATTTTCCTATTTTTATTAAATTAGTTTTTATAAAGGTGTCCATTACTACTCCTGCTACCTGCCTCGAGTGCTCTCAATTCGTATTTTGCTGACAGGAATAAAAGACTTGGCTTTCACATCCTCATTCCATATTTAGAAAAGGAGAAAAAACCCTGCAGTATTTAAGGAAGGGTATCATAGTCTTTAAGACAGAACCAAGCCAAAGTAGCATTATTTTAGCCGTATCACTGCACATAACAAAAATGAGTTCCCTGTCTCCTCTCAGAGAAGCCCAGGCACTATTATGGGGTTTTCTGTAATTCAGTTACTCCTTTACGTACATTTACAGTTTAAATATGTATACTTACAACAAAAATCTCCGTGTATCAATAAACTCCCACCCTGACAGCTTCAGACCAAGAACCATCCAGCATTCAGCATCCACCAACCATTCCTGTGCACCTGTTTGTCTCTCCAGACACATGAACCACCTCATGCACGAGCCTGGTCACTCACTCCTTCCCTGAAAGCAGAATTCCCAAATCATGGCCTTGGTCAGGAAATTTCAGCAAGGGTAGGAACAAGCACTGCACCTTATTTTCAGCTGGTGTCACCTCTTTAAGTGAAATCTGTTTGTTAACATTTGTCTTAGAGACGCAATGAACACCAAACAAGCATCTCCACCAAATACAGCCAATATAGCTTTAATTACAAAAATAATTCTTTTGAGAGATCTGGCTGACTTTTGTGCTAGCTACAAACAATCCTTGCAACTCTTCTGTTTGCCATTCTGAAAGCAAAGACAAATCCCAGCAATATTGCTGATCCACCATTATTGAAGGGACACTTCTACAAGAATAAATGCATACATATTTGAAAATATTACAAATGGTGAAGAGGTAAAATGGAATTACACAACATTTTTCTGTACTTTTGAGCATCACTACATAAATTTCTGTGCCATCATGAAATTAAGAGCCTCTAGAAAGGTGACCTGACTCAAAAAAGATTGATTTCAAGGGCACTTGCCATTTATTAATTGGACTGAGAACTTAAATCTGCAATCAGAATTTTAAATCTAGTTTCATTATGTAATAGTTTTTTGACAGCTGCCCTTTATGCTGAATATTTTTTGTACAAGTATAAATATATCAGCTCTTAAAAGAATCACATTAGAATTCAAATGCTTTACATCTCATGAGTTGTCTTCAGGTTAAATAAATACATTGAGTTAGAAATTGAAACGAAGATTTGACCTCCAAGTTGTCTTTTCATTTCTACAGCTCTCAGAGGCACCATAATATCAATAATTTTCTTGCTGAGATAGAAATTTAAGTCAGGAATATCTGCATGTTCACTCAGCAGAGAATCTGAGAACTCTACTTCTGCAGAATTTGAATCAGTGTGTTGATTCTTCTTTTGCTAAGGGCTGCCACCGGGAAAACTGTCTCAGTTTGGGAAATTTGTCCTTAATTTAACTTTCTGTTATTAAACCCCCACTTCTGATTGCTGATCTGGGTACTTGGAAAGGAGGGGAGCATAAAAGACAACAAACAAACAGACAACCCCTATAATGACCCTTCCCTCCTCTTCC
>VZSR01002262.1:176975-190507 GCA_013398615.1 Brachypodius melanocephalos
GCAGGGCAGCTCCAGAATGAGGCTCAAAAGTGGCCACGGACCATCAAGGTGGGGATCAAGACCACCAAAGAGCCCTGAAGCCCTTGGACCCATTTCCAGAAGGATATGAAAGAATGGCCTGTGTACGAGAACTAACTGGAACAGATTGTGAGAAACTCAGGTTTCCCCACCCAGAGCTGTCTACAGAAAGGTGCCCCCACCAAGCTCAGGCACACACCTGCCTGCCTTTCTCTCTCTTTTGTTCCTCTCACCACACTGCCATGTGCTCATAAAGTAGCACAGGCACTAACACACCGATTTCCATGCCAACTGTGTAATTTACTAATAAAACTTGGTGAGTTTGTGTGGTCTTTGTTCCTTTTGTCATCCCTTTTAACCACAAGCACCTTGTGAATAACCATGTGCATCTAGGGTGCACCTTCCTCTGGAGAGTGGGATGTCACACCTTGATCCATACTGCAAACCAGAGTTTTGGTGGGTTCCTGTTCTTAAGCTGAAATATCTAAAGTCAATGGTTGTCCCTCATTTTTAAGATGCATTTAAACATCTGTCGCCAGAGGAACATTGCAGAGGAAGTTTATATTGCTTGTTCCAGTGCTATTTTGAAATCAGGTATCAAAATCACCCTTACATGTACTATAATACAGGCACTTCAGCTGCTTTAAATGATTTCTGTCTCTAAAAAGAAGTTCTTAAGTCAGTATCACAAACAGTAATTCAAATCAGAAGTGGTCAAAGAATTGGTGTGGCCCCAGGGTCTGTAAACGGATTCCCTGAAGGCTGAAAGTTTATTTACTCTGAAACTGATTTCTCTTAAATACCCCACGGTCACCGTGGTCTTGTGGCCTAAGATTTTTAAATGCCTAAGCAACTGCTGAGCAAACAAAGATGACGGGTAAGATGGAACATGTTGCTAACACTGTAATAATAATGTAAGCAGGCTCTTCATTTTCAAAGTGTTTGAGAGCTGTTGGAGTATTTGGTGCGTTTGTTTTGTCATTTGCGTTTTTGGGATTTTTGGCTGGGGTTTTTAAAGATTAATATTTTAAGGATTGCCTCCTGATGTTCATTACGAATGTATACATTTATATGTTTTAATATATTACTGAAGGAGTTACTCTCTTCTATTATTCCTGTTTCAATAACTGGAAGACAACTGAATCTCCAAAACCAACTTCCATTCTTTATACATATCCTAGGCACAAACACAGATTACATAGGTTTAAACAGAAAGAATATCAGTTTCGTTTCTCCAGAAATACTCAAAAACATTCATTTTGTTTTCTACCATTCTTTTTAAATTTTTATATTCCAAATGAGTATAAAATATTATGGGAATTCAGGTCTTCTGGATATTTTAAGAAGCAGGTATTTACACAAACCTATTAAGGATGATGGCCAGACCAGCTCCAAGATGAAAATCCAAATCAAATGAGGAAGCAGCAAGCCTTACTGTGCCATAAACAACCATAGCTGCCTTTTATCAAGGCAGGATTTCATCAGTTTTTCCACCTAAACCGAGTTTTACCTACTAATTTCAACACAGGCTCTGGGAAGAAGAAAAGAAAGGAAAGAAAATAAGCAATCATCTCACTTTTCTCCTCCTCACAAATAAGAATTTGAAGGCCAACATAAGCTGCTTCTTTTGCCACAGAATATCTTGACTGAAAACGATGCTGGAAGTCACTGACATGATGGTAAAAGCATGAACACTCCTCCTTCCCATTGTCCCAGAAGGGGGGAGGTTGGAAGGGCCCACAGTGGTGACCCAGTCCAGCCCCCCTGGTTGAGCACAGCCATCCTGGAGCAGTGGCAGAGTGATTCCAGGTTAATATATTTGCCAGAAACAGTGCTTGTCTCCAATATAATTTCTTGCATTTGAAGGAAGTGGCAGAATATAAAAAAACAAAGCCCAATGTTATCTGTGGAAGTAATTTGGTATTTTTCTCTGCAAAAGTATAGTCAAATTAGATGCCTTAGCTGTTGAAAAAAAAATCAGCTGTTTTGAAGTATTTAATTATGTAGAAGCAGACGTATCTATTAAAAATATACCAATGAAATTTATTACAATTTTGCAATTTTTAATTTATTTTTATCAGCATCCACAATGACATTTTGGTATCTACTCCAGATGAGGAGACTTTCTTACTCCCACTCCTTCTCATTAAATTAACAAGAATCAGGTAGGAGCTCTCTCCATCCTCATTAGTGTCACTAGTAATGAGCACTCAGATTTACACACACACACTGTCTAAAAAGCACTGTTATCTGTAGAACCCCAAATGTTTTACCCTTAAGGGGAGGTATATATAATTTATGAAGTTTAAAATGTATGGAGCACAGGTATCTGTAGCACAAGAAGCTGTTCTATTGCCCAAAAATGGAAGTCGAGTGCTAGGTTTTTTACTGCTTTCTTACTAGGAGACTTTAAAGGCACATTTTAAAAACAATTTTTAAGCTTTTATTTTAAAGAATTAAAGCTACGTCAATACTGTAACTTCTAAGTCCTGAACAGTAACAGGAAGAGCCTGAGAAGTCTCCTCCCCTCCAGTATCATCTCTCTACACAAACAGCATTTTAAAAATCTTTGTTTAGAAAGAGCAGCACCCAGATACAGTTAGCATGTGCTAAGATACAGGTAAATAGTGTGTCTCTAGAACAGCACCAATATTTCAACTTATTCACCCACTGCATAACGTCCCTTTTTATCTACCCCCTCCTAACAGGCACTGAAGTGAGACTGCCCATCACCCTCCTTTGATATCTCATCCCATCAGGCCCCAGAATGGGCAGCTGCACCAATCTGACTTTGTAAAGTGATTTTTCTCAATGGTTTCCTTGAAAATCAGGTGGCTGAGGGGATTGCTCGGATCTGTACGTTTGTTTCTGGCCCGCTCAGCAGCTGAACTTCTGAAAACACATCTACTTATTTCTGCAGATGGGTCCTTGCAGATCTTCACAAGAAGAAAGACTCTGCTACAGACACTGAATATCCTTCTACAGGAGCAGCACAAGCTGCCTTAAGGATCCTTTAATTCCCCAGGACACAGAGAGAATTAAGGCAGATTAAATTATTCCATACTGCTTCCGAGGTATCCCCAGGTTTAATCTGGTGTGATAAAAACTTCACATTGCTCTGATTACTGAATAGTATTGGGAACACCTTCCCATTACATTTAACAGAACCATTTTAACGTGTGATGTTACCAGCAAGATGAAGCAGCAAAGAAACACGTGATGTGAGTGAACACTGAAATATTTAAACCTGACTGCAGTATCAACTCCTGTGCATCACCTATTTGATGGGAATGGCTTCAACATTCAGCATTATGTTTTATAAGCCGGTGAAGCCAGTCATGTCATCCAAAGGAAGCAGATATTCCTTAAACCCTTCGTTCTGGTACACATGTCCTGTATTTCCTCCTCGCTATTTTCAGCAGCTGTTTCAATTTTGTCAGCTTAGGTACATATGAGACTGACAATACTACACATGTCTTCAAACCAGATAGCACTGCAAGGTTTCTTCTGAGTCAAATGGACTGACTATCATTTCCTTAAAACTGATCTTGCTATTTAATTTCTACAGCATTTTAACTCTTTCTGTGCCCAGGTACAGATAACAATCTGCCCTTGCGCCAAAGGAGCTCCAGCCGAGTCAAAATTAGGGAAAGAACTAGGATGTTTGAAACAGGAACAGAGTTAAAGATAGACATTAAATTCAATTAAAGGTCTGCTTTCATGAACTTTCCTGAGCCAAATACAGCACATCTGTGTACTCAAGAGCAGAGAGTGCTTTTACAAGCAAACAAAAAAGCAGATGAGTCTCTATTCACTATCTATGCACTTGAGGATAGTGTTTTTTTCATATATGAATGCATATGTATTCATATGTGAATGCAGTGATCTCACAGAAAGCTGTATTTGAGAGTGATTTTTCGCCAAATCAAATTGCATAGGCCGCACTAATTGCAACATTCAATATGCTTAAGGAAACAGAAGGAAAGCAGCAAAGCTGTGATGGGTTCTGACCCCTCCTCACTTCTCAGTCATTGAGCACCATGGTTACAGATTAATTACCCTTTGCATTAAGCCCAATAATCTTATTCCTGGACTGAGGGTAAAATGAAGACAGCTGCAAGGCTAAGCTTGCTAAAAGAGGTCAGGATGGGTTCCCAAGAATCACGACTGTTTGGAATCCCCTGTACCACTGAGCACCTAAAGAACAGTCTTCAGTTTCAAAGAATAGAGCTCCTGTTGACATTCAGAGTTCCTAAGGGTTAGTGCACTCAACCAGCTGTCCCCTTCTGAAATTCAAAAGTCATCAGATTAGACCTTTTCAGCTCACTTGAAAGAAAATCCATTGCAGATTATAGGTATTAAGCCTCTCGAAGATATCTGGTCCTTGGTAAATGTTGGCTCCCTTCACAGAAGGGGGAAGAAAACAAATCAAAAACAACAACAACAAAATTGACAGTAGCTATTTTGAGGGGAGGAAATGGCAGGACCTTCTGTACTCTCCATGGAACAGAGGGGAGGAAGTACAGCAGGACTGATGGACTATGCCAGCCATTGATAAGTAGCAAGAACACAGGGGCTGTTTTGGACATTTTGGCACTGAAATAACAATTAATTATCAACTGATTAGATTCAGCATAGCACCTCAAAGGTTCAGCTACTAAACACCTAAACACAGTTCTTTGATTTGCACCTTTGCTCAGTTTCACCCAGTCCTGAAAAATACTTCTTAGCAAAAAACCCAAAGTGAAGCAGTATAAAAACGGATTTTATTTCTCCATTTTCAAGAGAGACAGTCTCTCTTTGCACATCGAGCACACATTTCATTGCTCTGCCTCAGGAGGAAGAGACTTCCTTAACACTCTAATGCTACCCAGAGCACAGCTGCTGCTTTTCAGTCTTGTCAGCTCCATTTTTCCACATATTTTTTTCTTTTCCACATTTCAGTACAATCTCAGGTTTTCCCCCCATGTTTATTGTCACAGACAGACTAGCCTGGAACAAACACACGGCTGCAAAATCATTCCAACACGACGAGGATGACACCTAGGTGGTGGGCACAGTGTAACTGCTGGGCTCAGTGCTGCTCTGCGTTCACCAAGCAATTCTGAGCTACCAAGTCACAGCTATTATTCCTGTACTCATTCATAGCAGCAAAAACACACAATCACCTGAAGAACTGATCAGCTGCAGAGAGAATTCAACAATACAGAGCATGAGTAAACTATTTTGTTTCCACTTACGCCAGGTAATTCGTCTCCCCTCCCACTTCCAAAACAAGTTATATAAACACCCACAAAGGCCACTGATGGTTTGTTTATGGATGATTTCACTGTGGTGAAATCACAGAGACTGGACCCACCACAAATCCCCGTTCCCTGCTGCTGCACAGAAGGTGTTTTGGTGCTGTCAAAGCAAGAGCATGTATTTGGGTCATGGGTAGGAGTGTGGTGGCCTGCAAGACTTTCATATGGAGACATCAGATAAAGATACTTTGCTGCAGTTCCACCTCCAGCTAAAAGGGAAAGGTTTGAGTTCTGCAATTACATGTGACTCAGCAAATACATGCTCCGTTTTCTAAGTGCCTCAATTTGTCCAAAGTAGGTTCACTTTGTTCTTCAACCAGCTTCACTTTCATAGCTGGCAAATGCAAACAAACCCGACAATTCCCTGCAAGGAAAGGGACCACAAATGGACCAAATTCATAAACAAAACCAAGAAGATGTCAATGGCTGGAAAATCAACACTTTGGGCAATATACACCAGCTGGCAGCAAATGGGTCTTTTCTTCCTAAGATAGCACATGAAGGCAAAACACATCAGAATTTTGGACACTTCTCTACTTTTCTTCCATAGAAACTATTAACCAATATCAACAAGTAAGATATCAAGAAATTCTGTACACACCTATTTCTTCAGCTTGTAAGATTCACGTACTGATTTTGCTAAAGATTGACTGAAGTATTGTATCTACAAATACAGCAGAAACTTAAGAGGGAACACTACAAAAATATTGCTAGGACAAAAACCAGTAAAAGCAAACATTAAAAAACCACTGGAATTATGTAAAGGGTAAGATGAGTACGTAAGGAAAGAGAGTACAGAAAGCTATAGCAGCACATAAAAATTGCTATTTGATGAAATGTCATATTTATTCTTCAGTATTTCTAAAAGGTACTTGCTTTCCAATGTGTTTGAAATAGAAAATATAACAAGACACTTCTTAAACCTTTGCACAGTACTAAGACTGAAGGATGGTATGAAAAATCTTTTTTGCTTTCTGACAAACACCTTACTTGACTTCCAAACAGAGAATATTTACAATCTGACCCTTCCAAGTGAAAGGGAACATCCACTGTGCAAAACTAGACAATGGACAGAAACACGGCTTTCACAAGTGGCATCAACGAGAATTTTTTTGTCTGCAGAGTGGTACATCGTAAGGAATGCTGTCTGTGAACAGTTTTCTATTAAATATAGAAAATGACATTGAGCTCACAAGCTCACTGAAAAAGGGATTACGCTTTAGGTTAAGATATCCTTATCTTCTGTCCTTACTGCAACTTAATAAATCAGACACAGCAAAGTGCCAGCACTCTAATTTTTAAACACCAGGAACACATTATCATGTCAAAAGTAACTCCATGGCAAGTCTCCTGGGCAGAAATGCATTATACATAGCTTAACAAGCAGAACTCCAACATCACAAAAGAATTGTTTGTTTGTTTTAGTTTTTCTGGCCATACTGAGACTTTCTTTCTGGATTTTTAGTTTAGGTTCATCATCTTGGATATATGAAGCACCATCAATATTGCCAATGCATTTTTCTCTCTGGCAGCAAGGTTTAAGTAGCTTCTAGTTTGCTGTGTTAGGCACTTTCCTGTAAGTCATCGAAATAAAGCCATCAAGCCAAACACATCCCACGGAATTATGGAGTTGCAGCAGTGCTTTAAGCACCCACTATGCTCATACACAAGTCTATCAGTCCACAGCAACAGCACATAGTTCACAGGTACAACACGGCCACAAGTCACATCCTAAATACCACGTCTGTACCTCAAATGTAAATCCTTACCAGCCATTCACCAAACAAGCATCATCATCCACACTGGGGGAAATTGCAAAGTTTTAGGGCCCAGAAAATTCAGACGACAATATTGTGAACTCTACGCAGGAGAAAAATGATATTTATTACCCTTGCATTTCTGAAAGAATTCTGAAAGCATACTAAGAACCTACAGGAAAAAAAAAAAAAAAGGTATCATATGTTCTCCTAAAGAAGCAGCCTACTAGCACCGTGCAGAATCCATCTTCAGATGTGGGGAAGAGAAGGGACACTGCTGGACCTCAGTTTGAGACCTCCCAACGTGAGAATCAGCTCTGGCCACCTGCCATGGAGAATGTTACGATGGCCTGGCTCCAGCCTAGAGCAGACGTTCAGAGAGCCTCAAACCTCACTTCAAAGCCTGTAAGGAAGGGTTCCATCTACTCTCCTATCAGCCTAAATGAAAAAGAGTTACTTTCAACACCTGATTACAGCCCAGTGTTTTGAAGACCGAAAAGATCTTGAAAATCAGAAACAAGGATTTTCAACTTTCTCCCACTCCGTGCCAGCACAGTAACATCAGACATGTTCCTCTTTATCTTTTCCTCATGTCACATGCTTAGGCATTTACACACCTTGATCTGAAAGGAGGGAAATGAGCTTCATATCCCTTAAAAAATAATTACCAAACCAGACAAATGAAAAGAAAATAGCTGACCTCAAAAATACATCCAAGGAAAGCTCAACCCTTCTCAAGCTTAATTAAGAAATTCATCATATTTTTATCACTTCCAACAATAGAGATATACCAGACCAACACCTGTACGTTCATTAACAACTTGAAATGAGCACACTACTTTTATTCTGCTACAAAAAACAGGTGTGTTATTCTGTTTATTACAGATTGCTTGGTAACACCGGTGTAATAAGACTGAAAATGAACTGTACTTTCAGAAAAAAGTGACCACCAGCTACCTCTCTGCAATTAAAAATTCTGCCTTTTATAGCCCTGTTATTTTTACATGCATTTAATGAGTTGCTGTAGTAGAAATATTACAATAGTTATTGAACCCCATCTTGTTGGGTTTATGGTCCTGTTCTCTGCTATTAAGCATTCTACTTCCATCAAATTATTCAGTGTCTTGGATCTGTCATATTTCACATGTGGACAGAAAGGAATGCACTGTCAGAAAAAAAAAAAAAAAGAAAAGAAAAGGAAAGCTCTGTTTCACATCAGGCTTCTTCTAAGGAGTCTTATTGTTTAGACAAAAAATTGTGGTATACAGCATTTCAACAGTAATGTTTAAATTATATTCAGAAAATTGTCCTTTTAGCTTAAAGGTAGGGAGGTCTCACTAGACAAGATCAGCTGGCCCACAAACCTTAGTGACTGCCCTCAGGTGAGATTCCCTTTGGGAAGCAGCATTCCAGGCACACTGCTAAGGTGTCTGGGGCCACCAAAGCACAAGAGGCCACAGAATAAGATCCTGAGCTTATTGTACACTGAACTCTCAGGGCACTGAGACTCATTCCTGATGTCATAGGAAAACCTCGTGTTGTCTCCAGCATCAGTTGAAAAAAAAATCAACATATAAAATCTATCACATTAAATCTGCCAAAACTGAAACGTCAAAGGAAATACGAAAGTGGACACCAAAACACACATTTCACAGTTTTTACTGAGCTAAATTCATCTTCAGAAATGTTCCACATCTTTTTGAGAGACTGATTATAGAGTAGTAATTTTTACTTATGCCATCAAAACGTACATGTTTAACTGGATAGACAAATTCAATTCAATCTCATGACATCTTTGGCACTGCAACAGACCAGAAATATGATTAAGACTTTCCACTGTGTCTCGAAGCATACCAAAATCCAGTTTGGATTATGCAGAAAAGGTAGTTCATTACAAAGCCATGAACCTTCTGTAATTTTATGGGCATTTGATTAATGTGTATGATTTTAGATCAAGTTTAGAAGCTACACACAATTATGAAATAAGGATGATGGCTGTGTACCTGTGTACTCTCCTCTTCTCAACAATGTTATGAAATAAGAAAAGATTACATATTGCCTTAACATAACTCATCAATTCATACTTGTTACCAATTAGGCTTATGCTGAGACCTTTCAAAACTATGACCACGACACGATGCAAAAAAGATGGCATCGCTGCCTGACGAGGAACAAAAATCCATGAGTTGTCCACCTCTGCACCACGTACTGTGTTCACTCATTTCAGTACCGAGGTATGAAATAGAGTACAAACTTTAAAAAAAAAAAAATCCTCACGGTGGAAAACTCTGTCCTGCAAAGTGAATATTTTGTCTTAGCTAGGCAATTTCACATTGGTAAGATCTTGCACCCTGTTGTTCTGCAAGGACACCTAGTCCTGCAAACCTTCTTTGTTGGGTCCAACCAATGAACCAGCCACAGGTTTACAACAAGTATTAACTGCCAGAGCCAGAGCTGCCTCCTGCTGAACGAGATTAAAGCATAATCTCCTCCCAGTAAACGGCACGTTGACAGCATTGCGTTCTCTAAACCTCCAGTATGTGCTGTTGAAAAACCACTCCATCTTCCGCACAGCCAGTTAAAAACTGAGTGACTGCTGAAGAGAGTCACCAGGACTTCTATAAATCTCCAACTCTCCAAAGGAGTTTCAGTCTCCTTTTGTAACTGGATGACTCATCTGCTACCGAAACTCACTCTGCAACACATACTCTAAATTGGGTGGACTTTCATCCAGAATTTCTCTTCCTTTGATCATTTTCATCTCTCAATTACACAGGAACATAACCATCACAGGACACAGCGCTGTGCTCTTATGAAAATATACACACTTCCCAGAATTACGATTTTCATAATTAGCATCCACATGCCAACTTCAACTTCTTGACATTCCTTCCAACTATTTTGTGAAAGTTGAGGGAGGATTTGAATTTATTAGGGTTTTTTTTTACAATCATCCGGAATTAGCTACGCTTCATTTCTCATACTGCTAACATCTGCTCAAGAAGATAAGGACTCAGTCTTACAGCTCTACACTAAATACCTTGACTCCCATGAAGGTTCTGACAGTTTTTAAGCTCTCCATATCTCTTTTCAGTACAGGTTAATCTGCACGAGCTCATCCAAGATACAAACCTGCATCTGCAAAAGCTGCTTTAGTGCTTCCTCTCCATTGCAACTCTTTTCCAAGGAGCCATCGCTCTTCATTGAGCATAAAATTATTAATCCACATTAATTCACATGACTGCCAGTGAAAGTTTCCTTAGATGTTTTATTAAATCAGAAGGACTGAACCACAATATATTCCTCCAAGTGCTATATTCCAAAGCACATCAGCATGGTTCATATGGACCAGCACTGTGGAACCCTAACCAGAAATGTTACCAAAAAAAGCACCCTCCTTGTGCCAATAAAAACCCCACCTAAAGTAAGGAAGTTATGGATAACTGAAGCAATCTCCTGATTTCTCCCTGCATTCAGGCATTTTCCCATTCGGAGATTTTCAGTTATCTGCCTGTGTATGTAGCTCCTGCTGTCCCTTACTTTCACTATGTTGCAGGCACACATTTTTTCTTTTCTTTTTCTTCTCAGTGAACAATTAAGCCTGAAAACATGGAGCGCTTCTGCAAAAGGCTGCTTTGATGCCCATTTTACAGGAGGAGACACAGCATAAAGGAAAAAGTCACATTTCCCTGAAAAATGTACCTGCACATATCCTCCAAGAACATGCTTTACAGACTCATTACTATTGATTAGGCACTTTTTTCTGTTTTATTATTCCAACACAGTAGAGAAATACCACAGTCAGAATCTGGGCTTGATTTACTGATGAAGAACTGGAAATTGAGCAGTCTAAACAGAGAGCAGTATCATAACAGATCTGCTCTGTACCCACATTAATTTCCCATCTGTGTACATCAAGACATTGGAATAACATGTCTCAGCTTTATCTTTCCTTTGCTGAATATATTATACTGACAACACAGGCAATATACTATCTCCGAGCAAGTGAGCAAATGCTTTATCTTATCAGAACACCGCATGGTCAGATCAGGTTCATTTTGAAGCTGCAACAGATTTTGTTCGTATTTTCTCACACACTTTCACAGAAAGGAATTATTCTAGATTGCGGTAACTTTTTATACATTTGCTGGATTGAGATAAAACTACAATATCTTATGGCAAAAAAAAAAAATAAAGTAAGCGCCGGGTCGATATTCAGACAGAGGATCCTAACTGAGATGAGAACGTTCAAGTGTTTTTCAATGTTTTGCACTCTATAAGGGAGAACCTTAGCTAGTCTCAGTTTCAGCTGTGTGCCTCTCTCTCCAATGGAATAGACCCTAGCTGCTTTACCTGCCCTATATACGAAGCTCACATTTGTCACTGCCTTGTTACATCCCACAGGCTGTGGAGTCAAGTTGTACAAGAGCATCTTTTTCTCAGCATTAAAAAAAGAAAAAAAAACCCACACTGAATGAACAACAGCAGAAAAATCCAAACACACAAACAAAAACCCCCAACAAACATAAAACCCCAAGCAACCAAACACCAAAAAAACAACAGCACCAAGAGAACGCTCAATCCTGAGGCGATCAGGAGCGGGAGCGAGACAGCGAAGAGACGATCTTTGCTCTAAACTTAATACCCCAGTAAAACCCGCAATCTGCATTATTTCTCTTCAAAGCACCGAATCTGAACAAGGAAAGCAAGCAGGAACGGTGTCGGTACTCACCCGGTGCCACAGACCAGGGCAGCGAAGAGAGGCAGCGCGCAGCAAGCAGCGATGCGCTTCATGCCGGCCCTGCTCCGTCCCTCACGCCGCCCCTCACACCGACCGTGGCCGCCTCGCCGAGGGAGCCGCCCGCCGCTGCCAGCGCCGGCACACACGGACACACGGCGGCAGGAAGGGAAGCAGCCCGATGGGAGCTCCGGCAGGGGTGGGCTGGGGAGGCGGCGATGCGATGGGAGGCAGAGCCCCAGCCCCAGCCCCGCTCCAGCACGGCCCGCAGGCTGACGCGCCCCTCAGGGGCGGCCCGCAGGCAGCACGGCCTGACGCTGCCAGCCTCCTCACGGGGGCAGGAGCCGGGACTGAGGGGAAAAAATGGACAAAGGTTAGCAAGGCTGCACGAGAAACACCAGCAGCGTGGAGCAGATCGTGTCTTTATGTGCTAGGTAAACCAGACAGGTGATGTAGAGGCAGGAGCCGTTCCCAGGCAGGTGTCATTTCTGCAAAGCGGGAAGGCACAAGCTCTATTTCCATCAGGCGTTCTCACCCCACGTCAAGTGGAAGTAGGAGCAGAAATAGCTTCCAGAATAGGACTTAGAAGGTCATCTCTCACAGCCCTTCATCACCTGAAACAATGGACAAGACCTTCAAAGAAATAAATACCCTTTTCACGTTTCCTGTTTGTGTTCTCCCGATCTTAATTGTAAAATACATAAATCAGCACCGGTTAAACGTGTTTTCAGTGCGTAGATAATTGCCTACCTTAACACAAGCTCATCTGATGGCAAACCGTATGAAAGTTTAACATTTAAGCAGAAGAAATCTTTCTCCACAATACCACAAAAGCCCAATGAAACTCGTCTGCGAGTGAAGGAAGCGTGGTCATTACAAGAAAGGGATCTGGTCACCCAAGTGCTCCTCTGCTCTCACAAAAGGCAGCCCCAAATTACATTATACATCACAAACATAAAATAAAAATTTCCTTAGTTTAAACTGGCTAGTCATTGCATTCAGCTGTTTATTGCAGAGCAATTTTGTATTTCATCACAGAAAACAGAAATCCACTGTTTGAAATAAATGGAAGACTTTTTAAAATGAGTATTGTCCTTTAATAAGATATGCACAGGGTGGATACAAATAAAATTAATAAATTACATCCTTCAATAGCAAACTGAGAATGATGGGAGGTAGAAGAAAAAAAAAAAAAAAGAAAAGGTGATATACACAGCCAAAAAGGAACAAAAGTAATTAATTTCTGACTTTGTGTGTCCCAACTCCAGTCATCTTTTTCAGTACAGCACATCCTATTCAATCACATTAATTTAAATCTGTATTTATTATTATTTTGATGCTATGTACCAGCTTGAGTGAACAGTCATGTTACCATGGATACTTATGATAGCATAGTAAAAAGGTCATAAAAAGGACTGCTAGCTCGCTGTTTTCTCTTCGAGAAAAAAGCCAACCCCCAAAAAGCCCAGTCTACCAGGCACTCCATAGCCATGTATCAGCAGCTAACACTTCTTTCATCTTCCTTTTGTGTGCATTCCTGCAGGGTGGAACAGAGGGGAAGGTCCTGGTGCATCACGGCAGTAAGAAATGCTGACTGATCTTATGAAACTCTGCAACTTGAGGAACTGGTTTTTAATTCTATTACTGCTCTGCCTCTTCCTTTGGGAAGTGGGGGGGTGGGATAGAGAGGCCTACTGCTGCTTCTTGGTTTCACCT
>VZSR01002262.1:260996-281569 GCA_013398615.1 Brachypodius melanocephalos
ATCAGAACCTCATCACAGAGTAGCTGGGCACCGTGAAGAAGCCAAAATTGTGATGTGACAGGGACAGCAAAAGAGTCCTGAGCTCCTTCAGGATCTCTTTGGAGATTGTTCCCGTGGTGAAGGCCAGGCCCTTGTTCCATCACTCAGATACCTTCAGATCTCTTCCTTAAAACGCCTCAATAGATTTATTCTTTAGTGACCTGAAGAAAAGCTGCACGAGCGTTTCTCAGTGAGGAATTTGGTCAGAGGAAGGGACTCGCTTGCCCCAGGGGCAGACAGCAGCTCTCAAGGATGCATCACCAGGGCTGAGGCAAGCCTCTGGCTCCAGCAGCTACTGCATCCTTTCCTTTTGGCAGGCAAAGCATCAATGAGGCAGCCAAAAAACATTGGGTTTCCTAATCTCACTACTTTCTAACAGCAACATCAAATCATCCTGTACACAGCTGCTCAAAACTGGCCAACACAAACATGTCAGATGTTTTACAGAATGTCACACCTCTCCATGACCTGCTGGGGCTGACGTGATCTGCAGGAGCATTTTCAGAACTCACCTCCCAGTGCTTTAAACAACTGCTCCCCCTGCTATTCAGAGTTGGACTCATTCAGAGCCCAGAATGGACCTATTCAGGGGAGCAGCCTGGGACTGCTTCTCACCCTGTCTGCTTACAGCTCATATTCATGGGGCACAACCCTGTTTTCAGCCTCTCCCAGGGAGAGGATGGCATCTCGAATTCTCAGCCTCATTGTCCAGATGAAGAGCCCGGTGTGGGATGGGTCACAGCACACCCAGCAGTGGGGATCAGGTTCAGCACACCGAGAGGTTCCATTTCCCTCCCGCTGAACACTGAGGTTGTTATTTTGCCCTACAGTGGTGCATTCAGTTATCTGTGTACTGCAGCTCCCTGCTGGGGTGCCGCCAGCAGGGTAACCTCACACCATCTGGTGATTGTTATCAGTGATCAGCAGGTGAATGACCATCAAACAAGTGATCTTCTGTGTTCCACCGGCTTTTGTTGGGGTTAACAGGCAGGAAAACAGGGATCGAGAATGATACCCTGTGCTCCAAACACACAGGAGGCCTAAAAAGACTGTTCAGTCTAGAAAGGAAATCTGGATGAACAATGAAGCTGCAGATCCCTAGCTTCAGTTCCCTCTCCTATCCCAACCACCCTCCTCACCTGTAAAATGGTGACAATTCTCTTCAACCAAGTATGAAAAGGGAGGAAGGAAATATACTTCATAGGAAAAATGTATATATAAACACTGGCATGTGTGCATAGATATACAGAAAAAGAAAATACTTGGTGTGCTAGCTAATGATATAAACCAGTACATTTTTACCCCAAATTCCCCATCCAGTTCCAGCATATCTACATAACAGCCCCTACTGAGCAGCTGCTGGCCACACAGTGCTCTCTGTACCACAGGAGCTTCATTGTCACTTCAGCCTGGTTCCCAACTACAACACGTGCTCTAATTCTCAAACAAAAACAAAAAGGGGCTTGACCCATTTCCTTCAGCTTGCTCCTACGTACAATCTTTTCAGGTCAGGAATGAAGAAATCTTGCTGAGCCACTTGGTCTTTATGAGTTAAGAATCAGCACAGAAGTCATGTATCCAGTGGAAAAAAAAAGCATTTCCCTTTCCATTCAGCTAGAAAAGAGTAAAAATAAAAAAGTGCCTATGGAGGGGGAAAAAGCCCATGATGGAGCAAATGCAGAATCCCCCAGAGTGATCAGTGAAATCACCTCTGCCGCTGAGGTCCTGCAGGATGTGCCCCTTGCACCAGGAACAGCCTGGCAGGGACCCCGGGCACAGACAGCCTTTGGGCTTTGGCTCACCAGGCACTGCTGCCCAGCAGGGAATTTCACTGAGTGCCTCTGTGCAGCTGGCAGCCAAACCAGAGCCCCCCAGGACTGAGATCTGCACAATAAATGTGCCACTTCAGTCGTTCTGCACAGCTGGAACAGAAGGTGGCACAGCTCTGCCTCGGGCCCTGGCTCCAAAGACTCTTTTCCTAAACCTTCACAGCATTACATATGCAGGCTTTAAGGCTTTTCATTTTACCTGTGCAGTGAGATCTGTTGTGATATAATTGAGGATGCCTGTTGGGCAGCAGTTGTAGGGGAAGGTGAACACCACGCACAGAACCGTGCAGTCAGTGCTGGAGGGGGCAGGCAGCAGCTCAGACAGGATCAGCAAGCTTCCCCTGAAGGAATGGAACCTGAGCACGGGACTGGCACTGGCTGGGACAGAGGGCTGTCAGCTCCAAATGCAGACCATCCCCTGCTGTCTTAGAGAGGAGCTAATGCTGCTGGAGAGCAGCCAGCCTGCAAGGAGAGCAGACAGAGCATCCACAGCCAGGGCAGAGCTCATGAGCATCTGGCAAGGGTCTCTGCTTGATCTCCCTGCTCCTTCTGATCACCTCGAGCAGATGGAAAAGAACAGAACTTGTGAAACTCGACTGGAGTTTCAGTGGGCTCTGTGCAGAAGTCACTCACTGAAGCAGCAAGATGAGGGCAAAAAAGGCACTCAGAAAAGATGCAGTGTTCATAAAGAGATGGAGCTGCAGAGCAAAATGCACGGTTGTGCAGGTAGAAATGGAGCTGCCCACAGTTTGGGACCCCTGTTGCAATCACCACCTTCGCAGCATCAAGGGCCACTTTTATAGACACAGCACAGCCGAGGACAAACACATTGGCATTTCAAAACTTGCTTCAGCTCTCCTGTCTCAGTGTTGAGATATTTTTCAGGTTTGGAGAGTCTCACATCAGCTCACAGGCCTGAGGGTGCTCCTGTTTTCCCTCCCCCATACATGCACATGTGTACACACACACACACAAGGAGGGAGAAAAGAGACATCAATGCCTTCCTTTGAGAGCCACAAAAACAGCTAAAACCTTTTGATATCCTGATGTTAGGAGACTGTTCCCTGTGGTGAGATCTGCTAGACAGTGGAACGACTTTCCCAAATGAAGCTGTGAAAGCTCCCTTTCCTGAACTCCTAAAAACGGACTGAAAGCAGCAGTAAGAAAAAACCCAGAGACTTGCCCCTGACTGTTAGATGTTACTTACTCCATTTCCTTCCATTTCCAGCTTACTCCAGAAGGGTAATCGCTCTCATTTTGCCCTTTCACACAGGTAAAAACAACCACAATCATTTCTAAAGTCATTCTGCTGCTACCTCGTGTATTTCCTCCTCAAGAGCTATTGGCAGAGCTTTCCCTCCTGTAGGGAACAGCAGGTCATTCCTGTCTGCATTATCACACACAAACCTTGCATGTAACCTTAACTGTGCTCGCTACTACAAACAAGCAGGTGAAACACAAGCTGACAAACGCAGCAGGCACATCTTTCCAGGGAAATTTAACTTTCCTAGGTATTTTATTATCCCTATAAACTATAGCACAACCAATGTAGCCCAGGGTTTCTGGAGTTTTCCCAGACTAACTTGGAGCACGCTGTACATTAGGAGCGGGGGGAGGGGCACTGAAGGGGAACCACCATCTGAAACTCATTAATCAATTAGAATTTTTCGTGGCTTACATCAAAATGTGATCTACACTGATAGAGTAAGTTTTAATCACAAGAAGCCTTTGTCCTTTCCGTCAGGAATATGCACTACAAACGTGTGCAGTACTTGGAGGGGAGGATGGAGAGCCTGGCACAAACAGCTCACCAAACTTTATACCTGTAAGGCCCTTGGTCCGAGGCCAGACCAAAACAAAATTAACTGTGCTGAAAAATCCGCTCTAGTCATTGGAAACCTCGACATTTTCAGGACCCTGCCTGGTAAAAACTGTTTTATTGCCTCGATAATGTCTCCCTTACCAAAAGGAAAGCAGAAAGTCTTTCTCACACAGACAAAACCAAAATTTAGGAACATGCAATATCGACTTGCTCATAAAATTACAACTTCTGGAAAATGAGCCTGATGCCTAACACTGTCCCAAACCCTTGAGGCTGATTCCTCTTTGCCTGCCTATTACTGTAGGTTTTCCTGCTTGTCTAAGCAAAATAGCCAATAAAAATCAGTACAAAAAGGAGTTTCGACCTCCAGCAGTTAGAAAAAGAAATACTCATTTAAACTGGCGTGTGACATCTCCCGAGGAGCAGCACTGCCTCTTGCTGCAGGGACACTGCAGACAGTGCCACGAGCCGACTGACTGCCAGTCATCAGCTTGGCTGTTAATTGTGAGGTTCCATCTCGAAATCCTGTCCTGAAATTGGGGTTAAGTTTAACTGAGAGGTGCAAAGTGCAGTTGAAGAGGTACTGTGGATAGTAAATGTGCCAATTTAAATAAGAGCATAGGTAAAATAAATAAAGTGACCAAATAAGTCAGTAGGATAAAGTGGCAGCCAGAGCTGGAGGACAGTGCTGACTCTTCAGCACTTCACCACCTTCAGACAGGTTTGACCACGGTTCAACAAGGGCAGTATAATCCTGGTCAGATGGGCCAGGACACCACACAGCATGAATTTAGGAATGCCCCCTTTAGAAACTCCCTATTAAATCACAATCCGCGTCACAAACCCCTCACAAATCTCTTACACTCGGCACGGCATCTCCTCCGCAATGAAACAAAATTTAAATAATTGAACGTACATGGAAAACCGATCACACTTCGTTCATTTTTCACGGCACAGTAATGTCACAAGGATGTGGGAAGTGCCCTGGGGAGGCAGCAGTGCACCGATGGTGGTGTCCCAGGAGCTGTGCTCCTCGGGGATCAGGGACAGCGGGCTCAGGTGACACCGCTGCGCCGGGCTGCAGACAGGGACAGCCACCTGCATCCCTCACAGGCAGAGCCTCAGGGGGCAAACAGAGCCTTCCCAGAGGTGAAACCGTGTCCATCCGCACGCAGAGCCCGAGGAGGAGCCCCCGAGCCCCGCCAGGCTCCGGTGCTGCTCCCCGGCGGGGCTCGGCCCCTCCGCCCGCGGCTGCCGCAGCCCCCGGGGCACTCGGCCCGCTCCCCCCGCACCCCAGGGCAAGCACAGCGATAAACCCGAGCCTGGGGCCAAGGGCGAGCCAGCCAGAGCCACCCCCGGCCCCTGCCCGCCCCGCTCTCACCCTCGGCGGAGCCCGGCGCGTTTGTCCTCCTCGGGGCCC
This sequence comes from Brachypodius melanocephalos, assembly GCA_013398615.1. Taxonomy (NCBI): domain Eukaryota; kingdom Metazoa; phylum Chordata; class Aves; order Passeriformes; family Pycnonotidae; genus Brachypodius; species Brachypodius melanocephalos. The sequence continues at coordinate 266,107 of VZSR01002262.1, forward strand.
CTCCGCAGTCAGGCTGAGCTAATGGCTTTGCCATCAGCGCTGCGAGCGCCGCTCCAGCTCTGCCCCCGGGGGCAGGACCGAGCGCAGCGGGGACGCCCGGGGCAGCCCGCCAGCATCCCCCGGCTCTCCGCCCTGAGCCCCGGCACAGCCACGCGTGGAGCTCCGCCACACACCCCCGCACGCCTCATCCCGCCCCCGCCACGCTTCCAAACCCCCACGGACGGAGAGCCAGGAAAAACCCACCCCGGAGCCCGCGGAGCCCCCGGAGCTGCCGCCCCCGCTGCGGCACCGCGCCCGCTGCTCCGCACGGACCGCGCCTCCCGGGACAGGGGAAGGAAACAAAAACACCTTCTGCTCACCGCAGAGCCGCCGGGCAAAGATCACCTTCCCCTCCGCTCCGGCCCCTTCCTCTTCAAACTCCAGAGCAGCGGCGAGACACGAAACGCCCTCAATTTAAAGGAGCCCGCGGGGCCAGCCAGCTCCGTTGTAAGGCCGGCAGCGAGCCCCGCTGCTGGGGCAGGAGACAGACAGGGATCCCACCTGGGCAGGGAAACAGGGATCCCACCTGGGCAGGGAAACAGACAGGGATCCCACCTGGGTAGGGAGACAGACAGGGATCCCACCTGGGCAGGGAGAGGAGGGAGACAGGGATCCCACCTGGGCAGGGAAACAGGCAGGGATCCCACCTGGGCAGGGAGAGGAGGGAGACAGGGATCCCACCCGGGCAGGGAGGGCTGGGAGAAAGGGATCCCGCTTTGGCTGGGAGGGAGGGGAGCAGGGAGGCAGGGATCCTGCTTTGGCAGGGAAGGGGGAGCAGCCAGGCAGGGGGGAGCAGCCAGGCAGGGCTCCCGCTTTGGCTGGGGCGAGCAGGAAGGCACGGCTTCCCCCTCGGCTGGGGGGGAACAGGCAGGGCTCGGGCAGGGCTCGGGCAGGGCTCGGGCAGGGCTCAGGCCGGGCTGAGGCAGGGCTCCCCCCTGGGCCCGGGCTCCGCAGTCCGTGCCCCGCCGCCCCCGGCAGCCGCCGCCGTCCCCCCGCGCCCGGCGGAGCGGGCTGCGAGCCCCGCGCTGCCTCTGCTCGCAGCCCTGTCCGCCCAGCCCCCTGCTCTCCTGGGGAAACCCGGGACTGGGTTGCGTCTGTGTGTGCGTTTTAGGGTTTGTTTGTACACTTGTTTGGGATTTTGTTTGTTTCTCTTTTTTTTTTTACTCTTTCCCTTTCTTTCCCGACACCGATTTCCTACCCCTCATCAGCCCGCTTTGACTGAACGGAAGTTTAATATTTAGGTTTTTTTCAGAGGCAAACGCAGTTCACAGTGATTTACCCTTGAAACGCTGAGGTATTGTATTACAGCCCTTGGCAGCCAGTCGATTCTTGGTTCCATTTCTCTTTTATTGCTGCTCCCTTTCCAAGACTCGTGGTTGTGGAAATGGAAAGAAAAGAAGAAAGAAAATATCACATCCAAGATAAAACTCTGGGTTTTTTTTCTTTAGCTTGACTATTATCTCTGGAATTTTTTAACACTTATAGACACATCTTTAAATTGTCGCACTTTTTTTTTTTTTTTTTTTTTTTTTTTTTTTTTTTTTTTTTTTTTTTTTTTTTTTTTTTTTTTTTTTTCCTTCTGGCTGAAGAAATACTTTGTGGAACTTTATTGTGTATTTCTCCAAAACCATTTCATGCCACCTTGTACATCTTGACTAAAAAATTATGCTGTTCATAAACTGATCATTCACTTTACCCATTTTAAAGAGTGATGGGCAGAGGTTTGGCTTGTTCTTGTTATCAGTGCTTCATTTGCCAAGCTAACTTTTAGCACACCGTTATTTCAGACATTTCATTCTCACCTTACGTCATTTTTGTGACACTTCAACATTTTGCTCAATGTCAGAGATAACCTTCTCCAACTGCTGTTTGCTCACTCATTCCCTGCACAGCAAAGCCCCTTTTGTGAATTCAGTAGTGGGAAACAGATGTTCAGACTTGTGCTTCTCTGGATGCACGAATGTCGATTGTCCTGTGGAGTTTCCTAATGGCATCAAGCTATCACTTTCAATAAGTGTTCCAGACAAACAGCGCACCTCCCCTTCTCCTTCAGCGTAGAGTCACTTAATTAAATCGTTCTAGCCAAAACACATTATGTATAATTATACTGAAAGAACTGTTTGAAATTGATTGCTGAAACGCTCGTCAAACTGACCCTTCTTTTTTATTTACATTAATTTCTTTGTACACTGATCTGCTGGGAAAGCTTGATTTGTGCAATTAATGCTGGGCTGTTTCTCAAACCTTGCACTATAAGCAAATCCCTGTTCTCTGAGTAGCAGACATTCACTCCTGGCCAATCAAATGCACTCTTGTTATTGATTGTATTCCCATACTGTTATTATGCATTTCTGATGGGCTGTTAACTGCTGTGATGAGTGCTACTTAAATGAGAGCAATTCATCAGCACGCTGATATCGTTAACTACGATGAGCTCTATGAACTGTGTGACTAACAGCACGCAATTCAGTCACCTCCTAGTTCTGATCCACTTAGCAAAATTTTAATGCCCCCTGGGCATGACTGTTTTCATTGGCTCATCCAATTCTTTGCTCAGGAAAACAAACAAACAAACAAACAAACACACAAACACCCTAAAAAGACATCCTAAAAATGTTCTGTGTTGGAACCGATGGTGAGCTGATGAGCGGATTCCTGCAGGCACTTGATTATCTTGCAATTTTTTACCTGACCTTGAGAAAGATTTTGTTTCCTAATAAGTAGCAGCAATTTAAATCCAATTTATGTCAACTGATTATAAATACCAGCTTGAGAGGAGAAGACAAGTTTTGTTAAAACGTCCCTTGTACTTCAAAGTCCCGCCAGTTCCTAGAGAAGTTGAAAAACATTCCCCTGAGCAACAGTTGCATCTTGACTAGAAGCTTCTCTTGGTTCTCCTGAAGTTCCAAGATTCCTGCCGAGTTTGGGAGCAGTTCAGCACAGGGAGTTGAGCTGAGCCTTTCCAGATGCCATGCAGTGAATGTGGTGAGAGCATTTGCACAGGCACCAGTGTGAGGGCTGGAAAAGCAGCTGGGAGGCTCTGAAGCTGGAGCTGGTTGTGTGCTCCTTCACACGGTCAGGGTGTCCCAAAGGAGGATCCAATAACAGCAGAGGATTCCCAGCCACTTCATCCATGTGTCTTTTCTCTTGAGGATTGATAGGAGACCGGCAGTGTGGAACACCCAGTACAAGGGTGAAGATAAACACGACACTGATGGTCAGATCAAATCTGCCTCGAGCACAAGGGATGCACACACAGTGCCAAGTGTGCACCTGAAATGTCCAGTTTGTGAATGGCAGTTTCAGTAGCAACACCACAATTATGGATGAACAGATATTCATAGTTCTGCCACCTTTAGCACTGGAATTGGCCTTTCAAAGTGGGCACAGTACCTTTGGAAGTCAAACAGGAACACGTTTTCTCCATAAGGATATTTCAGTGACAGCCCAGCTTACCCTTGCAGAGCAAACACACAAACCTTTCCTGGTGAAATGCTGTCATTTTCATTAGTCCTCCACAGAAGCAACCTTAGGTCTTCACACTTTAACCTCCTGTGCCCACAAGTTCTGATAACACTTTTGACAATCTACTCCCAAACAAATAAGAGGGTGAATGGGTACAGGAATAAACAGTGGTTTGAAGACAGACACAGGAAAGCAGAGGGAGCACTTACTGTGGCTGAGGAAGATAGTGCACATTTGGAAGTCACATGAGCATGTAGGAAAGCTGAACAATATTAATACCACACCACAATGGTTCCTTACCTGGTCATCTAGACTCTATTCCTTCCTTAGTATTAAAATTAATTCTCATAACAGATATGTGTACGTGGCTGAGATGCAACAAATTCTATCTGAAGATGTCATAAGCTTTCTGTGGTTTAGGACAAAAATCCAGGATGCAAGGCTCTGAAAGATTTGCTTGGTTGCACACGGTAAACCTCGACGCACAGACATCTGGAGATTAAATTCTGGGGCACCAGGGCAGCAAGGATAACCACAATGGCCCATTTGATCTGTGAAATTCCTCAGCCCTTTTCCAAAAACTGTCTGATGATCACCCCCTCTGATGGCCCGTGAGTGCTGTATCATCCTGTTAAGAACACCACACCTGCTGGTTTCCTTGCCTTTTGCCATTAAAGGGACCATATAATTAAATTATTAACCGCAAATTAGATGAGTTTGGAATGCAGGAACAGATCTGCTTTGTTCTTTCTTTCAGTACGTGCCACAGAAGTTAAAATACAACAAATGCAATCAGAGGTGACCAAAAGCTGCTGATATTCGAGTCAGTTTGTTAGAATATGAGCAGCCACAATGACTGCAGAACGTGTTTCATAAATCATCCCAATATTATAGTACCTACTTGGCCAAAAATTTCCATGTCTTCCTTGACTTTTAATAAAGGGAGAGTAGCCAATAGCTTCGCAGGCCTGAGATCAATAAATACAACCTTATGGAACCCGCTGAAATATATTGCAGTAACTGGTGTCAGATACACCTTATTTGAATTTTTTTTATTATTCTAAAAAGGTTGGAATATAATCTGTAAATCTCAGTTAAAATGTGTCCTTTGCATGGCAATTTTAAGAATAGTGGGAAAAAAATGAAATAGGTAGAATTAAATTTTTTTTTTCAGTTGTGCATCATTTACTGTTTTCATTACCATGAAGATAAGACAAGGTGTAAGTTAATTCCGTCCTGTTGTAATTCTGTTCAACACACACAGCGACTTCAGAGTCAACTGAACTCTTATCAAACCTGCACTGGGACACTCATGGTAAAGCTCTCTGAATAAACTTCAAACAACTCTTTTACCACAAAAATAGTCTGTTTTGTCCTTCCATCCTGTAAACTTACTAAGCAAAACGGTACCTTCTATCCATATAATTATGTATAATTTAAAATAATTACAATTCTCATGAAACTTTACTTTTAGTCTGAAATATTAAATAGAGTGTTATAACCTAAGAGAAGCCAATTTTCATCATTACAAGTCCAAAACCAAGTTAACCGTTTCCTCTGCGTTTTGTTTACTAAAACCTACGTATTTGCAATCTTCTGGAGTAATCTGCATTGGCAAACACATGGCTGGAATGGGGCTCAGTAAAACAGTTTTCTGTCAGCCCAGAGATGCCTGGATTGATCAGCACAGCCAGACTGCTCAGGAGATCCAGGTCTGTGCTCTGTGCATCACTGGCACCAACATCACAGAATAATGTTGATTGTGTATTTGTGATTTGTACAGGATGGGGTGATTTGTCCTGTTTATCCACGGATACTGAGCATGCAGGGGATATGCACAACCACACAATAATTACCAGGCCAAATATCTTCTGTTTGACAAAGCACAGTGATTTATCCCTAATCAAACAGTGCCTCAAACACAAATGAAGCAGTCAGTTATTATTAATTCTTTTTTCTTAATTATTTTTTAATACCTCAGTTAGTACATTGATACAGATGATTTAAATCCCTATATTGGATAGGCCTCATAACCCCTTCCTCCCTTTCTGGAGTGAAATCAGTGATGCCCTCACATACTGAACCCTAAACTTTTCTAACTCTAGCTCAGACCACACTGCCTTCCTCCCAGGACAATGTGGGAACTGAATCTAACTGAGATATCAGGCAGAACTGCTCCAAATGTAAATGAAGTGATGATCTCTGTTCCTGCTACTTTTATTTTACAAGAGACCTGGATTTTGTGGTTAGTCTCTACCTGGAGTGAACAAATCTTTAAAATAAGGTGCTGAGGTCACATGGAAGCACCAGATTTTGGCTGCTGCCAGCACAAGAAGAGCAGTGACAAAAAGAGGATCTAAACATCCATCACTGCCACATTGTCTTCTTGTGAATGTTTTGGAATAAATTCTATCAGCCTCTTCTTTTATAGTAGCTGAATCAAAACACATAAACCAATTTTCACAGGAATTAACAGGTGAATGCTGTGCTTGGGAGGCAATTTACCAAGAGTTCTGATGCACATGTTGCACTTTCTTGAAACTTGCCAAATTTCCACACCAAGAATAGCACAAGCCCAATCAGTTTTTCAAGAACTCAAAGATTATTTTAAACAGAAAACGTTCAAACAGAGTAATAATTAATGCCTGCCCACCCACTTCCCCCATGGCTGGTCAGATTCCTGCCTTCCTTCTTTTTTCTTTTTGCTTTGGATGTCTTCCTTCTCCTGACACGGATCTAGGTTTGCCTTTAATCACTAAGATTCATTGCTTCAATTTTCCTTCCCTTGCACTTACTCCCTTTGTTACTGGCCTTTGTATGAAAATAGTTTGTTGAGTTTTGTTTATAGTGAACCAGGTCCCAATTTTATTCTTCCAGTGAAACTCCCATTATGAAATCAGGCTTTTTAAAAAGCCTAGTTCATCAGAACAAAATTATCAACAGTTGCTCCAAATCTGAGAGAACTGCAGATAACTTCAGACACAGTTTTAAATCTCTTCTGACAGAGAATTTTATGGACTCAATTCAAAGCCTTCATTGCTTCATCATACCCACACTGATTTCTTCCCAGACCATTTCAGTCTACATTTGTCAGAGACACAATTGTAATATTTTACTGAATGGGGAAAAATGTATTTCAGTAGGGCAGGTACTGACCTGATCCCTCTAGATGGAAATGCTGAGGTCAATCCCTAAGCAAACATGTGGCGTGCAGAGGTATTTTATGTCAGACAAACACCTTTCTTCCCTACTCACTACCCAGTGAAAACAATTTCATCAAAGCACACTGCCCTGCTCACTGAACAACTTCTGCAGCCCAATTTAGGATCCTGGTTCTGAATCAAAGCCATAAATCAGAAGGTACTTTGGCTATCTCACAGGTTCAGCTCTGTTTGTCTCACATTGCTTCGTCTGTGAAGCAGAAATTCTGCCTTCTTCAAAGTGATGCACAGTCCCAACCCATGGAATTGGGGATAAACGTGCCTTTGTAACAAGGAAATGGTTACAAACTGAAACCCATGGCCTGGCTAGCAGTGTGAAGGAAGAGACACAGGAAGGTGCTCACAGGTGAAAGCTGGGGGCACGCTCAGGTCTCTGCCACTCCGAGTTTCTTCCCGTGCTGCCTTCACTGCTCTCCCAATCTCTGTCCTGGTGCTCCTGACACAGCTGTCCACATTTTTATCCCTCAACCCTACACCCTCTCCATCAGCATCCCAAATGAGCTTTCCTCAGAAGCCGTTGTTGACATCCTACCTCTACGGCTAGGTTTGTTTCCAGGACTTTGTTTCCAGCTCACAGTTCAAACAATCTTACACCTCAAGGAACGCCTCAAGCCCAGCATTCCTTTCCATTCTTCTGTTTCAGTGTCATCATCAAAGCATTCCTGATGGAAAGAACACCGTTCCCTCTGCACCCTGCTCTGCTGCCAAGTGAAACACGGGGAATGCCAGCTCATTTCAGGAGTTATTCCTGTCCTCTGGGCTTGGGGGATTCGCTTCCTTTTCCCAGCTCTGCAAATCTATCTGCTCTAGGAGCTTTGCTAAATCACTTCTTATTTTCGTTTTCCCATCTGCAAAACAGACATCCATAAAACATAACCTCATGAAGTAGCCTGATACCAGTGGACACCAAAAATTGTATGAAGATAGCCTGGATTTATTAAGGTGATTTATAGAAGCACCCTGCACGTATTTCCCTTCCCTGTCTTTCCTCCTTCCTTATCCTGCGAGCCGTGTATCTGGTAAAACGCTAATAAGAGAAGGGGAATAAGGTGCTTTGGGAATAATCCTGGCTCTGGGTATCCCTTGCTGTCATACCAAAACAAGAAACCTGTGGGTGATCTCGAAGTAATTATTAAAGGGGAGTTATTTAACCTTCCAGATGCCTCAGAGTTACAATCTATCACCTGATTATCAGGAATATCTGGTGAGGGTTGTGAGGCAATGTTAAACATTTTGATGTCACAGACTGAAGATCCAACTAACTACAAATAGTACTTTTTTTTAGTGTATTACCTCTTTTATAAGCATTCTTGTTGTGAAGAGGTTGATCAGCAGCAGAATCACCTCTGTGACTTTCTCCTCCGTGTAAGGACACTTTTCCTGCAGGAGAAAACCCCCAGCTCCCAGCACTACAATCACAAACATGAGAAGGGAACAGCTAATTGCTGACAAAAGACGAGTGTTTGTATTTTCAGGATGTTACTTCAGCACCTGCAACCCACAGATCATCCTTTTCCAGCTGATCCTTCCCTTCATTGGGAACGATCCTTTGTTCTGTAACCATATCACAATATCAAAATCAGGAGCTGCTCCTGTCCAACACGTACACATTTGGTTTTCCTCCAGGGAGAGCCTGGAGCACCTCTTTATGCTCCAGCCAGATGCCTTGGGCGTGTTTCCCTGACCGAGGATGGCTGAACCTGCTGCTCTCCTGCGCCTGGCACTGCTGGGACTGCTCACTCACACTAAGGGCAGATGTTGCTGAAATGCACTGGGAGGCTTTCAGCAAGATCAAATTGCACAACAACTTCAAAATCGAACGCCCCAAACCAACAGTGAGGAGAGAAAGGGACAGAAAGTTGGTTTTTTTAACCTTGTGAACATTATAGCCATGCTTACAAATAAGACCAGAGCCATAATTCCAGCATTAGAACTAATTCTGGGTGATCTTTACATTTAGGACATTTCTATTTCTTTATCTGACAAAGAGCCCACAAAATATTTAAATCAAGAAATAATTCAACAAATGTGAAAAAACCACTTGTACAAAATATTGTAGGTCTGACAAGTGAGAAGAGATGGGAACCAAGTAGACCAAAGAATCAAGAATAAATATTCAGAATGGTTACCTGAATGACGTGACAGCAGGAGATGCTGGTAATTGCAGATGGAATTTGCTACCAAGCATGTTTCTGTGCATCTGTGTCCCTCAGGCTTCATACAACAGCAACAGCAAAGGGAAAACCAGTGATCTGAAATACTGCAGCCTTGATATGCACAAGTGCTGGGCTCTAAATCCATCACAAGGACCTCTATTTCCACCCTCATAGCTATGGATGGGAAATTTTCATCTGCAGGGAAAAAGGTGTGGTAAACAAAATGATGCAGTGATGTCTCATGGCATAACTGGTGATACACATCTGCTGGAACACACACGAATTCTTCCCGGACACAGATAAAAATTATAACGTTATTAGGCTAAGTTAATTTTTATTACTTCAATAATAAAAACTAGATTGTTTAGCTAATAATAAATAGGTAGCCTAAGTAGAATATATAATGATATTTTATATCCTGTGAACAGGCTGAGTTCACTGTCTGCTTCTCCACGAGACACTGCAAAAGGCAAATCAGAAGAAATGATCACTTCAGAATCCCTTCAGAGACAAATGGAGTGGGAAATCCATGACCAGACCTTGTGGACTAAATCTGTGTTTATGTCCATTAATATAATAACTGAGACATGCTTGCAACAGGAGGGAAGTTACTATTTGCAATTTATTAACGTGAACCACATGTAAAATAAAAAAATGTAAGCATGAAGTAAGATCCATATTGTTACTTTGCTCCAATATCTTTGCCAATACTTGCCAGGTACGAGTTAATTCCAGTTACCTGAGACACTGATGCATTGCTATAGCAGGCAGGAGGCATCTATCCACAGAAGAAATCACCTAGAAACAATCATTTTTGTGTAACTGGAACCTCATGTGCTTGCCATGGAGCCTTCACACACACATTGCAAAGCTTTCACATGGAAGTGATTGCAAGAACTGTAAAAGCAAAGACCTGGAAACTAGGAAGGACAAAATGCTATTAGAAATCCAGAGAAATAAACAAGGCCCCCTGAATCTATTGTCAGCAAAGGGAGAAGTGAACCTTTTCTGTGGTACCAGCCCATGGTAAGGCTGCTCTCTGGGGCACCACTGCATCCCAGCAGGCACTCTCTGGAATTCCCAGCTCCGTGTCTGCTGGGCTTCTCTGCACACCAGCAGGAGAAATGGCAGCTGTGAACCAGGACATTGTCTCAGTTCTGTCAACAGGACAGGGATTGGCGTGACCCTTTCTTCTCTCCCAAGTCCTTTGAACAGAGTAGGTGAACTGCACTGATTTTATGTAAACTAACGTTTGGGTTTAGCCCAAGTCATTTGAGTTCACCATTAGTAGAAAATTCTGACCTCTCATTCATAAAATCGCTATTTGATACCACTCAAGAAAATAGAACCAAACTGCACTCTGAGCTGAAAAGATTGCTCAGCTTTCTCCCATGGGCACGCTGGGGACTATTTCCTTGGATAAACCCTCTGTGTCTGTAGTTCCCAGCGTCCGTGCACTGCAGCGTGGAGTGAGTCCCACCCGGATCACACACCTTGGTGCAGTTTCCCAGATGGATCCTGCCGGACGCACAGGACGCTCTCAGTGCCTGCTGAGGATCCCTGGCTGGCACACCATCACCTCCCTTCCCACAGGGGGTTCCAGGAGCTCGGCAGCCCCTGGGGGAGCCGGTTCCCATTGCCCTGCCCCGTGCCAAGGTGCCCGGCTCCCTCCCTGGGGGGGTTTGGGACAGTCACTCACCGCAGGGTCTGTCTGCAAGGCTTGAGCCATTCTGCCCATTCCCCAAGAGCTTGGATCCGGCTCTTTCCACAGCGAGCAGGGAATCCACTCCAGCCCCCAAGGGTTGGGAGCTGTCAGTTCACAGAACTCCAGACTCTCAAACGCTGATCAGCATCAGCATTTCACAGACAGAAAACCCACGGTATTTTCTCACTGTTTCATGCCATTTTCTCCACACAGAATGTAGAACTCAAACACATTTCTGAGAGAGGAATTATCCCTTGATGAAGTTAGCAATCTATTTTTCTCAAAATACAAAAAGCTATTGTTAAGACCAGGAAATATGAGGACACGTTCAACAGTAGTTTCTACTAAGAGTAGTGGTTTTGCTCTTTTTGTTAGAACAAATGGAATTAATATGAATTTTATTGTTTCCAGGTTTAACACTGGGCTACTGCTACCTTTTTTTTTAATGGAAAAAAAAAACCCCAAGAAACAAAAACCACCAACCTCCCCCCACAAAAAAAAACCCAAACCCAAACCAACCAAAAAACCCCTTTACTAAATCAGACATTTCTTTTAGACTTTTCCTTTTAGTTCTAGGAATTCATCTCCATCCATCCCCGTCAGCCCATCCACAGGTACACACTGCACAAGAATTTTCTTTTGCTGGCTTTTAGCTTTATGCAAACATCCTTTGTGCCAGAATCTCATCCCTGCTGCCTTTTCTTTTTTTTTTTTAGCCCATTGTTATTCTTTTCTGCAAGTACAAGGCAACCCTGTTAATTAGGAAAGCTAACAGCCACATTTCAGCTCTGAACTAGCACAGGGCACTACATATTACCTGTATTGTCATGGTTTTGGATGTACACAAAAGCCCCAGCCTTTGCCATTATTCAACCCTTGAGTGCACTGGATGGGAATCAAGCCATCCAAAATAACGTGCAATGACAGGACATCCACAACCCTAACTGCTGGAAAAACTGCAACACCAAAACGTTCTGGGGTCTGGCCCTACTTGCTGATTGAGTACCTTTGTTTTCAGTAAAAAGTGGAAAAAATTCTTAGAGAACAGCTTAAAGTTAAAAACTCTGGAGTTACAAAAAAATCTTGAACAGCTAAAGGCGTTTTTGAGACAGGTACTTGCTATTAGGAAGTAGCTCTCAATAGAAACCAAAATTTTTTCACTGTACTGTTGATCCTATAAGTGGCTGTATGAGTTTTTAGAGGACATTATGAGTGTAGATAACAGAATCCAGTGCTCCTTTACTACATAAATAAACCAACAAACAAAAAAAATCCCTTCCAATTTTCTTAAACAGGAAGAAAAATCCTTTCAAAGCTCTGCATTAACATTTGCTTGGTTCAGACATTTATATGATTTTTTAAAATGGGGTGCTCTTCTTGATACACTAGGATGGAGAAAAGCAAAACCTTTTACCCTTCATGAGATTCACATATGAGCTCCTCTTCACTCCAGGAATGATTTTTACCATCCCACCCTCCCACATTTGCTTCCCAGTGAAAAGGATGTTAAAATGGAAAATCAGATTCGTTTGTAAATATCAACCAATGAGCTTCTCGGCAAAGGCTGAAAAAAAAGGATTATGTATACATTCTGTGGTTTCCATTTCCTTGGTTTTATTGTTTTTATGTAAATTCTCCCAGGACTTTTCAGGTTATATGTCTGGAAGCCGCAGCCGTTCAGCAGAGTAAAAGTCGGGAGAATAATGAGAAATGCGCTGGAAAAATTCACATAAAAGCTTTGGAGACGTGAAAATGGAAACAACAGATACGTGAAAGCCTAAATGCTGAAAAAAAGCATTGTCTGCCCAGCATGTGCATAGATGTGTTTTAGTGCAGCTCTCCCTGAGTACACAGATGTATTATTTGTAAAGACACTGCATACAGCAGCAGAGGAGTGGTATCTGGCAGTTCTGAGGTGTTTTCAGGATATTACAGCCAGGAAAGTGAAAAATCCAAATGACTTCTGTTATTAGAACCCAGACATACATGTAAATAACTCTATACATAGTTGTCTTGCATAGAGTTTTATGTATCTTTTAATGTAAATGAAAAATACAACCAAATACGACATGAAAATGTGTTTATGAGATCTCCCTGAACTCTTGTGCATGGCAGCAATTGAAGTGTCACGGAAATATGCAGAATCTACAAGCAGGAATGAATTTTTAGTTGTTATTGTTAAAATATTCGTATTTTTTTCTTCCAGTGCTCTCAAACTTTGTCATTCAATACTAAACCTGTGGTGCCAGACTAAGCTTAGTCTGAGTAAGCTTCATTCATACAAGCACTAAAGTATTACACATCCAAATCCCAAACCTTTGGCCATAGCCAGCCTTCATGACTCGAGTTTTACAGAATATTATTTTCAGAGCATTCTGATAGGATGTTCCCCAGAACAGATAACTCTGGAGGACAGTTCTTAACAGGTGCCCAAAAAAAGGGGGCTGGGTTCAACCTGGAAGAATTTGTGCACCTGATCCTGTCAGAAAGTCCTTCAGCAGCTAAGAGTGCTCCTGGCTTAAAGGAAAAGAAGGCATGGAGGCAAACTATCAGCACATGCTGTGACCCAGCAAGGCCCCCACAACAGGCAGCAAAAAAAAAAAGGGATCTCTCTAAAGAGCATCCCCAACAAAGGCAAGGGACCAAAGCACACAGCTCAACACCATCCATCAACTAAGCAACATTAATGCTCTTATCCCACAGCAAATGTGAGTTAAAAACGCATTCACTCAACCTCAGGCAAAAATAGATGTAGCTGATACACACATCACCACTGCAACTGTTCTTTGGAGGGCATAAATGAGCATTTAACCAGGCTTGTGTGGTGCAAGGGAACTTGGAATGTCTGTACTAACTTCACTTCCAATGGATCATTCACACAGAAAAATATTCACATTCGCCACCCCAATACACTTCTCTTTATGTCTGTGATACTGAAGAGCTACACCCTAGCTTAGGGGTGTGTATATATATATATATATATATACATATAATGGGGTAGTTTTGCTAGTATAGTTCTGATTCGTAGTATCAAAATTAGAAATGGAGCTAGGCAGCAAAATCTATCTTTTTATTTAAAAATAAATCAGTTTTGGTATAGGCAGAGATAGGTGAATTAGTGAGGTTCAGGTTATCTCGGTGACAGGTTATATAGAGCATTCTTTCTACGTGCTGAGTTTCAATCCATTTTCACATTGCAAAACTGATGCCTGGCCATGGAGAGCAGCCACTAAAACCCTGAAATGGGCATTGCTGTAATGCCATGACACACTACAGGCAGGGAAATGCCCCTGACGACAGATACCCCCTTTGTACAATCTGAGGCTCGTGCTAATCTACAAATCAGTAGGGTCAACACCTTTTTTATGCAATTTGATCTCTTCTCATACCAAAAGCCCACCACAGCCTCGCTCTATTTCGAGATATTGAGAGATTACATTGACTCACCAGAAGATATGGAAGGGGTGATGTGGTCTGCCAGGCAGTGCCTTGCCTAATAACCTCAGTTTTGCACAGTTTGCTAGAGAAATAAAAAGAAGTTCTATAAGAATGGCTCACAAGTTCAGAGTCTTCACTACATGTAAGATAATAAGTGTGCCTAACACACAGTTTGAGGCAGCTAAACAAATCTCCTGGCAGTTAGAAAGTGAATATTAGTGCCAGAAATATGATGATCATACATCTCTTTCTCACTGTAGCAATTTTTATAATTTGCAATAACACCCCCTTATCTAAGGAAAGACCATTTTGGAGTTATATGCCAGTTAGAATGAGTAAACCATGTCCTAAATTTCTGTTCAGCAGAAAGAATATAACCATTTTATAGCCAACACGACTTCTGAGAGGAAGGAAAATATAACAATGAAATCCAGACTTCTGGCTACCTTGACCAATTTTGCTTCAAAACTGCTATTTCCTGCCAGGGTGAATTTTACTGGCTCTGTAAGCAGAGTGAAGAAACTCACTAGTTCCATAAAACTTCATATGAATCTTTTACTTGACTTCTCAGCTTAGATAAACCAGCACAGTAACTCATATGAAAGGCAAGGCTCGTGAAACCGTTTCGCAGTGCCCCACTGAACAGTGGGCTTGTTTTCAGGGAGCTGTGAAAATGACTTCCCAGACCTTTGTAACTAACAGACACTCACCAGCTTTCTTTGCCACGTGTGTTATCACTTCAAAGCTGTAAAGGAGGAGCGTTTACTAAAGCTTAACAGGACCACAGATGAGGATGCACAATGCTCTTCCTAAGAGCATCATGCTTTGCCCTACAGAATTGTGCCTCACAGCATACAGTCCTATAGCAGTGGAAACCGTACCAGTAGAGTTTCTACTGGTATAGAAAAATACCAGTTTGTGTTGCTGGTTCCTGCAATAAATTCCAGTCAAACCTCATTTGCTGTGCCAGGAGCTGGTGGTGCCTTTCAGAAAGCCAGAGGAGCTGCCTGGGCAGGTCGGCAGTGCTGTCCCCTGTGTGACTGGACACAGGCAGGCTGGGTGAGAAGGGTGCCCACCCTCCCCTCCCGGGCACTGCTGCAGCCCAGCTCGGCCAAAGGCACATGGGGCTCACCAGGCAGCCGCCAGGCCACTCTGCTGCCTGCAGACCTCCTCCAGGGGCTGGGAGTGTGCCAGAGGGAGATCCAGCAGCTCCCAAACCTCCCAGCCCCAGCACATGGGTTCCACTGCTGCAGCCCTGGGGAGCAGGGGCACAGGGAGCATCCCTGGAGCTGCCAGAAGCCAGAGCAGCCTGCTCCCTCCCACACTGAGGGAACACAGAGTGCAGCTCTGCCAGGGAGATGAGCATGGAGGGAAAGAACCTGTCACCCAGCTGGGGGAAAGAACCTGTCACCCAGGGGAGAGGAAGAACCTGTGACCCA
>VZSR01002262.1:281669-315577 GCA_013398615.1 Brachypodius melanocephalos
GGAGCCCTTGAGGCAGTGGACATTACGCACGCACATGAGAACAGTCACCCCAACACACAGGCTGTGTCCAGTCATGCCTAGCTTGCCGTGTAGCTTTGTCCTTCAGCTGGCAGAGGTGGAAGTGGAGTCCCCTGTTGTCCCTGCAGACAGGAGTGTGACAATGTTTCCACCATGAAGCATCCGAGTGGGAAATCGCAGCAGCGCTGGTGCCCCGGCAGCCAGGGCAGTGTCTGCCTTTATCCCTGCAGGCAGCCAGGGGCTTGGCACAGGTACGGGCCAAGTGCCCTGGGGAATGGCTGATGAGCTGTTTTTCATTAATTGGCGGGGCAGGAGGGTGAGGTGAGCCCCGGCAGAGCCCTGAGCTGTGGGCAGTGACAGGCAGCCGTACCCAGCTCGGCAGGGAGCAAGGCTGCCTATGCTACCCACAGCTCAGTGCTCTGCCAGGGTCTGAGCTAGCACAGGAATGGGGAAATACCGCCCGAGACGGGGTAGGGGGCTTGCTCAGGAAGAGGCTCGTGTTTAGGGGTGGCTAGGAGCACTAGAGGTTGTTCTGTAGGGCACAGACAGAGCCGGGGAGGTGACTGTGCCCTGCCTCACCCCGCGGCCCCTGCGTGGCTTTGGGCGACACAACACAGTAAAGAAATAAAGCTACTGTAGAGCGCCCAAAGGAGGGCAGCGAAGATGGTGAAGGGCCTGGAGGAGAAGGAAATGATTTACTTTAAAAACCCCAAACCCCAACCAAACCGCTCCTTACGGCGCTGTGTTTCTCTCATTTGAAGCGGGGTCGGTTTCCCGCTGCCGGCTGGCCGAGGGCCGGAAGGTGAGTGACTCCTCCTCCACCGGCAGCCCGGGCCCGTGGATTGACGTTCCGCTCAGCCAATGGAGCTGCGAGCGCCAGCCCTGCGCGGCGGGCTCGGCTCGGCACGGCCCGGACCCCGCTGGAGCTGCAGCGCCATGGAGGCCGTGCTGGGGCAGGTGGAGCAGCTGCCGGCGCTCCTGGCCGTGTCCCGCTCCGCGCTGGTGCGGGACTGGGACTGCCTCACCCTGGACAGGGCTCTAGAGTGGGCGCGCTATTTCCAGCACCTCCACCACCGCTTCCGTGCCCGGCCCCAGCTCCGCGAGGCCCTCGGGCGGCGGCTGCGCCGCTCTCAGCCCTACCCTGTGCTCGGCTTCCCCACCCTGGGCCGCTGCCCGCAGCTGCTGGGGCTGGCGCTGCTGGAGAACCGCGCTTTGCCGCCCGCCGCCTGCCGCCGCCTGCTCCGCAGCCTCCTGCAGCCCCCCGGCTCGGGGAGCGGCCCCGAGCCCCGCGGCCTGGAGCTGCTGGCCCGCCGCAAGGCCGCGGCCCGCCTGCTGGGGCTGTCCCGCCAGCCGCGGCCCGCCGGGCCCGATGCGCGGCTGCAGGCGGAGGCAGAGCTGCGGGCAGAGCTGCAGGCGGAGGCAGAGCTGCGGGCAGAGCTGCGGGCAGAGGCAGAGCTGCGGGCGGAGGCAGAGCTGCTGCTGAGGCGGCTCCGGGAGGAGCGGCAGGAGGGCGGCGAGGCCGCGGGGCAGCGGCGGTGGCTGGGCCGTGTGCTGGAGCAGCTGCCCCAGCCCCGCTCCTTGGCGGTGGTGGCGGCCGCGCTGGCTGTGCTCCCGCAGGGGCCGGGCACCGAGCGGGCGGGGGACACGGAGCGGGGTGGCAGCAGCCCGGACGGGCACCGGGCCAGTGCTGCGGGAGGCGGATGCACCGCCGGGCTCCTGCTCTCCTGGCTGCTGGACGAGCGGGAGCGATTTTCTGCCTTCTGCCTTTGCCTCCCGGCTTCCCGTCTTGCCTTCCTGGCTGGTCGCTATTCCCAGTTAAGCACATCTTATCTGGACCTCTTGAGCTGCTGGGGAAGCCAGTTGCACTATGACCCCTTGCAGGGGCGGTGGGTTAAAAGTTGCCTTGACAAAGCTGGAGTGTCCTGGGAGGAATTAAAGGAGCGCTTCAGCTGCCTCTGTCAGGGATCTGCACTGCTCAAAGAACAGACCCAAGCTGCTCTCAAACTCCTGAGGACACGCGATGGAGACTTTCAAGTTTGTGGCCTGAGTGTGTGGACTGACTTACTGATGGAATTAGGCTGCTAGTGCAGGAGCACAAAAGCATCGTGAAAACGTAGACAATCGAGCAGATCTGGTTGAGTTCATTTGATGTGAAAGGCAAGACAACTACACCTCACTTCGTTGGACACCAAACCTTTCTGTGACTGCTGATCACAAGGATTCTGACTGCACCTGGTTCTGAAGTCTCTCGGGGAAACCTGGTGTTTCCTTGTAATTGTGCTGTCATTCCTGGTCAACACAGAAAGTGTCTGTTTTCGGTACTTGCTGATTAATTATCTAATAAAATGAAGAAAATCCCTTTTGCTTCAATTAAGGAGTATTTTTCTGTTTAGAAAACAGGGCAGTTTGGAAAGGGTCATTGTAGTAATTTTTCTAATGACTAAAGGCACCAGTGTCAGTGGACCTCCTCACTCAGTCACTATTTCTGTGGTATCAAAAAAAAAAAATCTGTCTCAAAAGCTGTCTCAAATCTGTCAGTGTTTAAAACTGCTTAGAAGTGTAAAGCATGCAGTTTGAATTTATGTTGTCTAGCCACAGTTCCCTGTGTTATGCAGTCTTGGCATTTGGTGTGGAAACTCTGCACTTGAGCTTGCTCTTAACACTTTTAACAGGCATGAGGTTTGTCTGTTAGAACACTTTCTGCTATCAGAGGTTCCTGGTGAGTAATAGACCCAAAGTTATTTGCAGCTCCCCAGATATACATTAAGGGTGATTATCAAATATTGCAATAACCTTACAAACGTTACAGTATCAAACCAAACCTCAGCTATTCAAACCTACTGTTCCCAGGTACCTGGATCTCTGGGACACATTTCAATGAGAGTTAAGGCTCAGTTTTGCTTCTCAGGTTAGATTTGTTTCCTGATGATAGTCAGAATGTTCACTGTAGATTAAGTCTCTCAACTATTTCTAGGATAAATCAGATCCTTGTAGGGAGCTTTTTGCAGTATTTCAGGTCTTGCTTTTTGATAAGCTTTGTGTTACAAAATTCAGTTCGTGAAGACATCTATCTTCCTTTCAAGTAATGTTAATTACAGCTTTTATGAACTAAGTGCAACTACAGAATCTTTCACTGGCATAGCTGGTAATAGGCCCATCAGTGACTTCATTGAGAAAGTAAAGAATTAATTGTGGGCATGGACAGGCAAGAGACAGGCCAGTATAAGCCTCATGTGCTGATTTCCAATTCTGTCTTCCTTACAGAACCGGGGGTAGTAAAAAGTGCTTTAACCTCAGTGAGACAAAAGCACCTGGTTGCAGCAATTACACAGAAATGTTCCAGTCTGTCCCAAATACCTTATAAAGAGATGCCAGAGCCCTGATTACCAAATTCCAGCATCCATATGGTATTCATTGAACAAATCCACTGGTCCACATTCCCTGTTATTTCAGCGTGCCTGTCGAGTTCTCCAGGTACCTGTGCAATGATGGATCCTTTCTGGAACTCCGTTTTTAATAAAGTGTAAACAGGAAAGGAAAAGTGTGATGTCTGCAGCCTCCTCCCTCGGTGTATTTGCAGCTCATATGTGCAAGCTCTTGACAATCTCAGCTACCATGAGGAGCAAGATCCTGTAGAGGACAGGCTGAGGCCTCTTCCACAATCACCTCCCTTCTTTTTTTCCCCCTCCTTAATAAGGAGAAGCAGACCTCTGCTAGTGACATACTATGAGATGTCTAGATACAAAGTTGCCTTTTTCTTATTTTTTTTTCTCGTGAAGTGTCTGTTCCCTCGTGGTGAGCAAAATCTAGAAGAAAGCAGATGATACATTCTAGTGTTTTGCAGTATGTATGCAGATACTAGAATAAAGATAAATGATGTAGAATAAATTGTTCATTTATGAGAACGACATTAGCAAATTGCTGCTATTCAGGTGAATGTGCAAGCCTGATTGTGACAATGCATTGGCATGAATATTTTTTTGCTCACAAGGTTTTTTCCCCCAGCCCTTTTCCCAGCAGGTGAATAAGGGTCTAATAAGGGTCTGAATAAGGGTCTAATGTTCTTTTCAGTGAGCATGAAGGATGACTTTTTTCCCCCCTTCTCATGTGTAAGAGAATATTTATTAGATCACAAAGGCAGACTAATATTTTGATCACATTGAGGTCACGTTTTCAGATCCTGTTTAACTAGAAAGTTGTATGGCTAATTTTAGTTGTGCTGTTTCTGAAAAATGAAAGATTTGGGGCTGAATTCTGTCCCTTGTGACCGGTTTGGATGAGGGGCCCATCGCAGAGTGCTGCCAAAGGTGCTGCACCGTGGCCATTGGGAACACAGCAAACAGCAGAGCACGGGCGCCCTGTACTTGAGAAGCTTATTTATTTGTTGGGCAGAATCCCAGAAAAAGAAATGAAGTGCCAGTGGGAAGGCTGAGGAGAGAAGGTGGAAGGCTGCTCACTTCTGCAGACCCATTGAGGATGGGCAGATTTCCCCTTCACCAGAACTGAATGGCTTTGCTGCTGCTGCAGGCAGCATTAGGATGGTAATGCCGTGATCAAAAAAGATCGGAGGAGTTTTGGTTTGATGTTGGCTGCTCTACTGAAGCACTCCTCCCCTGTGTGCCCAAATGAGCACACCGAGCAGTGGTGTAACAGGCAAGAACATTAAGGTGGTCAATGAGAAATGGAATTGTGCAGGGAAGGAAACTTTATTTAAATAGGGGCTGGTCTCACAGAGGTGAGAGCGAAGGAAGAGCATCATATCTGCCCTGGTATAAAATAGATTGGAGTAATCACAAGTATGGTCTGGAAAACTAGCTTTTTATCAGGTCATAATGGATATAAATCCTTCTCAGAGGGAGCTTGCTCTCAGTATTGTGTCTCTCTCATGAGGGATTAAATGTTATTTTTACCAAACACTTTCTTCTTTATTAATCTGTTATGTGCCTTACTTAATTTCATATTAAGAAGTCCTAGACAACCTGAAAAAAATTGCATGTTTGTTCTCCCCTGTGCACTTCTTTTTCAAAAGTCTCAGGATAAGAAAATGACTGTAGCAATGAACTAGACCAGAGATAAACACATCGTTACGTTTGATCATTTTTCAAAGGTAGCCTACAAAGACGTTAGACTGGTAAAAGTAGCTGCTACTTCAATATTGAAGTCATTCACATGCCAGCACCACTTTAATTCCTTGTGTGCCACTATCTTAGCATTACTGATATGATTTTAAATATTTTATTACAAGCCGATAGTTTTGCATTGCGTCAGTCCTTTCACAGCCAGGTATTTGTGTCCCAAATCTTTGGAGTGGCTGGCATTTTATTTACAGTTAGTATTTGGATTCATCTCGGATACCACAGAGGGTGGCAGCAGAGCCTCACTGCACAGATATGCTTGGAGTTCTGATCCAAGGGGAGAATCCAAGCTCAAAAGCCATTTCTAGAAGCAGAAGAGATACAAGGAGGAAACACCTGGGGTTGTGTTAGCCAGTCAGAAGCTTCCAACTGAAAAATCCTAGTGGAAGTTTATTTTGTCTTTGCAATTCTAATTTTACCAGCTCTTCAACGTAATCTCAGGTCAGGTAATAATATAAACCATATCCTCTAAGTGTCTCTACCCACAGGCCCCTTTTATTAATAATATTGGGTATGCAGCTCTTAAATTCCTTTTCTATTACATGCTAAATTCCCCAGCATTATGTGATCAATTTACTGTAACACTGGACTAGTGCATTTTCCCAGAAATCACCGCAGAGTGCACCGAACAGCAAACGTAGCAATCAAATTCGGAATCTTGTCTGGAACTGCACCTTGCTCTTGTATTTCTTCCTCTGGGAGGAATGTTCAGGGCGATTGCTCAGACACGGGCTGTTCGTGGCGTGTAGCTCACAAACACACCCATCCCAGCGTTTGATGAAGCGCTGTTTAGATTGTTGGCAATTGTCGTGAGTTTTAAATCCCACCACAAAGATTGTTGGAATGTTTTCCTGAGGATAATTTCCCGTAATGAAATATATGCTGCTTTTACCTGCACATTTGTATCGTTGTTCCTCTTACGGTGTGTTGGACTCAGAACAGGAAATCATAATTGTGGGCTTGAGTTCCTGTGCATAGGCCTTCCAGAATGGAAGAAAATTATCACGTGCTTTCTATCAGGCCTAATAAATATTGCACCTGTAAAAATAAGCCAACACTGCCAGGTTATTTGCTATATGATTCAATTGTCAGTTAAATACCTAGATAAATACTTGGGTTTCGATGCTGGATAACTGGGAGAAAAAATAGCATTTGTTTTGCTCTCATAGGAGGAGATAATGAATCCTCTTTAAAGACCAGCAGGCTGAAATGTGAATGCAGCTTCTCTTTCCAATACTTGTAGGCACTGGGGTCATTAATATTTCCTTATTAATGTAAATGAGCTAGGTAAGAACAATTGATTTCTTCTAGGAATTAATGGGACGTGATCAATCCCTAAAAGAAGTGTGACAACAAGGTCATTCATCAGCTGCTTAACGCTGCAATAGCCTAAGCTTGCCCTTTGAGCCGGGAAGAGGTGCCATGCCCTGGGGAAAAGGCTTTTAAATCGTTATGCTATTGACAAAAAATTGTGTCCTCTTGTCTCTCACCGGCTCATCATTCTTAATGTTGAGGTGGAAGTTGCTGACTTCAGGTATTTTATAATTTGCCATGTTCAAGCTTTGGTTTTAGGGCAAAAATATGAGGTGTATATAGGAAATTAAGGGTCTTGTCAGCTGTCTTCAGGCTTTGGAGGTGATAGGCAAGCAAATGTCATAATTTACTTAATGTCTAGATCTTCTACACACTTTTGAGTGAGATGACGGCATTTTTTGATTATACCAATGAAATAATCTCACCCATCACTTATTTGCTTCAAATAAATCTGACCACTGAATTCACCTCCAATTTCCCAGTGTTTTGCTTTTTTGTTAAGAGGTTCGCCATCTCCCTAGTGCAGCAAAAGCACCTTTCCTTTTATTCTTCATACAAAATCCAGTTCAGCTTCAAAGGTAATATGCACCAAGGGAACACAAGGATCACAACAATGCAGAAAACAATTTCCAGAATGTAAAACTAGAATTTCTTAGTACTGCTGGAGTAGTCAAGGACTTTCCCCTATTTTTCAGTGAGTCAGAATTCGGTAAGGAGACAACCCCCTCCACCTGCAGACAGTAAATTTGACTATCAGTTAACTCAAACAGCACAAATAAGATCCAGTAGCAAGAAGTGAAAGCTTGAAAGAGTTAAAAGAAAGATTCTGTTTTCTGTGATGGTAAGAGTGTCAGGTTAGTGGAATAATTTATCAACACCTTTTGTGGTTTTCATGGCTTACTTGTGATCCTTTGCAGGGACTTTGTGGGTTCCTAAAATGTGCTTTTTTTTTTACTTCAAGCAGAAGGTTTTTGGCTAGTAGGACCAAGCATATGGCCTGGTGGGGAAAAAACGAGGAAGGCAGGAGAAAGGGCTGATGTGGCACTTCCTCAGCGTGAGATTTGGCATCTGTTCCACACCTCTGAGCCTGATGTGTGAGCAGTGAGCACAGTGCAGAGCACCAGAGAGCAGGGAGGAACACGTGGCTCACAGGGACAAAACTGCTCTTCAAACACTTGGATGTCATCATTGTTCGAGACTACTGGAGTCAATCCAGTAAAGGTGAGAAAGGTTTCATCTGGATCACACTCAATAGTGCTTCCTTTTGGAAATAATTGGTTTGTGGCACTGGCTGTCATTGAGTTTTGGTGCAAAGTGTAACAGATAATAATCCCCTCCAAAGCAAGAAGAAACACCAGACTTATTTTCTGAAGACCATACAAATGTGTAGGACCATGCAAAAGAAATTTGTTTTGTGGAAAAACAAACTGTTTAAGTGACTGAGGAATGATTTCTATGGTATTAATTCTAGTAACATAAAATTCTCTTCTTCACACCTTGCGTCCCTGTCAAGCCCTCTAAGGTTTTATCTTGGTCCTATGGCATTCCACATATGACAGTTTTTATTCCTTTTCAATCTGAGAAGGGGAAAAAAGACTTAAACAATTCTTCTCTGTGTTCAGTGATGTCAAAACCACGTTGCTGACACTGCCAGTTCATGAAACATGACATAAATTGCAAAGGACCAAAAGGAGCAATTTCAGAAGGTGCATTATCCAAACACGTGCACATGCACACTCCACCAGTCCCTGGACATCTGCCTGGATCTGGAATCACTGCAGTAACGTTCAGGTCATGGTGAACATGCACTTGCCACTAATTACAGCAGGAAAATCCTGGGCCCTGTGCACGGCACTGACAAATTGCTCCCAGGGGTATCTGAGATATTTCACCGCTGTCATTAAAGCCTCTAGCAAAGGCAGGATGTTTGAAAGGAGCATGGTGTCTGCAATGGATTGGAGATATTATATCCCTGTTTACAGTCCAAGGCCACAAATAGAAAATTCCAACAGAGAAGGGTTACTGTAGAAAGCTTGGAATATGGAGCTTTTAAAGGCAGGTATGTTTATTTTATGGGCCAGGTATTTAGAAAAAAGCAATTAGAACCACCTTGCTCATTAACCTTTCAGTTCCTGGTAGAGTGCTTTAAGCACAAGGAAGTGAATTGCATTTTGATTTGTAATGCTTCAATGAGCTGGCCCTCTTCTCTGGGTATGTACTGGAGCACGAGCTCTAAACACTTGCATGTGGTGTTGTTTCACCAGGATTTTCCTGATGTGCTGATCTGAATCCTTTGGGCTCATGGGTTCCAAATGCCTTTTACCAGGAACTTTGCTTGGTCCTTTTTGCATTTACTTGGCAAAGCTGTATCACGTGCCATAACTCCATCATCGTGGTTATTGCTGTTTGAGAAGACCCAACAGATTATGAGCAATATCAAATCAAGACAGTGATTTACAGAAATGCAGCTTGAATTCTGCACTAGAAATCAGAAAAAATGACAGCGTATAATTTCTCCATCACTGAGTATGATGACCACAACACAACAAATTCTTACTCCTTTTAGAAGGTATCAGAGGTGAGGAAAAATGCTGAACCACATCTCATGTAGTTGGCCTAAGAAATGGATTAGCTGACTCAGAAATCTTATTTTAAAACAGTGCATGTATTAGCAAAAGAGACATCTTGAAAAGTATTGGGGTTCTCAGAAGCTAATGAGAGTTTATATTTTTTGGCAGAGATGATGCTCTTATGTTAAGTTTTGAATTTTCTTCCAAGAGCAATTAAAAATAATAGATAAAAAGAAACCCGAAAGGTAAAAGAATTTTGCCTCCCATCTCCTAATTACAGAAAAATAACCCATGTGTGGGATGGAGTTTTTTTCTTCCTTCAGCCTTCATAAAGGCGTATCCAAATAAACATAAAATACAAAGTTTCTTAAAATGCAAGGGTTTTTCATCACCTTGGCAGCTGTGACGTACCTGCTGTATCCTCGTCTCTACAAAACTTCAGACACTTTGCTGAACTTTCAGGCATTTTGCTCTTCATGTGGAAGTTTGTGACTTCAGTGTTTAGAGAACATTGCACGTGTGTGTGAGGTAAAACACTCAGCTACTGATCCAGGTCCGGAAGGGACTTTATTCCAACGAGACCCAAGCCAAGACCTTGGGTTTTCGTTTCTCTTTGCATTTAGCTTCGTATTTTGTAGCGTGAATTGTCACCAGTTAAGAGTTATTATCCAAAATATATATATGTTAACTAAGTTCTATAGAAAGTAAATAATGTTGGTGTCAGTCTGCTGAGTGAAGCACAGAGAAATCGAATTGCAGAGCGATACAGGGAGTTTGTGGCAGGTATTTACACTCCTGGGTCTGATTGCAAATCTGTCCTTGTATAAATAGGAGACTGGGATGTCTGGAGCGTTTCGCAGTGCTTCAAAGGCAATTCTTAAGAAAAAGCAAGTGGACATTTGACATTACCAACGAATTGCCCATCACATGCCCTGCTGTGGCCTTCGTCTTGGTGACTTTCTTTGGCACTCCTGTGGTAAAAGGTGATTACGTTCACATTAATGAATTGGAAAATGGAAACTTTTCCACCACAATGAGATGCTGAAATCCGAGTGAGTGGTGAAGCCTTTAGAATTAGTGGCAACATGTCTGTGCTGAGCTGAGAGGGTGACCTGCCCTGAAGGAACAGGGAAAGCAATAATGTTCCCGTCCCATCTGTCAGGAAGGAGTGGGAGACATTTGTTACATAATGACTGTCCCATTCTCTGAAATATTGTGGGGATTAGGAAATACCTTGCGTAATTTATGTCCGCCACCTCCGTTCTGGAACCATCCATTACGCTTCCCACAGGCAGATTAAGCTGACATTCTGAACCATGTGCATGGTTTATGTGGGTAACCTGATACTTTCAAATTATATCTGCTAGGAGCCAATAAAATTAGTGTGGGGTAGTTAGGCAATAGCCTCATAACAGCTAAACTAACAAAGGTTTGTAGAATACTTCTCTCCTCGTTTTTCATGGGGCAGTCATTGGTTTTTGGTTTTTTTCTCCTTAGCTTTCCTGATGAAAGGCAGCATTACAAAGCAGTTCTGTTACTACACAACAGGCTGGTGTTCTCAGGCATATATGGAATTGGAGTCTATCTCTTCTGCTCAAATATGAATTTCTGTGCTCCAATAACTGCATCCTCAGCTAATACAGAATTCCCACAAAGCTATGATAAGTTACACTCGCTTACAATTGAGCTTCTTGAAACAGAAAAGGTGATAATTTTAGATACACCTTCTGGGATGGCATTTTACTGTTACATCAGTTTCTATTTCTGTACGGACATTTTTCAGAATACCTTCCCTGACTGACTTCCAGAACAGTCACTGAGCGGTTTCATCCCATTAGGGCTTTGTTTCTTTGGGTTCTGGGGGCAAGGGGGTGCTTCCTCTTTGGAGAACCTCCCCCTAGTACCAAACCATTGGCACTATTTGACTGCGAGGAACCCTAAATCTGTTGCAGACAAGGACAGGACCAGAGGGTTGATTGTTTCCAGTATTGGGATTGTCGGTTCCTGAGCCCAGAGAGATGGAGCCAAGGCACAGGAGTGAGCAATGCACAGCCTCTGCATCCATCTGGGAATTGGCACTGGGTGCTCAGTGTGTTATCTGTACCTACTGCTGTAATCATTTCAGATGGGTAACATCTGAGCAGGAACTTTTATTCTGTTCTCCTCAGTCAGCTTGGATTTATTCTAAAAGGTACGTTATTGAATTTAGGCCAGTTATTTCCTGAATTTATATTTAAGATTCTATTTCATAATTTGAAAACAAAGTTGTTTGTTTTCCATTAGGAAAATAATACTTTCTAGTGTGTGAGATGACTGGAGAAGGATCTAGATCTAATGAATAAAAGAGAGGACTGGGTTTAATTCTATTTCACACCTTTGGAGGAGTAGAACTGCCTGGGACACAAAGCACTGATCTAATATCTGTTCAAGACTTCCAGGATTGGCATGTGTTAAAGTTTGTTTTATATTTTAAAATTTGCTTTCTGACCGTTAGTGTGTTATTACGCCTGGAAGCGGCGTAACCTCATGAAGGTGAGCTCTCCCTACCTGTCCCACTGTTTTAAACTTGTAGCAGAGTTTAATACCACTGGATGCATTTGCTGATAAACTTTCACTTAAGCTTTCTCTCACACCTAAACCAACACACCCCACGTAGATTTCTTCGGTAAACAGAATCTGAAACATTTCCCTGCTGTAAAATCAGCAGGCGGTTAGTGTCGGCAGCAGCAGGTTTTGTTTATATTTTCCTGCAACAACTATTGGTTTAGAAAAAACCAAAAAGAATACCTTCAATTCTGCACAAATCAAATGGGACCAAGGCTCACACTGTATGTAACCATACCGACACAGGGTTTGCCATCCTAGTGAGTGCTTTGGGCTTAGGTAGGGTTACTTTTCCTCACAGTGGCTGGTGTGAGGATGTGCTCTGGATGGGTGCTGAACACAGGGCTGATATCCTAGAGGTGTTTTTGTTATTGCTGAGTGATGTGTATTGTTAACAAATATTGATCAAATACATCGATGTGTATTTGTTAACAATAACAAATTTTGTTGTTTTGTTATTGTTAAGAGCCAAGGCCTTCTCTGCTTTTCTCTAAAGCCATGCTGGTGAGGAGCTGGGAGGGGACACAGCCAGGACAGGTGACCCCAAAGAGACATTCCAGACCATGGGACATCAGGCTCGGGAGATGGAAAAGGAGAAGAAGGGGGAAAGGGAGGATGTTTGGGGTGATGGTGTTTGTGTTCCCAAGTATCTCCCGCTCATGACGGGGCCCTGCTCTCCTGGGAATGGCTGAACACCTGGGAAATAGTGGATGAATTCCTTGTTTTGCTCTGCTTGTGTGCATGGCTTTTGCTTTCCCCGATAGACTGTCTTTATCTCAACCCTTGTGATCCCCCTGCTGCTCTCATGGGTGGGGCAGTGGGCAAGGGGCTTTGCAGGGGTTAAACCATAAAACACCCACTGTCAGTTTTCTTAGAACAAGGACTTGGTGGTGATAGAGATCTAAGGAGAATAAAGGTATGGAAGTAGAAACAGAATGCCATTTCACTAATGTCCTTGAAAATCCTCATGGAAACTTGGTGGTCTTTTCACTGATTTCTTGAGCGTTCCTTCATGGAAATGGCCTCAGGCCTTTCGTTCTGTTTGGCTGCTGCCCTGAATGCTCTGTAAGTCAGCAAGCAGGCTCATCAGTTCCCCTTGTGCTGTAGATCTTTATTAACAGGAAATATGTAATATTATCTGTTCTGAAATTGCCGTCTGTAAAGTAACTGTTGCCTCAAAGCCAAGAAATGTCACGTATGAACCCTCTTTCTTCTGCTGTTCCTGGTGTGGACAGTATGGAAAGGAATGAATAGTTCAGAGTCTGCCTCCCAGCTCTCTGCCCAGGGACAGCAAGCCACTGCTTTCGTGCCAGTTCCTGTATTTGTTATGGTGTGTCAGGAAACAATAATAGACCTAACTAGACCTAACTAAGCAGTGGAATGCTGCCACTGCCGAGTCACAGGAATCCATCCACTGACTGCCCTGCCCTGCAGAATGGAGCAGAACTGCACCGTGTAGGGTCATGTCCAAGGGCTTTGGGGGAGCAGAGCTGCAGCTCTGAGATCACTGGCCCGTCAGCCAGAACCCACACAAGTGTGGGGATACACAAGCACGAAAATGAGCCTTGTACCACAGTCATTTCAGGCCACTGAGTCAACATACCTACAGTTAAGGAACCCAAATTTACCAGGCAATTCATGATATTGCTGTTACCAGCCACCACAGAAAACTTTATGACGTTTCATTATTATTCTAGTGTTCATTATTTCAAAGATAAATGAAAATTGAGCTCTGTTAAATGTCGTTTATTTTATGTCCTTGGGGTCTTAACCAAGAACAGTAATTTTGCTGGGTTTTTCCCCTCTTTTCTGCAAGACCTATGATGAATTCGAATATTCGAGTCCTTTAATTAAAATGTTTCCTTTTCTGCTTGTCTTACCATGACACACGGAGTTGATGAACTTTTCCTGAGTATATTTTGGGGAGATAGTTAAGTTTTGCTAAGTTTAGCTTTTGTAAGGATCTCACCTGAAATTATTCCTGTGACAAGGTCTTGTTCCTAAGGTATCGTACTGCTGGAATCATAATAATGAATCAAAACTAAAGACTTTGTGCTGAGTTGTCACTCTTTGTGATGTAACAAGAGGGTGAAGCAGAAAAACAATTCTGTTTTCCAACCGAATCTGTAAGAGATGAAGAAGGGAGAAGCTGGATATTAGCGAGGTGTTCTGCAGAAGCAGCGGTGGGGAGCACTGCTCCTCCTGTTTTAAAGCTGCTGCTTTGCTGCAGGAGCTCCTCACAGAGCTCTCCCCCGGTGGACATGTGAAAATGTGGTTTATCTTGACAATGCACACCGGAACATTTCGCGTGTTTCTTTTTGAGACAGCGGTGCAAACGTCCTCACAGTTCTTTGTGCTGACCAAGAGCCATCCCCGAATTCAGAGAGGTTAGCTACTTTCAAAAGCAGCTCCTTTCCGCGGCTGTGGAAAACAAAGAGGTATTCAGCTGTGGTTAGGAGCAGAAGGGCCGAGCCTTTGGAATGCTGGATGTAACCTGAGAATCCCTCAGGCAGAGCGGGGGAACCATGCAGGCGGTGCTGCCTATCCCTACCTGCCTACAGGGAGAGCCTCATCCTACATTAAATGCTCTTTCTATTAAACTCATCATATTCTCCTTATTAATTCTGTACCCTTTCCAAGAATATTTTTGCACTTATAAACATTAAGATAGTGAAGTATATATAATTTTTATTATTAAAATTTTATTAGGGGTTTGATACTCGAAAAATATTTTTCAAATCCCAAACTGGAACGTTTAACTTAAATTTAATAAATTTATAATTTAGTAAATAATAGTATGTATTTGATAAATTAAATAATTATATAATAAATTAATAAATGTAGTAAACAAACAATAACGTTACCGTAGTAATATGAATGAAGACAAAAAGAAAAAGGTGGGCCACTCAGTAGAAAGTCCACAGCAATTTTCATCACAAAAATAATCTGCATTTATCTAAGACGATTTACCAGAGCAGACAGACACTCTTAGCCCATCAGGAAAGTCATTTTATATTATATTATTGCGAGCTGATAATTGCAGGCACCCATAACAAGAAAATGTGGCGCCCTTGTCTCTGTGCCTTGGTTACCGCTGTGCACAAAAATTCACATCCCAACCCGTTCAACGACAGGAAACGCATTTTCAGCACTGCAATATGTTGCTGTCTATACGTGTTCTGTATTTTTTTTGCTTATCACTTCTGTTGATAAGCTATGATTGGTCTTACAATTGATGAACATGTGCGCAAAAGGTTTTTGAGAGCAACTGATGAGTTTTGGATGCCTCAGGTTTTGGAAGGTGCTGATTCTCTGTCAGCGATATTCAGAGGTTTTATTTTGAGGTTCTGACATTTGTGTGCTGCATAGTAGACCTTTCCCTCTCTCACAAAAAAAAAAAAAGAACCAAAACCCCCACGAAAGTGCAAATCTGTGTAGTATTTATTCTGTAGTAGTTTGGCACTGGGAAGTGAAAAATGAAAGGACTTGCTGAGCCGAATCCCCGGGGAGGTGTGTGGGAGGATGGTTACCAGAGCACGTCGTACTGTGGCTGTCAAACCCCATCCTCCTGCATTCTCACCTGCTCTGGATTTCTGCATTTCCAGGAAATCAGTGTTTATCTTCCTAGCTCAGGCTTTTGGGCCGTTTTTTAACGAGGGGAGGAAAAAGCTCGTAGTAATTTATGTCAGAAATTACGTATCCCACAAGTAGGCTATTAGAAATGAGCACTAAGGTGTACTGTGGTTAGTGTTCCACGCAGTTCAGTGCTCTTTTTTAGTAATTTCTCCTATGAAATTATTTGCTGAAGTACCAGAGATTCAGTGTGTCCCACTCACAGTTCAGTTCCCAGCAATACTTTTATATTAAAACCAGCAAGGCGGTGCATGGCTGGCAGTTCTTTGTGTGGATTTTTGTAATGTTTGTTTTACTGCTCTGCTAAAGTCTGATGGGCAGACTCAGGCCCAGCATGAGTCAGTGAAGTTTAAAAAACCAAAAAGGGACATTTCATTCTCCTTTGGGAGGTTGGTTTGAATAAAATCATGAACAAAAATTAATTTCAAAAGCAATCGCCCTATATGTTTTTAAGCTTCTAGGTATCCCTGTACAGCAATTTTTAGTTTGGAGTCTTCTGGAAAGAGATGAATAATCTGTTTTATCTTCCAGATGTCGAGCACTGCAGTTGTTCCTTTTGCCCCTGGGCTGGTAGGCAGGCACTGAGGGATATTTGCCTGGCATCTCCCTGCCTGGCCTGCAGCTTTACAAATAGCTGTTCATAACTCCTCCTCCTCTCTCGGCTGCATTATAAATACTTCAAGGGTTTATAACGTTTTAAGGTTCCCAGCTGCACGGTGTTTTTACAAATATCTGAAAGTTATGAGCTTACTGGCATGCAGCTGGGTGGATGCAGCTACGAATGGTTTATGCTCAAGGAAAATTTCTGAATAACACCGGAATTCTTTATTTTTGAAGTAATCTGGTGTTAGCAAAGTAGGGCCTGCAGATATTTTTTTTTTCCCCCACCATTGCCACAATGTTTTTCCTTCCATAGCTGGTGATCTGAAGTCTGTGAAACTATCTTGTGCCATCATCTACTCTGAGTTGCAAAGAGCAACCATGTGAAATGTGAATATCTGTATGTCTGCAGCGGGTTTGCAGCAGGAGGTGACGGAGGAACAGGAGAATGATGGCTGTGGGTTTATTTCGAGCACAGAGTACACTCCAGGATTTGTTCACTGGAACATCTTGAGGATGGCTGCCTCCTGGGGAGCATGGCATGATAAATCCCTTCTCTCCTTGCCGGAGGGCCTGGTGAAGGTTTCAGTGGTAACACCCTCAATGAGCAGTACAGAATCTTGCTCCTAGAAGGTGCGTGTACACTGAGGTGATGGCTTCTTGCACAGCTAGAAAGGCAGAAAAGGATGGATATCTTGAAAGCAGCTGTGAGTTGTTCTTGCATGGCTGAAATCAATAGCAATTGCATGTATCACTCCCTTGGAGTAGCCTGCTGGCATGTTTCTACATCAGAGAATATTTAGAATCTTAATATTTCACAGATTTCCTCATTTTTGCAGATTTAAGATCCCTGGTAATTTAGTGCTCGGTTTGAATATCAAATTACAAATTTTTAAATACATCTGTGTCATGAAATACGGTGTGTTATTTTTTGAACTTCGTGGTCTACCTGACTTGCTTTTTGTTAATTTTAATGACCAACTCCTTGGGGCAGCAGGGTTGTTCTAAGGTTTCGCAGCACTGAGTGCAATGATAGAGATTAAGTATGTGGAGCGGTGATGGACTGCATCCTCTCTGGCACGGAGTCAAGAGCGTCCAGTTTCTGCTCTAGCAGTTCATGAACTGCCTTTTGTTTTGAGGGATGATGTATTCCTGCTTTTCAGACATCTGGGAGACTCAAGATAGCTGCTAGCAAACTGTGCTTTCCTGTCTCCCTCAGATGCTGTTCCTTCACCTAATGTTCATCCCTGGGTTTAACATGACTTCATAACTCTTGCTATTGGTAATATATCATCTGCAGAATTACAGAAATAAATTGTAGGCAATATAGATATGAAAGATCTTCAGTCAGCCAGCCAATCACCTGACGTAGGCAGAATTTAATTTTGTTTTTACCGTATTGGGCTTTTTTTTTTACTGTATATAGACTTTTGGCAACCCAGCCTTTTGGCAAAGAGTCATTTTTATCTTCTGCCTTTATCACCATGCCTGTCTCTCGTATTCACGTGACACCCATTGACTAAAGACACTGCAAATAACCGAGGTCTCATAACCCATCATTTGTGCTTATTTTTGTTTTTGTTTCATTTCCTTCAGTTAAGGAAACCCCATTTTTTTTCTCTATTGCTAGTCAAAGAACTGATATAGATCTTTCTAGGACATTTTCAAACACGGCCCAGCCCATGAGGTTTTGCCTTGTGTAGACACTGCTCCAACATCCTTTCTTCCCTCCCAAAACCTCTCACTGCTGAGACAAACTGTGCTAGCACCAAGATCAAGTGTAGAGCCAAAAATATTCATTCATATTTAGCTTCTGTTTTTAGCTTTTTTAAGGTTTATTCATAAAAAAAAAATTTCAAGTTGCTCTGCCTGTATATCTATACTTTATAATTAAATGTCGGGATTTATTGATGCGTTCATTAATTTATAAGCCCCCTAATAGAAATAATGAATTTTATTAATAGTTTAATGATAAATAGTATGATTTGTTATATTGCTCAGATGACTTTATTAGACTGAAGTAAACAGGAAAGAGTAATGGTTCATGCTTGCAGCATAATAATGCTTAAAACTAATGTGGTTGCCTTAGGGCTGCCATCGGTCTTACACCGATGACAAGCATTATAAAGTAAATAATCAAAACCTTTACTACTCTTGGCACAGGTACTTGGAAAATACATTCAGTATTCTGACTTTCCCCTCGCTTTCCACGGTGTTTTCTCTCTAAACATTCTGCCAAATGTAGAGAAAATTCCACTCACCGCTTGCTTGGTTCTCCTCCTGTGCTGGGATCTGCTCCACACCTGTGCCCTTATTGGTTTGGGGCAATTTATTAGCTGTGCTTGTTCAGAGACATTTTACACAGACAGCTCTTTCTTGGGGCAGGACTTTGGTGTTCCATGGTTGTGGGCACACGGCAGAAGGAGCTCTGTGTGGCAATCCTTTGTGGAGAGCAGCAGAGCTGCTGAGCCGAGGCTGGCACAAGCGTGGGTGGTAGGCACTGACCCTTTCCTGGAAGTGTCTGAGTTATGTCCTGAAAAGCCAGCTTTAACCCGGGTGAAGTTTGAGTTTTCTGCTGTTGTAGGAACTAGCTGTGTGCTGGAACACACTGTTTAGTGTCTGTTGGTTTATTGTTTTCTCAACCTGTAAAAAGGTGGCAATAAGTTCTGTGTTCCCTAGAGAGCTATGAATCCAGATTAATTTATTACAGTATGCTTTGGAATCCTTACGTGTTACAAAACTACTCTTGATTAATGAAACAAACCTTTTTGCTAAAATATTGGGGGAAATAGTGGGCTTGGGTGTATCTTCTCAGATTCAATATACGTTCATGGTAAGGTATGAAAATCCACAAAAACCCTTTTACAAACATTTGTGTTTGTAGGTTTTTTGAACTTATCAGTTAAGATCTGTTACGCATAAAACATTCTTATTTTCAGGATTACTATTCTGATTTATCTTGTGTGTTGGTTAAGCTAAAGGTGTAATTTATTCTTTCACAGTGGTAAAAGGTATAGGTGACTAAAAATTCAATAATTCAACTTTTTCAGAGGAAAGAATAGCACATTTGTATTAAGAATGGAACTGTAGATCATAGCTTCAGCTCGAGCTGGGAAAAGGTGAGGATATATGAAGTAGTTCACATACATTTTCAGTAAAGGAAAAACTGAAGTTGGAATTTTGGTTCAAGATTCCTGTGGTTTTCAGTGCCATATATAATCAAATTGATAATATGATATTGAAACTTGGATTGAGTCTCTGTTTCAGCACTCTGAGATTCCTAACCAGCTTCACTGGTAAATGGGCCATTTTGAGGGAATATGAGACCTCCAATACAGGTACCAGCTAGAGAGCTGAATCCTTTGTCACAGACCTTATCCTTGCAGCGAGCAGACTAAACCATCTTTTAGTGCAGATTTATATTCTGGGAGGCAGAGAACAGAGCTCCTGTCATTCCAGGTCCTTGCCACTGAGAAATATCTCAGACAGCATGTACTCGTGCAACCTGCTTTTGAAAGAAAAGAATCAGTGCAGAAACACAGCAGATAGAAAAGGTTCATCTTTCCTAAGCAATACAAAGATATTTATCTCAAATTTCTCTTCCAGAAGATACTCTAAGACTGATATATTCTTCACTGGGAGTTTTTGGAGCCTCCACAAGCACCTTCTTAAATGTCTTTATTTTCCAGCCTTTCAGGTTGTTGTAACGTTATCCATGAAATGCAGTACCAACAGATCTTTATATTTGGGAAAAAAAAAACCCAACAAGGTGTGAAAGAATTCAATAATCCTTTACATTTTGAAGAGGAAAGAGGAAAAATAAGATTTACTGCAAAAGCTCTGTTTGTAACCCCAGGAGTTCAGTACATCAGAGTGGAGGCATTTAAATAACAGGAGAAATAAATGTGTTATGATATTACCCAAGAAAAAAGAGATAATTGCAATACTTTTACTATTTGAAATTCTTCTCGGAATGCTTGAGATGTAGAAAATTAGATAGGATATTAGGGTTATCCCTTTGTTGTTGTAGTTTTAGTATCATTAGAAGCAGGGCTGTGTTCTCCCATATTGGAAGGAAGGATGATGGGATCACAAGGACGTGGGAATCCCTAGGAGCCAGAATTCGTCTGTGTAGTTCCTGCATTAAAGCATTCAATTGTTTGTAATGTTCGTGTCATGCTCCCTCTCACTTGCCAAGTCACATCATCAGCTTTCGGGGTGGATGCAAGCCTGGTCCATCTTTCACCCTATTTCTTCCTGCTCCTCCTCTAAAAGCTGCTGCTCAGGAGGTCACTGGCCACAGCTGTGTTGCCTTTATGTTCTTTCCAATCCTACTGGCTACAAGAATTTTTAGTTGGTTGGTTGGTCCTTTTGTTGTCGTGGCGCTTGCTTTTTGGGGTGTTTTTAAGGCTTCCATTTACATGATTTTTCCTAAATTTTCCTAATGTGATGGGGAATGCTCTGCAGCTGCACCCCAGAGAGTTTTAAAGACTGGTAATGCTGGAGAGCAAGAACCTGTTTATAGTTCCAAAGCAGGCAGGGATGGGTCTCCTTCCTCTGTTGTAATGCTCGTGGGGGTTGGGAAGTGTTCCTAAAAGGGAAAGGTGCAGCAGAGCAGAGCCTTCAGAACTCCTTGGCACTTTGGAACCCGTGAGCACACGGCAGGAGCCAACAGAGCATTTACCAGGACACCTCTTTAGCCAGTGGCCTGTGATGAAACCTCCTGTTGTATTTAGAGACCAGTTCCAACTGGTCAACTGCTGCCTCCAAAAAGGAGGTTACAGAAAGCTGCCTGTCCTCCTGGAACAGCAGTGCAGCTTCACGTGAATTCTTTTTGGAGCAGGACATTGGCTGGGGTAGGAGGGCATTGCTGACACCTGTAGGATACCACAAGCAGTGTAATTGCAATTGTAATTGTAATTGTAATTGTAATTGTAATTGTAATTGTAATTGTAATTGTAATTGTACTGTCTGATGAGCTTTCAGACCTAATACCAGAACTCGTTCTGATATTCCACTGTTAAAGGATGTTCTGTGTCCTTCGAGCTTGGCTTACCCCAAATCAGGGTAAGGAGGCTGAATTTTGTCTTTGATTTCTGGTTTTATTGTGTTTATTGTGAGCATCCTGACTTAGTGAAAGATGTCCCTGTCTGGACAAGATGATCAGTGAAGGTCCCTTCTCACCCAAATAATGCTGAGATTTGGCTGATACAGCAGCATCTCCATCACGAGGCAGATTCATGAACGCAGAAATTAGCAGATACTGTGAATAATATTAAGAAAATACATTATAGGCATGCACAGTACAATATCTATTTTTGGAAAAATTAAATTTTTTTTCTTATTAAGAAATACAGAAAGGTGGTGTCTTTTAAATACAGAAGGTGGTGTCTTTGAAGAGCTTTTCTGAAAATGATCCTATGAAATTTAGTATGCCTATGTAATTTAATGAATCAAAAGTCAAATTAGTAGTGATAAAATTAAGCAGTCATTTGAATCTGAAAATGTTCTGCTACAGTTTCCGCTGCAGCAGGTGATCAATAACATAGTGGGGTGGAGAAACTTGAATTGATTCCACCATCCTTCCTGTGCATTTCTGGAACTACATCAGGCTCTACTGCTTTAATCTCTAACCGTATTTGAAGCCCCTTCCATTGACACTGAAAAGCAGAACGTGTTGCCTTTTCTGATCTGGGGTGGCAGGATCAAGAAAGCGGACTGTGCACAGCTGAAAAAAAGCACTCTCTGGAAAAAATGATTGGTAATTTTGCAGAGGTGTTTCCTGCCTTTGGAGGTGGATGGGGGAGTTTGGGTGTCCTGTTAAGGTGGTGAGGGTTAAATGAAACACTCACTCCTCTGAATGAAAGCAGTGCCCCTGTGTCCTCACGAAAAGGAACATCAGACCTGGGAGCCCATCGATATTATAGCAGGGACACTGTGGGCTGCTGGGAGGAAAATGAAACAGCTGAGCTCCTGGAATCCTTAATGCAAGAGGGAAATGCCCAATGTTTATATTAGTGCTCTTCCTCACTAAAACCTTTAAAACACAAGGACAGTTTGTTGGCAGATTTTGTCAATAGCTGGAGCTCAAAGGAGCAAAGATATTGCTGTCATATTAATTTTTGTTTTGAGAGGTGCTTGACCCTGTACTGGGAAAACCCCCAGTTTAGGTTCTAGTGCACATTGTGGCCTTACTGGGAGCCAGCAGCCTTGATGGTGTTCTCGTCCAGCCTTCCTCCTGCCAGCCTGGAATGGGCTGCGCCCAGCTGGGAAATTGCTGTCCCCGTGATCCCATGGTGTCCATGCCAGCTGGGTGCCACTTAGGTCATCTGGAGACATCCCGGTGACACAGGGATTCTGAGAGGGAGAAATACTGAGCTGCTGTTCCTGGTGTCACAGGAACAAAATGCAATCCAGAACAAAGTGCAGAGCCTGCCCTGCTATTTAATTACCTTACCCATCTGCCATGGAAGCGTTAGTCAAAGTGTGGTGCAACCTTCACGTCTGGAATTCTTTCATGTGGAGGACCTTTGCATTTGAATAAGGCTCTCTGGTGAAAGTTACTGTATCAGCAAAATGGATATTTTTAAATGCCCCTTGGTTCGTGGCACTCCATTATTTCAGTTACCTTTCCCTTCTCACTGAGTGAATGGCATTGCCTGTGCAAGTGCTGCTCCCTGAAGCAGAGAAAAGATTTTCAGTTTCAAAAGCAGACAATTGCTATTCATAGAAGCAAGTTTTCAGCCAATAAATACTACAGAAGGCTGGCTGGAAGGGTCTGTGCTGCGATGGCCAGGCAGGGCTGTTTTATTAACGGCAGCGAGCATTATGTGTCTTTGTTGCATAATGTGTTTTGCTGGAAGGTGAAGCTGTGCAGCAGGGAGCTTTCTCTAGAGGCCTATTCTCTTGGCTTTATGTCCAAGGCAGGCTGCAGCAGTAAATGGCTTTAAGCTTGTCAAAGAAAGGTTATTAAAAATGTTCCTGCCTTTCAGTCTCCACGCTCGATCCCTGCAAAAATCCAATACTGTAGGGATTTTTTTTCTATTTAGTCATGTCATTTGGCATTCTGCCCATAGCTAAAAATGAGATACCATCTGGTTTAAGCTCACTAATGATTCTGCATTGTTACCTGAGCTGGTTCACTAGTTTATGGTTAGTACTTAAGAAGTAAACTTGCCTTCTGCTAATGGCGCTTTGGTTGCTACGTTCTGTTAAGATTTTAAATCCCGGTGATTTCTTGAGGTGGTGATTTGAAGTCACAGCTCTTCTGTACTCACAGACTTCTGTCCTGGTGCTCTGGATAATGTTGTTTTCTGCTGCCTGGACACAGTTCTTTTATCACAATTATATTCTTATGTTGGAGTGGCACCTCCTCTGCCTTCGAGCCTTTAGAAATCCACTGACTTGTGGTGCGAGGTGCCTGGCAGGAGGTTCGAGGGCTGGTGCTGAGGACAGAGCTGCTGCTTTGCTGAGCACAGGCTCCAGGTGAAGGAAAAGGTGAGGGAGGGCTTGGGTTTGCACTTCAAGATTCCTTTCAACTTTTGCACTTCTTGTTACTGCCTCCTTTTGCCTAGATATTTCTAGATTCTGCAACTCTAGATTCTACAATTCTACCACCAGAGTGGTGGGGGTCCTTTTGTAATTAAATTAATCAGATTGGATCCTAAATTAGCTTTATGTAATTCTCATCTAATGTCCTTCTAACGTCTTTAGCTAAAATCACTTCAGATTTGATGCGAAATTATTCTATATTCTTTCTAGTGTTTTGTTCCCTGTGCTGGGAGATGACAACAACAAATACAGGCAGAAGAGCTTGAGAAAGCTGAGTTTATCTGATTGCTTCCCCAGGCTGAGGGGCTGCTCATCCTGCAGCCACCCCAGGACAGGCACCGTGCTCTCCAGAGGGTCAGCACCACCCCTGGGTTACCTGTCCTGCACAATCAGATGATGCTGGACAAGGTTTGTGGCTTTCTGTTACAAACACCTGCAGAAGCAAATGAGCCGGGTCATCAATTTGTGGCTTAGAACCCCCAAAGCAAAATTTTGGGGGCTCATTTTGGGAATGAAAGAGCATGCTTTCATTTTGGGAATGAAAGAGCAACCCCTGAAAAGGCAGCAGTGCGGCCTTATGGAATGGAAAATAATGCAACCTGAAGCATTTCCCAGTGTAAGATGAAGCCATGGTTATTAAAGCAGGAATCGTGCTGGGCTCCAGTAGCTCAGCTGAGCACAGTCACACTTCCACTGAAATCATGTCTAAAAAAGCTTTTCCCAACATTATCATGTCATAGGCATGTTCCAACTCATGTGATACAATACCAAGTAATAGAGTGAATATTCGTAGAATTTAATGTGAAATTTTGTTCAGGGTGGAGATCCTGTGCTTAAAAGCTTATTTTAGTTCTTGTTATAAAAAAGGGAGCAATTGTTTTTTGTTCATCTGTTTCATTATTCCAAGACAAGTGTAATCATCTGGGACTTTTTCTTTAGGGATGTGGCTGCTCATTAAATGTTGGCATCCCTGTTTTTCCTGAGTTGTATTTTCACATGTAATCAATATGTATCCATCTGAATCTGTCCCTAGGCCTGACCCTCATACTCAAGGTCTCTTTTAATGAAAACATTCCTCTGCTTTAGCAGAGGAAAAAAAAAATTATTCATCAGCATAGTAAATATAATGACTTCTACTTCCTTTTAAATAAACACGTAAGAGAGTAAAAATAGAATCAGTGGTGTTCAGATTTTCCTTCTCCTACCTCGAGGCCTTACAGAAGTCAGGCAAAGAGAATCTTTTTGTTAGTTTTCACTTGTGTCTACTGTCATGTCTGGAGTGCGAGACGTTTTCCACACAGGAGGAGCTCAAGGCGCTCATTGAGGTTTTTGGGTAGGGCAGATATCCAAGGGCTCTTTGTGCCGTTTACAATTTCTCTCCAGAGCTGTTCAATCATCAGGCAATGAAAAATGTCCCTTGCACAGCAGAAGCAAGAGAAGACTCAGTCGTCCTGTGGGCATTCTCCAGCCTGAAATAATGTTAAAACCAATTACAGTAATAGACCTTGGGCTGGCTGCTTTAACTTCTTTGTTCCACTGAACCTCAGAAGAGGGACAGATGTACTTAAAGGTGCCTTGAAACAGCTGAACGACCACGAACACAAATACTCTGTTGAACAGGAAAAGTAACACTCGTCATTTTCTCGTGTTCAAATGCAAAGCCTCTTCCTTCTTTAAACTTTCCTGACCCATTGTGTGAACTGATTGCCTTTCAATACCCTAGGGTGGAGTCATGCATTCCTCCGGAGCAGGACATATTCCCTGTCCTTGGAGCTGGCAAGTTCTCCTAGAGCCTGCAGTGCAGCCTGGAAATGCATTTTCTAAAAGCGGCAAATTTTGGGTATGATTGACAGATGCATTCTCTGTGAATAGAGCACTTGTCGGCTGTCTGGTACCATCACCAGTGGAGCACCAGCCCTCGGCTTCCTCCCACCAGTCTGGAGAGCTCCCAGCCTGCAGGCAATGTCCAGATGGCATGGAGTGGGTTTTTGGAACAACAAACAGCTTGTTCTGCTCCCAGTTAAAAACCGTATGGAAGAGGGGGAGCGGTAGGGTAGTGCAGGACAAAGAGAAAGTCCTGAATGACCACTGCTGCTCTTTGCTCTCTTTCCACAGCAAAAGGCACAGCAGGTTTCATGGTCAGGAGTTACATGAATAGCAGAAAAACCTCGTCTTTAGAAGGTTTTAAGTTACTGATTTTTTTTTTTTGAATAGTAAAGAGTCCTCTCAAAATGGTCTTGAAACTTTTTTGTCACTTCATACGTTCTGAGAAGTTGGGCCAGGCAAACCATTGCAAACAACTTCAATTTCATGAAATAACACAAGAGTGCAACTGACTGGCAGAAAACCTTCACTGATGAAGATTTCTCCCTTTTCAGCTTGTATTCTGATGGAAGTGTCAGGCCATGATGCTGTGAGGGAACACCATGATAGCAAACTTGTGTCTTTAATCATCTGGGCAAAGAAATGCAATTCCTTTGGTTGGCCTGCAATTAAACAAGTTACACTTCCCTCTGTCTTGTTCTTGAAGCATTCCTTTGGTTTCAGTGGGTGCATTCGTGATCTTTAGGAGTTCCTGAGATTAGCCTCTGCTGGGTAGGTGCAGTATTATTTTGGAACAGAAAGGATCTGAAGCTCTGTGAAGATAATAACCATGTTTTAGTCCCAAGTTTTGGCTGCACCTTGTACAGAGCTCCACAGTGTAATCTGGCCACTGATGACACTGCAGATGCTGTGCCATGGGCTTTCACTACAGGATACAGACCCCAGCTACAGGCAGGAGAAAATGATATTGTTCTTATTATCCACAGAAATAGCTGCTTCAAAGCTGGTCCACATACATCAGCAGAAGTTCTGATCATGGTTTTGTATTACAAAGTAGACATAATCTTCAGAAGCAATGATGTAGAAGAGGCAGTCTTTATATTTACTCCTGGAAAATCAATTGCTATGACTTCTGTGCATGCACGTAGTTTTAAAATATATTCTGTCCTTCAAGAACATCTGTCTGATGTTCTGATTTATTGTAACCTCTAGGTTTATACATTTCTGTGAGTACTCAGAATTCTCACAGACTTCATGAAGTTCAGTCTTCCTGACTTACAGCCTTAGTGCCAGGATGTTTAAAGAGGTCTGGAAGGTCAATTATTTTTTCCTTATTGTAGGTAACAGAGAGAAACCAGAATGTTTAGGACAATACCTAGAGTTCAGAGGCTAGCCTGTGAAAAGAACATCAGGTCTATGTATTCAAGAAAAAGAGACGAGTCATGTAATGTCTCAGAGTGGGCAACACAGCTCATTTTGGAAATGTATGAATACACATTCAATATTCTCAAACACCAGCACCGATCTCGTGCCATATAGCAGTTTCTAACATGAGTTCATCTCAGAACCCTTTAATAAAATACCCTGGGATGGAGTGATTTCTGTAAATATACTTTTGATTACTGTAAATATACTTTCCACATAAAGAAGCCCTTTTCCATGTGTTCTCAGGATAAGATGTGTGCTTTCACTGAGAAGGATTCTTTACTGGATAAGCACTGGAGAGGAATTCAGAAAAGTCAGATCCAATCCAGCTTTGCCATTAGGCAGTGACATTAATTTGCTGAAATCACTTCATCCTCCTGCCCCTCAGTTTCTGTGCGTATGAACTGAGGGTCCAGTGCAATCCATTGGCTGAGAAATTCTGTTCCAGTTTCCTTGTAGGGGTGGAACATCCCCTCTCCATCTTCTCAGAATATTTGAAAGTTGTTCTTAATAGCTCCACATTTAGCAATTAAAGATAAGCGAGTGGCTTTTTAGTAAAAAACATTTTGTTCTGTTAACAGTGGCAGTCTTGCACATTCGGTATTTTAATGCAATGTTGCCACTATTTCTGAATTTTAAAGCTTCAGGGTATCATAATGGCTTATGGTTTTGCTGCTTTTTGAGCAGATACAGAATAACTGCATTTTTGCTTTCTCTTTCTCTTTCCTAGCTTTTTCTGCATTTTAATTTATGAATGTTTGAGCAACTGCTGGTCAGTATGTGCTCGTGTTTTCTTTTCCTCTCCTATCTCACAGTCCTTTGGCTGGTTATATTATTAATTTTAAATTTATATGAATTAAAATTAATTTAATTTTTAAAATTAATATTAAATATAATATTTTTGTATCAGTGTATACATCTATGGTTGAATACAAGTGTACCTACAGTTGTGCACATCTGTATATACCACATCAACTATGTGCTAGTAGTCATCAGCCATAAAACCCTGAAAGGGCAAACCTCCAAGGGGAAGGAGTTCTGGAGTATAAATCTGTGTGATTTAGATGTGATTTAGATGTAAGGGGTTCCTTGCCTGTGCTGGGATGAAGCCTGAAATCTGAAGTGTGTTGCCTATAGGAGATCATTAATCAAGGCTTCTTTGTCTTTTATTGACACTTAGGAATGCTTCACTCCCTCCCCATGTCAGAACTCTGGGCAAATACAGTACAGGACAGTTTGCTTACCCGCGCATCCAGAAAAGAAATTAAAATTATTCTGTCTTTTCCGTGATTTTAAATAGCAAATGGATAGCAAAGAGATTGTACATCTCAGTGTTCTGCCACTAGAGAGCACCAAAATGTTTGGTTGTAATGGACTGATTGCATGAACTTCCCTGGCCTTAAAATAGTGCTCTTTTCTGCTGTACGAGTCTCTTCCAAAATGTCTGCATGATTTTGGCCCAGTTTTAATACACATGTCTAATGAGAAAAGATCTGCTTCTGGGTGTATCATATCAGAAAAGATAATCCAGGCTTTAGCCTTGCAATAGTTAAACCCCATTTCCTTCACAGTCCTTTCCACAAGAGCCAAATGAATTTGCTAATTCTGCCAACAGACATTTTGAGCACATGGGTTTGTGGCGTTCGATTTTATTGATCGAGTGTAAAGTGGAAAACACAAATTATGATTAGAGACGGGATTCTGACTGTTTTTTCCTAGACAGAATTGCAGTTAATGTGACTGTATCAGGGTTTAAGTTGAGAGATGAAAATCCGATCCTGGCTTGCTGCCCAAACTGAGAGGTGCTCGTTAAAAAGGCATCAAGGTTGGGGCACGTTTCGGACATGGACTCCCTCCCTTGCTTGCTGCCCTCTCTGTGTTGCAGTGGCAATATTGCAGCCTAAACTGGAATGCAAATGCTGATTCAGCTGTGCTTGAAAACAAGAGGACAGGTAACAGAATGGAATTGTCCTTCCACTTTCAGGAGCAGCAAAGCTTACATGAGAAAGCCAGGATTTTTATTCTCAGTGTTGGAGGAGGAAATCTCTTTAGCTGTGGGGAGAGTGCTTACAGTCCAGAAGGAGTTGTAGCCTTTCTGTACCATTCAGAAAGATTCTCCAGCCCCCCATCCATGGGGATCTGTGCTCCATTCCTGGGTTTGCAAGGTCCATCTGGATGGCCACAGCCTTGCTCTGTCCATTCTGTGCCCTCAGGACACACAAGACCCCTGAGGCTCTCCTTTTTAGTGAGTAACCCAAGCCAAAGGGTGCCAGAGAACGCCTTTGTCTGAGCAGAGTGAGAATCCA
The DNA here is from genome assembly GCA_013398615.1 of Brachypodius melanocephalos. Classification (NCBI taxonomy): domain Eukaryota; kingdom Metazoa; phylum Chordata; class Aves; order Passeriformes; family Pycnonotidae; genus Brachypodius; species Brachypodius melanocephalos. The sequence goes on from VZSR01002262.1 coordinate 310,650, forward strand.
GTAAGAAATGTGTGACAATAAGATGGGATGTGGCTGTTCCCCCTCTCCTGAACTCTAGTGATACTGAGGCTCTGGAGAAATACACATCAGAAATCTTCTGGGCTAGAATGGCCACTAGGATGGCAAAAGAGAGATGCACGGGTTCTGCTGTCATAGCCAATAACCAGCATGTGCAATTCGGAACATTAGGTTTGATTGTTGCGGAAATAAAGACCAGGCTTATTGGCCTGCCAAGAATACTGATTTCTGGAATTTAATTTCACCTTGTTACTTTTAACTGTACATTCACAGATAAGTAAGAAATAATATTTCAGTGCATTAATATCACAGGTCCGAGCAATAGAGAGCTCTGCTTCTGGACAGCACACCATTATGTGTTTTAAACAGAAAGCTACCTTTCTTTCTAGTTGCAAACACATCAGTAAGAACACTGCTTATTCTTCTTCCTGAAAAAAAGGTCCCAACTGTGTAAACACTGATCAATCCTGTGCTAAAAATGCTTATTTCAGCACTACAGGACCTCATTTATCTGTAAAAGACATACTGAGACCTGAGTAAAATCAAGTTACCTAAATGCCTAAAGGTCTGATATAATTGGTGGTGGTTGCACACACATCCATTTAATGATCCTGTTGGATTTTACAAGTGCCAAGCCTTGCTATTGAGAAAATAAACATCTTTCTTAAAGCCTGTAAAAAGAGGAACAAAAAATACAATATCAGTCACCAGTTTGTTGCACAAATCATGAGGATCTGCGAGACTTGGTGTTAATTTCAATGGATTTGATTCGACCAAGTCCCCAGCCCAGAAAATAAAGAACAAAACATGCCAAAATATCTGAGCAAATATAGTCAAATACATCTGCTTTAGTGAATCCCTGAAGTGTAACTTTTTGTGTAAGTATCTTCTTAGGTCTCATGCAGTAGGCAGTTGTGTTCTTAAATTCAATCCCTTGCTGAAACACTGTGATGAATGGTCACAGCCTGATGAAGGTGGGACGATTGCCTCATCCAGAACCATCCAGAGTTCAGAAATAGCTGAAATTCTCACAGGCCAGTTATTTATTAGAAGGAAAAAAACAAGTTCTGACCATTCTTCTGGTGATATCAAGGAAGCAAATCAGAGAATCGTTGAGGTTGGAAAAGAACTTGAAGATCATCAAATCCAACATTTAACAGAGAACTGCCAAGTCCACTGCTAAGCCTTGTCCCTGAAGTCAATCTTTTAAATTCTCCAGGGGTTCCACCACTGCCCTGGGCAACCTGTTTCGATGTTTGACAGCTCTTTGGGTGAAGATGTTCTTCCTGCTGTCCAATCTGGTGCACCTTGAGGCCATTTCTTCTTGTCCTGTTATTTGCTGCCTGGGAGAAGAGGCCAACTTCCAGCAGCTTCCACCTTTCAGGTGTTTGCGGAAAGAGAAGATCCCCTCAAGCCCCCAGCTCCCTCAGGTGCTCCTCACCAGACCTGTGCCTCAGAACTTTTACCACTTGCATTGCCTTTCTTTACATACTCAAAGTTCCCCAAGGTGACTAAATAATTTTTTTTTCAGAATTACATTTTAGTGGTGCTGTTAAAAACGAAAGACATATTTTTATGTGATCAAAACTTTTTTCTTTCAAAATCTGTTACTTCAAGCAATTCTCTAGGTACACTTTTTGGTTCTTTATTTTTTTTATACCATTGATTTACTGCGTGTGTTTACCTTGGAATAGAGATTTAAAGGATCATTTTAATTTATGTTTTAAAACACATTATCCAACTGCTTCTCCCCAAATCATGTTTTTCTTGGCTGTGTTTAACTCACGTTGCATCTGTGGCAATAAATATCAAATGAAAGAAGGAAAAAAAAAGGTGAAGGCAACTCCATTGTAGTAATTAGATTACTCTGGAAATAAAGCGGTGGATCACTAAAATCTAATTTGGAAGTGATGAAGTGCATGTGATTGCCAAGTAATTATTTCTGCACAGTTGTTGTCCATGGGGAGAACAGAATTATTGGACACTACACGGTGTTAATGATGCCATGGTTTGACAACCTCATGAACAAGCAGAAACACTGGTTTTTCCAGGACATTTTGTGGCAATTTGTATTCAGCCAAAACCCTGCATTGAGGTGTGCACCACCAGCAGTCTGTGTTAGCAGCTCTTGTTGCTGTTTATTGTTGCTGAATAAAACTCCAGTGTGACCTTATGATCGGAATTTAACTCAATATTGTTGACTCGCTTGCAGAAGAGGAAGAGATGTTGGGCGAGACATGGAAAGAAAAATGATGCAGTTATGGGAGTATGGAACCTTTATATTTTGCTTGTAATATTATCTGAAGGTTTTTCCTAGGCAATGGGAAATGTAGAGATTCCAACCACGGCTCCAGGATTATTAAATGAGATTATATTGTAACACTGATAATATTTTCATTCTATTTCACACTTGTAATTCAGATCCAGTTTTTACTGATGTAAGAGCGTGAATTTTTCTTCAGCAAGAATCACAATATCTCATTGTCGACTATCAGAAGAAGTGCCAAAGTAGAGAGAAAAGATTAAAGCATAGACGCACTGACCCTATACCAAAGGTCTTGATTCCATAATGTAACAGTACCAGAAGTTCAAATTTTATCTTAATTTTTAAAACCGTGACTTGTTTTCCACAGCTTTTGTTTGCAAGCTCTGTTCATACAAGATGCAGAGGATCTGCTGAGGATTCGGAGCTTCCAGCAAAGCCCTGCCGCCACCTGGAGAGGAGCTCATGGTCAGGGTGAAGCAGAACCCCTTCTTAAGGTGAAGAACCAAACGTGCTCTGTTCTGAGAGCATTGCATGACTGATGCTGCTGGAGAAGAAATTCATTTTCACTCCATCCTCCTTATCTGGAGGCAATAGCACTGTAGCTGTCCCCAGCGTCCAGCTGCAAAGATAGCTAGGTTTCCAAATGGAAAAATTAAAGACATGTATTCTTCTGATAGTTCTTTGTTCTATGTTATTATAAACTAACATATGTGTGTATATTTATATAAGTTTATAATATATAAATTTGTGTATCCACATAAATATATGTATGTATATACACATATATTCTATATATATAATGGTTGGTCTGCTTTTACTTTAGAAGGGTTAGAAATTCTGCTGGTGTGGTGGTTATGAACTCTTTGCAGCAGCCTTTGTGTGTTCCAGTTGGGTTTGAGGCTCCTCTGTTTAAGACTTGGCTCACTGCTGAGATTGGAGACAACTTTGTGGAGCTGCTTCCTGCCTGTCTCCACTTCCTCATCAGTGATTTAAGACACTCAGCAGGTAGATTATAAACAATATAAGGAGTTGTCTTGAAAAAAACTCTGGTGAATTAACGGCGATTTCCTGAACTTCATTCCTAATAGAAAATAGTGACTCTAAAAGTAGCATGCCGTGACTTGCAGCCATTTCACTGTGCTATCAGTGGGCAGAATTCACCTGTGAAGTGTACAAAGATTTTCTGGTACCGTGGCATGAAACATTCCTATTGCTGGCCCCAAGAAAAGTCTGGGGTAATCCATACTCCTGCTACCAAATTTTTGGGACTTGCCTGCAGCTGTCATAGGTTGGAACCACATCTTGCATCACCCTGTCTACTACCGGTGAGGAAATGAGAACTTCTGAGTTGATTTGTTTCCAAATTTAGTGTTTATACTGATATATAGGAGCAGACTGAATCGATTCTCCAAACCTAGGTGGTGTGAGTGCTATTTAAATGACATGTCTCGTCTAATTTCTCCTGTGGCTAGGAAAAAACCTCAAACAGTCTTGTAAATTAAAACATTTTGCCTTGGATGTGTGAGTGGCTGGGACCAGATCCCTGTCATGCCTATCTGCTCTCACTGAGAAAATAAGTTGGAAAGATAGCGTGCTTTCCTGCTGGCATAACTACTTTGAGGATTAAGCCAATGAATAAAAAATGTGCAAGAAACAGAGAAATGTAACCCGAGCATGTACCTAAGATTTGTTACCTAGTTGCTGGCAGAAGTGAGAAAACGAAAGCTTAGCCCTGAAAATGAGAGTTTTAGATGAAGTTCTGCAAGAAGACATTCCTACGAAATAGATTTTCTGCTTTTCGCTTATGAGACACATTGAGGCGGTTAAAAATATTATTTTTCAGTTACTGTTGTCTCATTCATTTATAGGAGAAATATCTAACAAAGAAGCCTGCAAAGCCATTGTCCAAAGTGAGGTGCAGCAACGTATCCCAGCTGTCCTTTTCAGCTGAGGAAAGTAGCTGGAAGCGTATTTTAATTTAAAAGACTTGTAAAAACAAATGATTTCATCCTATCCCTCTATATCTGAGTTTAATCTTAAAAGCGAGGGTTTTACTGGCTTCAGTATGCTTTTTATCAGGACTGGGGTAAAGTCCAGTCTCTTACTTGTCAGAGATGCTACCTTCTCTCTTCCCTGCTGGCCCTCCAGCCTCCTGTAACCCTTTCAGGGAAGGATGGCTCTTGCCCTGCGTCTCTTGTGGAGCCTGCACACCTTGCAGGTGTTACTGAAACCAGTAAAGAGCAATCACTATTTGCAGTTTCACATGGCAAACTCGCATTCTCGTGAATGAGTAAACTGACAGGAAGACGGGAGTTTGGAATGCTTGTTTAAACACAGTTTTGTGTTCAGACTCAGTGTTTATTAATTCTTACCTATAGCACAGCCCCACGGGTTGTGAGCTCTAACAAGGTAGAAAACTGAGTACCTCTAACTCTTTCCAAGGTCTTTTAAGTACTAATTGTCCAATAACGAGATGGCACCTCTATTATTTATACTTTTGACCCAATAATTGACCACACAAGGTCTGCAATGTGGACCTTTTTCACCCACTTAGAAAACCCACCCAAACCCATGAAGAAGAAGGAGAGAGAAGAAGGACTCAGCCTACATCCCAAACCCTCCATCTTGCTCTATATATATTACT
>VZSR01002262.1:315677-337921 GCA_013398615.1 Brachypodius melanocephalos
CTCAATTTTGGGAGCCTCTCCACGGCCTCAGGTCAATGCAGGTCAGAGCCTATCAGCACAGAAAGGCTGGAATTCCCAGCTCCCAGGGTTCCAACAATTTCTGAATCATTTGTTGGCAAAGCTCTCGCCTCATCTCAAAACCCTAAGAACAAGGACTACGTTAGCTCCATCTTTGCCCCTGCTCTGAGGAAATGCTGCTAACAGTGCTGGGGAGGAACCAACACCTTCCTCTGCTGTCTCTGGGGACTCCAGCTGCTCCAGAACACGTAAATGACACGGTGGTGACACTAGAAATGCCACTGTTTTGGACATCTGCAAATATTAATCGAATACGTCATTGTAAGAAAAGCATCATTTACCAAATGATCGATAAAACCACTTGGAGAGTCCCTTTTCCACCATCACTGTGTCAGAGCTACAAAGGACCTCCGGTGCTTGCAAAGTGATTTAAGGGGATTCCTTCTTTGTTTCTGCCCTGCCACTTTATGTGATTTCTATGATATAAACACATTTTGGACTGTAAACCTAGGCTGAGTGTCCTAACACTGCAAATTTATTTGTGTTTCATAGAATTGCATTTGCAGGCCCGCTGTACTTAATGAGTTGTATTTTCTCAAGGCAGTTGTGAGACTGCAATGGGTTAAATTAATCAGGCTGTATAAATGTGAGCTGAACATATGGCCAGGCCCTCTGAGGGTTTTAAAAAGCAAATGTCTGCTAAAACAAGTAAAGTCCAGCTTTTTGTGAGTCTGTTGTCAGCATGAAAAGAGTCCTCCTATTTACCACGATGGAAAAAAAAGGGGAACATCTGCAATTATTTCACCTCTCTAGGTGCACGCAATGAAATGGGAAGAAAATTAATGTTTAAGTAGGGACAAAAAGGCAGAGAGGTGGAAAATCCATTTGGGAAACCGGTGTGAAAAGTTGTGGGAGAGAAGAAATATTTAATGGCTGGACCTGTAATGGGAAAGGGAACAACTCTAAAATGCAGGTCCTCAGACTGCTGCAAAAGTTTTGATATTCAGGCAAATTATTTTTGATTTTACTCCTCATTACAACACTCCAGATTAATGCAATGAATTTGCAAAAAATCCCCAAATCCCAATCTTTTAAAATTAAACATCTGTCTTAAGATCCTTACCAGTTTTTGGACTGCAAGTTTTAGAACTGATCAAAGATACCAGAATTTTTTGTGCTATTTGACAGACAATAAAATAAATGCCTGAACTGTGACATCTGCAGGATCTTTGAGTAAAAGACATTTTTATCTCCTCTTTTTTTTCATTTTAAAGAAATACTTTCAAGCCAAAAAAATGCTACTGTGGAAACCTCTTTTATTCAAAAGAATTTTTAACCTAGAAGTTTTGCTTTTATTTTTAAAAACAGCCTCCGTTGCTCTGCAAATCTATTTGACAAAGAGCAAATATTTTCTCCTGGTGTCCTTGGGACTGTTCTCATCTGACTTCTGCATTGAGAATTAGTTGGAGCTGATAGTGATTGAAGACTGGAGAAGTCACAGGTCCCCTAAACAATGGACAAGGAAGTCTATTTTTCCCCATTGGATTTTCATCTACAAGCAAAAATTACTGCGTTTTATCTCTGGCTTGTCAATTTGAATGGGGGCTGGAACAAAGAAGTCAAGGACACCAGAGCCTGCTGAGAATCCTTTTAGGGTCCTTTCCTGCATTTCCCATTCTCCCAAGCAATTCCTGTTCTCCCAAGCTCCCTGTTCCCTCCAAGCAGTGACTGAGACTGCAGGACAGGAAAATGTGTTGATAGAATTACTCTTTTTATATTATGCCTGACGAATATGGACCCTCATAATCAAATCAGGATCTTTGTAGGGTCAATCTGAGCTAAGTAGTGTGAACAAAAGCATTTTGCTGCCCATAGCTAATGCTTAATGATATGATTGCTTTTTCCTACCATGAGAACTTGACTGAAGGTATTGACTTTAACTCAGTGCCAAAGCTTATCTGTAGCTGAGTATGTCTAGGATTGCTCCCTCTTTTCAAGACTACTGAAAATATTAATTGTTCTTTGAAATCTTTAATGTCCCCGTTTAAGCCTTTCACTGTGCCAAGAGGGTTTCTCTTAGGAACTGGTGAAACAAATTTATATTTTCCCGTTAAAAGTTTAAAAGCCTTTTCCCTGCAAAGTTACTGTATATGTATATACAATATTTATTTTTAATTTTTTAATGGAGTAAATATTTTGAGGCATGCATCAGTTTTCAAATTCCATATATATCACTGAAAGCAATTCTTGTATTATGTTGGGCCAAATTCAGATGTTTTATGTAAGACTCTGCATTACCTGGATCCAAATTTGGGATACCTTAGGGCAGCAGAGGTGACACATTTCTGGTGGCACAGTGGAATGTTTGCTTTTATTGAAATTAGCCTGAGCTGGTGTTTGCAGATGACCATTGATCTGCTCGTGCCCATGGAAGTCACTATGGTGACAGGGCAGGGAGCATGGAATATCCTGAAAAATCACTTGTTGGTGATTGTCACAGAAGGGCAAACCTGCAAAGCAACCCCTTAAACCCCAGAAAGAATCCCAAAGCAGCCTGTTACAGGGAAGTGCAGGGGGATCATACAACACACTGATTTGCAGATATGACAGTGATGAATTTACACTCGCTTTTATTCATATGCCATGACAACACTCATTGAAAATCTTTGAGGACAAGCATAAAATTCTTCCTTTTGGAATAAATCTTCCTAAAATCAGGGCCTTGTTCTACATATCAGCCTCCTCACTCTGCCAATATTTAGCCTTCCAAGCATAAAAAAGGTGTTTTACTTACAACATCATTAACTGACTGTAAGGAAACATTAAAATTAACAGGATAGTAGTGACAAAGGAGTAAAAACGATTTCCACCCCCGCCCTCCAAAAAGAATATTAAATGACACATTCAGGCCGTCTTTTGAAAAAAGCTTTGTGAAACAAACCCAGTGGCTCATAATTCCCATCTGCAAGCCCCTGCATCCAGTTAATACACACGTTAAAATGTGCACGACGTGTCTCACTTCCCACTAATGAGATTTCAAACCCCATCCTGCTTTGCTGCTGTTTACAGAGGGAAATGAAAAAATTGATTGGTGGCTGCCTTCCCTGGGTCTGTGCACCTTGCCTGGCTGCTCGCCCTGAGCAGGCAAACCTTTGGAGCAAGAAGCAGACTTTGCAGCAGCAGGGGCTCCGAGCAGAGAGGCTCTGGGATCAATTAAAATGCCAGGCTTTTCCGTGCTGCTTTCCAGAGCATCTGCGCATGATTCCACATAAATTTAGGGAATTAAAGATCAGACAAAGGTAAACATTTCCATGCTTTGCTTAGCATTGCATTAAAATGAGGGTATGAAATATGACAGGGCCGTTCAGAGCGAAGCTGTGTTTGCAGTCTCCATTGTATTTATTTACATCCAATCCCTTTGTTATTGCAGTTATGTCATAACTAGAGGCTCTCTGAGTCACTGTTTGGGTGCAGGCTCTATTTGGAAGTTTAAATCGAACCACTCTAGCTATTGTGAAGTAGCAGCAGAGAAAAAAAAATACATTATCTTAGCAAAGAGATGGCTTTTAAAATACATCATATCCCCTTGGAGACACCAAAAAAAAATCTTTCTCAAAAAACCCCCACTATCTTAGCAAAGCGTTGGGTTTTTAAATACATCTCCTCTCCCTTTGGAGACACAAAAAGAAAATCTTCCTCAAAAAACCTCTCCAAGCAACAACAAAAAAAAGGCAAAAGAAAACGTTTTTCTATTCATGCCACCCCCAGATAAATCCTCGGCAGCCAGTTTCAATATTCACCACAGCCTTGGGGAAGCCCTGCTTTGTTTTGGGGCAGTCAGCAATGCCAGTGCACATGGAAGGCGTCTCCAGCTCCCCATCCCAGCCATCCCCTGCTCCTGGAGGCGCCCAGGGTTTGTTTCTGTGCTGGGAGCAGGGCTCAGACCCCTCTGGCCTGCAGGGGAAGGGAACAAGATGGGTGCAGAGGGATCCACCAGCCACCTCCTGCTGCTGGGCACACGAGGGGCGTGGGAGCAGGAGTGGCAGGGAAGGGATGGGAGAAAATCCTGCCAGTGTGAATGAGCAACTGAGACCGAGAGAAGACAGCACAGAACCAGATTCAGAATTAACAAACTGTGAAATGCTGTGTAGAAATCATGGAAACAGCATTCCAGTCAAATCCAGAAGGGTTATATATGAAAAGCACAAAAACATAAAAAGCAGTTCAGGGACACAAAAAGGTTTGCCTTGAGATAACGCCTAGTAAAGACTGTGTCTGTGGGTCTCTTATGTTGCCAGATTCTGGTATTTATCTCAGAATAATGTAAAGCTTTAAATATTTTCAATATTCCTTTAAGGCATTCAGCTCTATCAGTCACTTTTCCAGCCCTCTCCAGAATTTCGGCTGAAAGAGTTTTCCCATCGTTCTAGAGCCAGAGACTGTGAACCATAAAGGTTCCCAGCTGCATTGGACCTGCTGAAGGCAATATGGTGAGAATGCAGCAGTTTCTGCTGCTCAGAAATGCTGTGACACGGTGCAAGATCTGCTATTCTGTGGAATGAACTGTGGTGGTCATTTTGTGTGATGGATTAAAAGGAGGGAGATGGAAAAGGCTGGGTACTTCTTGCAGCAGCTGACAGATTTCTGCTGTGAGGAACCCAGAGAAGAGAAGTTGTTATGAGAGGAGGAAGAGGGATTTTTTTTCCAGACTGTGGTGGTTATTTCTGTACTGCTGCTGCCTTCTCAAGACTACCCAGATCACATCTGACACCAGCAAACTTCTGCTGCCTGAGAAAGGGGCTGTCTTTTTCCTTGGGTACAGATTTATGGCCTCTTGGAATCTGCAATATTTCTTTGCAGCAATTCCTTTTTTGTAACATGATTATATCAATTTATTTTTTTTCCCAGTAGCCCAGCATTATGGAATTGCCAGCCATTGATATGTTCAGCCCTCTCAGCTGGATTTCCAGCTGCAAACCTGCCTTACAACATAGAGAATTTGTGTTCTGAGCCTATAGGAAAGCAATGCCTTTTGTTTTAAAGTCTTAAATGGATAATAGCAGAAGGTTTGTCAAAATCCATGACCTCAGCATCATGATAAGCTTACAGTGTCCTTTTACCTCATTTTCAGTTCTTAATTGTAAGTGTAAATTTAAAACCTGCCAGGAAGATAGGAACAAATTTCCTAATCTTCCAGAGGAATGCATGTGGTGACTCTGCGTGATGTGGCACAACAGTTAAATTGGTGATGGTGTCACAGCATCAGGGAAAAGAGGCAAAATGTGTGATTGTAACACACAAATCCTGAACTGCCTCATCTCTCTGCCTTGCTTTGGGCTGTTATATGTATTTAAACCAGCAATTACCGCAGGAAAAAAAGCCTTTGAATGGTTAATGGTCGCCAAGTTCAACCACTTTTTTCTTTCTGTGTTGAACCTTTGGCCTTTGCAAGAGACTGCCCCAGTAGCATTTGTTTTCCCCTTCCTTTTTGGAGAAGAAAACCAGTTTATTCTGCCTATAGAGAGTGTTCAGAATATCCTCAGGTTGGCATATTTTCTGAGATGAAGGAGAATATGGTTTATTTCTTCCATCATTTCATTAATCCAAAGACTGGTTCAGAAAATAGATTTTGTTCCACCCTCTTCTTCCAGTCCTGATTCATATCAAAAGGCAAAGCTGGAGAAAAGGGTCCTGAATATTCTGCAGCTTCTCTAGAGCCAGTTCCCCATCTGCTGCTCTTAGGTTTTGGTAACAGAAATAATTTCCCAAGCCTAGTAGACTCTTACACATTTCCTAGTTTTAGAACCAACCCCAACATGTGGACTGAGTGAAGTCTTGCTGTAGAGCAACTTTACATAATGCTGTAGCTGATTATGATTCAAACTGAATTTTTCCTGCAAATGCCGGGTGAAGATTGCCTGGAGCAGCATCATTATTCATGTTAACAGTAATTAACACATTGAATTAGCAGCTTGCACAATGCAGAGGGAGCCCCTCCCCTTTTCTGCAAACACAACTGCTGTCTTAATGTTTATGTAATGAGCACTTTCTTTTCCCAAAAAGTATAAAGGTGTATTTCAAACATCCTCTACTCAGCAATTTGATATCTACATCTGAAGAAGGCCAATTTTAATTCCAAATTGCAGAGCGTGCATTTAATTACAGACTGAATTACCCCACCATTCATGATGCTTTTATAATTGTTACAAATAGCAATATTTTGTTTTTATTTTTATTCCCTTTTCTAGGAGCAGTGGCAGGGTTTGCCATTCCTTTTGCACGATCAGGGGGGTCTGTGGGTGCTGGGCAGGGATGGTTCTGAGCTGTGGTGTCTCTGCTTTGCCCTGCGTGCTTTAGGAGGACGTGCTCCCTGCCCTGCTCCTTCTGCTGCCCTGGCTGCCTCTCCCTGGCTGAGATGAGGGGATATTGGAGCTGGCAGGGTTTCTGCAGGGTGGGAGCCAATGGCAGCACCAAAGACACACATGAAATACAGAAAAACTCTGGCTTTGTCGGTGCTGGGCTGTGCAGCTCGTTTTAATGTAAGCTGAGACCTCTTCTCAGGCATGCAAATTATAAATGAACATTCTCTGAAACAAAAATCTGACCTTTTTTTAAAAGTGCAAGAGCACGCTAGGAGACAGAAAAGGGGGAAGGGTATGGTGTCAGTCTGAAATGTACCTTTGAGCACTGCAGTTGGACCCTTCTGCTTTTGCCCTGCTCCACACTGTGATGCCAAACAGCACAGGAGCCTTTCCCTGGCTGGAGGTGATCCTCAGTGGCACTGAGTTTCCTCAGCTGTAGCACAGAACCCAAGCTCTCCCAGCACACCTCTCAAACTGCTGGTCATGCTGACTGCCTCAACAACCCAGGGGAAAACCCAAACATTCCTGAGTGCTGGAGGAAGACAGCTTGTGTTTGTTTCTCAAAGCACACTGCACACATGCACCTCTCCATAAAAGCAGGGCTGTACCTGGCCAAGAACCTCAGCAGCCCTTTGAAAACTTGCCTCTAATGTGGAGAACCATCAAGTGTATTTAAGTACAGACAAATGTGCTTCTACCGCACAAGCAATTGTAAAAATGAAACGTCTCCCACTGCTGCCAGTGCATTACCCTGAAAGATGACTGCAGCACATGTGCTCACAGCCCAGACTTGGCTGGCTGCAGCAAACCACAGGCACTCTTTCCAAGAAATGTTTCACTGCTGCTGGCCTCAAAGGTTGTTCCTGCTCTTGGCAGGTGACCCAGAGAGCAGAATGCCATGAGCACAGCAGCCCTGTGCTGGTGAGCAGCGCTGGCTGTGCTTTCCTGCTTTCTGTGGTTCTCCTGTGCATCCCTTCTGCTCTGGGCAGAGCCCGCACAGCCCTTCCTGCATATCTGCTGGAATTATTGCCATCCCAGCCTCTCACTGGCCCTCTTTTCCAGGACGTGTTGTTGCTACCGTGCTTGTGCTCCCCACAATCCAGAGTCATGGATGCTGGTGCCATGAGGAACAATTCTACATTCCCTCACATCCTTTGAAAGTTCACCATACATGTGACATTTTGAGTGAGCAACTTGTCTGTCTAACAGAAGAAGGAAAAACATATCTTCCATTCTTTGTCAAAGAACCGCAAGAACTTTCAAAACTCTGTTATGTCTTTGTACTTCTGCAAAACGCATTTTGGTTTGGGTTTCGTTTGTTTGTTTTTGGGGGTTTTGTTTGTTTATTTGTTATTAAATGGAGAAAACTTGATGCAATTTGGGAGAGAAGTTCAAATAGAACAGTGCTGCATTTCTCCACCTTTGACAGCTGATTGTGTCAGGGTGATCTAGGTCCTAAGCTTGAGTGATTAATAATATGTCATCACAGAGTTCAGCAGTGGCCCTCTGCATTCCTTGAAAAGCTCCTGAATTAATTTTCACACTGTCTTTTGGTTTTATATTATTTCTTTAATTTTTTCCACTGGCCAGCAGATTTTGCCCTTAGACAGAGAATTTAAGGCAATCATTGCAGCACCTGGCCTGGTATTTTTGCTCTGAATGTTAATTTCAAATACATCTGTTTGAATTATTGTCATCTTAGCCCGTTGCTTTTTAAATGTGTCTTTTCTGAATGGATTTCAACTCCTGTGAACCATCTCCTGCTAGTAGTCACCACATGTAGGTACTGCCTACAAGATTTGTTTGGTTTATTGTTTGTAAATGGTTCTCATTGTGCCCATTATTAGATAGATAAAATAAATTAGATTTACAGCATGAAAGAATCTGTTACTAGTGGTATAGAAGTGCTAATTTAAGATTTTTTTTCCCTCAGGTGACCATCTTCTTCAAAAATGGAGAAACAGACAATACCAAATAATGAGCATCTATCCCATTTCTGGAGGAGTGAAGGCGTAGATGAAAATTATACCACTAAAAATATGTTTACCTTTCCTGAGTCATAAAGTGGCTCTTGCTTAGCCAGCCCATCTGTTCCAAACAACTGATGGACAATCAATCATGATCTGCCATAGCCTCACCTAGTGAGGTTCAGAGTGAGGATATATGGATCAGGATTTCATTGGCTCGCAGAGTGTGTTGCGTTTTTGAGCAGCATAGCAGACATTTAACCTAAGTCAAAATACATGGAGCTGTGTCATGGATGATTTTGGTGTTCCTTCTCTGCTTGATCAATGTGAAAATACATCTCCTTTTTAGAGTTCTTCCAACACTTCCAAGAGACACTTAAAGTTCAGGTATCTCTTACCTAGTCTAACTTCAGACAGAGAACTTTACAATTTTGCAGTTTCTCTGGTAAAGAAAACTGAAAGCACCAGCAGGCACTTTTGCAAGCACAATGCACAGAGCTTCCAGGGGACAGACAGAATCTTACTGACAGGTGTTTAATTGTAATCTCCATTTTTGTTTCTGGGTCCTAAAGGAATGAAACTACCCATATATTCCAAGTTTTACACATAAACCAGCATTTTTCAAAATTGAGGCTTTTTCATAACTCTGCTGTATAAGATTTGTAATAAGCTCAATCCATGTAAATTTTTTTTCAAGACGCTCCAGGTTTCATATCCCATTTCCTTTGCTATTTTTTCATGTGTTTGTTTGTTTGTTTAATCCTGTTGGATTATATCAGTCAAGAAATATCGAATTTTAATTCAAGGGGGTTAAAAACACATTTTCTTCCCAACATACCATCATTATACTCATGTTAAAATTTCACAGAAAAGAACAACGATATCTACCTCAAGAGTGCAAAAAATAGATAATCTAAATTATATTCTTTCACTGACAACCATATAGAATATAAAATTAATTGTTATGTATGTAATTAATTACTATTTAATGAACTGAATGAAGCTCTCAATGGATATCATGGCTCCATTTAACCCGCTGTTACACAGAAAAAATCTTCACGGTTTTCAATCCCCCCAAATTTGTCAGTTAGTTAATGATTGCCTAGTTTCATTATCCTGAAAATTAAAATGATGGAATTTTTTTTTTGTGCACCTGACAGATGTAGGTAAGAATTCTTCTTTATTATAGAAAGAAAAAAGAAATCCATTTGAGAAAGTGTATTGGCTAAAATAAATAATTAAGCATTGACATTAGTTCACGTTTAAAAATATTCTCTGAAGTAGTTCAGGACAGACACTAATTATGATTTAAGTTAATTAAAATGAAAACTTGGATTTTAGAGAACATTTCTCGTGTATATATTTTGGACTATTATATGAAAAGAGGCAAAATGATTGTTCTATTCTACAGAGAAAGCTGAGGCTGAGAGGAAGGAATTAATCTAAAGATAGAAGACTGGCCACTGGCAAGGCCAGAAAGAATGGATACTTGAGTCAATACCTGTGGCGGCCTGCCCGGAGATCTTCGAGGTGCCGCGACACTGTCTGGGCAGAGAGGTCCTAAAAAAGACATCCCAACCTACCCAGTGCACAGGCAACACTCGGGCTGTGGTGATATTCAGCTCTCCCATGCTTGCTGAGCAGTAACGTGGCAGAATCACGCCGAGCCACACGGGAATAACGAGGGCGGAAGGGGCCTTTGTGTCCTCCAGGCCTTCGTGTCCTCCGTGTCTTCCTTTCCCGGGCTGGAACCGGACACAAAATGGCGCCCGGCTCTGAGGGGAGCGGGTTTATATAGCACGTGGCAAGGGCGGGGTGGGAACTTGGGCCAATGGGGCGCGGGACTGCGGAAAGGGCCAATCAGGGAGCGGATCAGAAACTGACCAATGGCTGAAGAGAACCGTGAATGATGAACAGATCCAATAGGAAGGCTGGCATTAGCGTATCACATTCCATAGTGAAGCCATAAGAGCAGCGTTCTCACGGGTAGAGCACAGCAGTTGGACTGCAGGATGGGTGCTGCCATCCCTCCAGAGGACAAGGAATGCTGGGGAAGCTGAAAGTTTAGCAGGAAAGCCTTACAGATATGAATGCTTAGCAGAAGACTCTCTGAATGTAAAACCCGTAAATGAGATAGAAATGAAGGCGAGTTTTGATATAGAAGAATAAAGGATATCTAAAGTTAGAATTGCTGAGCCAGTTGATACTGAACAATAAGAAGGCAAAGGTTGAACCCAGTTCGAAAGAGGTTTTATGGCTAGAGCAAAGGATGTGTTGACCACAAAGAAAAAAGATGTTTTTATCAAGCAGAAACTCTCAAGAAAAGCAGAAGATACCATAGGCAAACAAACTCCATGTTTTTACCAAGTAGAAAAAAGATCTAAGAATTTTCCAGTGCGAGCAAACTAAAAACCAACTTTAAACTTAAACCGTAACTTAATGTGGTAATGATAATAGTTATGATAGGCCAGAGGTGATGGTGAAGGTGTTGTGTATGATGCTGATTGGTTTTTATGTATTAAGATGCTCAGCAAAGAGAACTCTACAATGCATTGTAACCAAAGCTAAAGCGGTTCAGGTTTGGCCTGTAAGCTGCTGCTGCCAGCTCCAGGCTTGGCTCTGTCACCCATGACTGCTGTGACTTCAATCTCTGAAATGAACAGCACCTTTAAAGAGCTGCCTGAGTCCCCTAGCTCTCCTTCAGGCTCTTACTGGTGAGCTTATCTGTGGATGGCTTAGGGGCTCCCACAAATACCCTACTCACGAAACCACATCAATTCGTATTTTTCTTGGAGAATTATGGCTGTGTAGTCATGTGGCTTTTCCTGGCTTTTTTTCAGCCAGAAATTGAGAACACACATGAGTATGTACTAGGGTAGGTTGATATGTTCACCACTTCTACATGGGAGTAGAAGACTGACACCAGGGCAGAAAGGTGCATACTGCCAGCATCTGCCAGGATCTCTCCTCATTTAAACTGGAATTTATGTTTTCAAACTGAGAAAATGCCTGAGCCTCCACCCCATGGTCTTTGTATGGCTGCAAGTCCCAGCTGAGCCAGTCACTCCAGTTTGGGGCAGGATGGGGTGAACTAACACTGGTCTTTTTGCCCTTGGCTCTTTTTCCTGGTGATATTCCAAAGTTCTGGGTAATTCAGGGAGGACTGATATTCACCAGCCACTGTGGCGAGCCTTCAGAGGCTTTTGGTGCCCTCTACATCCTGGGTACAGGCAGTGACAGGCACACCACAATTCTCTGTACAGAGCTGCTTCTTCACTAGAACCAGGTGTGACCTGATACAATGTGTGATTTTTCATAGAGTGTCCCCGCCAAAAATATAAGATCTTGCGTCAGAGTGACAAAACGCACAAATTACTCCTGAATTTTCACATTTCTTGACTTCTGCGGGCAGCATCTGGTGATTTGAGTCCCAAAACACTGAGTCATCTTATTTTCGTGTCACTGTTACATCTCTTTGAGGCACCTTAGAGAAAATCTGTACCACATGTTGTACTTTAAAAGTACACATATTGGTTATCTCTGTGCTTTCAAAATGAATCACGGAATTGGAGAATAGTTTGGGCTGGGAGACATCTCAGAGATCATCCAGGTCCAAGCCTCAGTGACATGGACAGGGTGCACTGTCCCAGGCTGCTCCAGTCCAGCCTGGCCTCAGACACTTCCAGGGATGGGCCATGCACAACTTCTATGGCTAAAATGTGTCCATGGCCTCACCACCCTCACAGGGGGGATTTCTGCCTTCTAATCCAAACCTCCCTTCTTTCAGTTTGGAGCCATTCCCCCTGGAACTGTGCCCATGTGAGAAGTCCCTCTCCAGCTCTCCTGTGCCCTTTTGGGAACTGAGAGGTGTTCTAGGGTCTCCAGGGTCTCCAACAACCCCAACCCTCTCAGCCTGTCTCCATGGGACAGGGGACCCGCCTGGACTAGAACCAACGTTTGTGAGCAAAGACAAGAAGATGGTACGGAATATTAACAGAATCTCCACAAGCTGAGGATTATTTCCTATTTCATTCCAAGAGCCATTCCCTTCTTGCAGTCCTCTCCCCATCAGTCCCTCTCCACAGGTGCTTTTCTCCCCATGCTTGGAGCCATAAGTAGTGCTAAGGCCCTCTTGTGTTTCAGGATATTTATTTCTTTCCTGATGCACGGCATAAGTGGTTGTCAGGCATTTTTGTTGTCACCTTTTATGGCGAACAGCAATAACACGAGGCCAATCTTGAATAGTCTGCCAGCTTATTTAGGCTGCACTCACTGTCTATCATCCTTGCTTATGGAAAAGATAATGAGGAAGGAAGTGGTTCTGGCTGGGAAACTTGCAATCTAAAATGCAAAGCTCACACATTCACTGATGGCTGAATTCAAGCAGGTAATGGCTGCAGAATCCCAAATCTTTTTTTATAAGCTTCTGCTGCAGTTACCAGACGGAGATTGAGAGTTTATGCACATGCATAGCTAAAAATAATGTTTGGGACCAAAGATCTCTCATTACAGTGTTTTCTAATTATTTTGTGGAGTCCTCTGTAGGAATAATGATATTAATGGATATTAATTGCACTAGTGACCTTTTCTGATACACTAGTCATGCAAAAGAACTTGAAATTCCCAGAGGATGAGTCAGTGCCAGCTCCCACAGACTGTCTGAGGCAGGAAAGGCAGGAGAGGGAACCACAGACATTCTGCCTTCTCCTAAAGTTTTATTTTACCATCCAAAATCAGCCTCCTGAGGAAGTGTGAAAAGTTACTCACGTTCTCTTCCCTCTGTATTCTCACAAAGCCCTTGTGTTGCACTGGCTAATCCTGGGAACACACTTACATGGCAATCAGCAGCTCCAGAGGGCTGAGTTCCACACTGGTACCATGCACACAACCAAACCGGGGCTGATCACCCATTTACACAGGGCTGGGAGGGATTTTGTGTTCCAAACACCCCAACCACGCTGCAGTGCCTGCTGAGCTCAGAGCCAGCACAAATCTGCCTGCAAATCCAGCATCGGCATCTATTCAGGTAAAGCCGCACAGGTCTTGTCTGGATTCTCGAGTTCTGCACATCTGCCTGAGGGATAGGAAGGATTTCTTTTGATGAGTAGATGAAGTTACACCTAAAAGTCTCAGAAATTGTTCCTCTTTCAATGTGGTGCTTTCAGTTCATCAGAGCAAACAGTCTGTACCTTCGAATAATGAGCACACGTCCTTGTCTGTAAACAAATTTGCTGCAAAAAGATGTATTTGTGTACCAGTTCTCCCGTGTGTTCCCAAAAGACAGATCCTTGTGCCCTCGTGTAGGCTCTGTATCCATCGCCTAAATTTGTTGAGTTACTCACCATGAATCATTTCCTGACTGCAGAATGTTACAAAAGGCAACTGCAAAAGAGAAAGAGGCTGTGCCAGGGTAGAATACATCTGATCACAGAGACCTGCCACACACCAGCTGCTTGCCACACGCTTTTCATAAAACTTCATTTGAGGGCAGCACAATACGAGCAGGGTATGTCCCATGGAATCTGCACTGCAAAACCTTAGAGCAGTACATATTAATTTTATCTTTTCTCTGGTGGTTATGATATTTCACCTGAGGCATCTTGCAAGGGATGGGCTGGGATGATGTGTGGGCTGGATGTGGCTCTGGTAAAACTGAATATCTGACAATAACAAATGTGCATCTCCAGTTAAATTAAGTTGCTGGCCTGTCATTCATCACATTGATTCCACTCTCAGTTAAAAGTTGTGTCTGTCCTTTGGGATAGAATTTAAGAAAGAAATGCCTTTCATGCTAGGATTCCTCCTGGCAACATTTACTTGGCTATACTGAAACCCTGAGATTAACACACTCATTTGAGGTGGGTTTTCGTGTTTGTTATAAATGCCCACTCAATATCTTGTGATGTACAGATTAACACACTCATTTGAGGTGGGTTTTTATGTTTGTTATAAATGCCCACTCAATATCTTGTGATGTACAGATTAACACACTCATTTGAGGTGGGTTTTTATGTTTGTTATAAATCCCCACTCAATATCTTGTGTTGTACAGATTAACACATTCATTTGAGGTGGGTTTTCGTGTTTCTGCTATAAATGCCCACTGAATATCTTGTGATGTACAGTGTTACTTACAAGTAGATTGTGGGAGAAGGAAAATGCCACTCTGTAATTGATAATGTTGAGTCAAGTACAGTGCAGGCTGCAATTATCATCAGTTAGAAATTAGATCCTTTCTCACTTTATTATATGGCATGAATGTCAAAGTAACTGAAACGTTTCAGCAGCTGAAGTGGAAAGGATGTGAGCTACCTAATGGATACACTTCTTTAAGCTGCATTAATTTTTTAAGTTGTAGGAATGTGCTTCTTTGGAAGCTGTTGCTGTCGTGCATCCATTTGGAAGTCAGCATGTTATAAATAAAGTGAATTATTAGGAAAATTAATATTAAGTGAAGCTTTCCTCCTTTCTCTTCTTCCACTGAAAGTAAAAATTATCTGCAAAGTAAATAGAAGCTTTTTAAATATGGGAAAAGAAATATAACCTCCCCAAATATCTGAGTGTTTTACCTGACTTTTCCAAAGACTTACTATTGTGTCTTCCAGTTTCAATTAATTAATTACTTTAAATCTAAAACTCAACGTTTAGTGTGTGAGGACTTTTTTTATCATTCGAGAATGTGATTTTTTTTTATTTATTTATTGAGACTTTATTTTTGGCCAGTAAACCAGTGACTCAGTTGATTGTACAGGCCTAGGTTTAGTGTACATGCAGGATCATCCGTGATGCTGCAGCAGCAGTTTTGTCTGTGACTCTCCAATGTGCTTTCAGCCCGAGCAATCTGTGTTTCCTTGTCAGCATTGCATCGTGTCCAGACGAAAGGAGGATTTACAAATATATTTAAAGAGCTTAATCTGTCCGCAGATCTTATTTGTTTTGCAGGAACCGTGAGATGTTTGTTTGTGTCCAGGCTGTGCTCTGTGCTGCCTGCATTGAGGAGGGAAGGAAGGGTGGAGGGCTGGCATCGGGCTGCTCTGCTTTGGAGAGAGAAGGAGTCTCAAAGATCAGACATTGTTGCTTGGTTACAGCCCTTGCTTTTCACCTCTCCCAGGGATAAGTTGTGATGTTAGCGAGGACAAAAAGAGGGGTTTTTTTCAGAAAACTCTTTACATGCAGAGCTCTAGATGGAGTTCCTAAGAGCTCCTCCTCTTAAGCACGCACGTCCTAAGATCCATGCCATTGTTTTCCTGTGTACATCTGTACCAGGCTGGCTGATGTCTGTGCTGAGCACCCTCCTGGACACAGCCAGCATTTCTGCCTCCAACCTGCTGCCAGCATTCAGGGCACTGAATGAAAACCATCCTGCCTGACTGCTGAAAGCAACACACACCTCTGTAGGATGGGCCAAAAAATCTGCCTGACTGCTGAAAGCAACACACACCTCTGTAGGATGGGCCAAAAAATCTGCCTGACTGCTGAAACCAGCACACACCTCTGTAGTGCTCTCTGCACTACCCTGCTGTGATATCTGTGACCCTGCTTTGAGATGAGGCCAGCCTTTAGGAAGATGTGTGAAAGAACAAACAACTAAAAAATTCTCATCTGATACATTGTAAATAAAAATAATTGGCAGATCTTGCCTGTATTAAAATGACATTAAATTTGTCCATGTGCCTCCTAGGTCTTCCAGGGTGCTGCTTGCTTTGGGAAATGTGTCAGTGATGTTCCTGTAAATAATTCCTGCCCATTTTACTGAATCCAACCTTCTGTTAAGCTCTTTTAATGTCCTCTCCACCTGCTCAAAGAGCAGACAAGTTCTCACATATGATGAGAGGTTCTAGAATCTCTGACCAGCTGGCAACACTCTTTGTACTGCAAACAGCCTCAGAACGAACAGGTCGTTTTAGACAACTCATTAAAAAATATTTTACTAAGCTGAAAAGGAAAATACGTAAAACTACTGACTATTCATGCAAATAAATGTCAAGTTTTTAATTCTCTTATCCCACAAATGCTTGTCCTATACTTTTCCTCATGACTTCTTTTTTAAGAAGAAAATTCTGATTCTGTGTTTTTGCAGCCGAGTTGTTGGTGCTGACAGGTTTAGAGGATTTTATTACCAGGCAGAGGTATCCAAGGATGTGTCATCTCTTGAACAAGCCCTGGTTTTTGACTGACGCCTGTCACAGAGTAGCAGCCTTCCTTCTCCTTGCCTCCAGAACAGACTCCCTTCCATTTCATAACGCTTTGCAATTCATCATTTGGTTTTCTCATTGAATCCCAATGAGTTACTTTTTTACTTATTGGCTGAACTATTTGAATCTCCATTTATTTAGATTGTTTCTGATCACAGGCTGTCATTGCTATGTTGTGTGGCAAGGTCTGAAGCTGTGGCCACAACAAGAGGACATGGCAGACCAAAGCAGAGATGAGATTCTATTTCTGCCTAAATAAGTAACAAAATGTGACGAGTTTGTGAGGCCAGAGTCTCACCTGAAGTAATTCTTCCACGTTCCCCTTCCTAAATCTCAGATTCCCTTAAATTCCTGAAGGATTGGAAATTTAGCATGAGACATATAAAGCAGCAAACTGCTGGAT
Organism: Brachypodius melanocephalos; assembly: GCA_013398615.1. Classification (NCBI taxonomy): domain Eukaryota; kingdom Metazoa; phylum Chordata; class Aves; order Passeriformes; family Pycnonotidae; genus Brachypodius; species Brachypodius melanocephalos. The sequence goes on from VZSR01002262.1 coordinate 332,623, forward strand.
GTGGATTACACCTCCACCACGAAAGCCTTTTAAAGCAGATATGAACTGTGCCCACCTCCATATGCTCATGCACTTAACTCCCAAATCAGAGAAAATGAGGGGTTTTTTCTTCTTTTTTCTCCTTTTTTCTCCTTTTTTCTCTGCTATCTGACTTCTCTTTGAATGCAATGGGCAGTATTGACAGCTCCCCACAAGACAACGTGTGGGAGGGTGTTGCTGAAAACCTCAAAAGCAAATATAAATTAATAAAACAGATGCAAGTGTGTTTACCAAGGTCTGGCAAGCAGAGGGATGATTAAATTTGGATTTAGGAGGTATAGAAATCTTTAGCAGGGAAAATGTAAGGAAAAAATCCTTAGAGAATTCTGCCAAATGTTAGAATAATTATCTCTTAAATAAAGCTTTATTTGCTTTCCTTCATTGACTGCTGTAAATTCCAGATGCTGCCAAAGCTTTGACTGTTTGATTGATCAAACTGATTATTTTGTTTTATTATAGAGAACTCTGTTCTATAAAAATTACACAGTGGAATCACAAACTGTATTAGTGAGACACTGGTAGGTTAAACCTTCCCACACTTTCTCACATCTTAGACATCTTTCATGAATTTTTTTTTTTGAGGTTTCAAAAATACACCTGCTTTAGCATACATGGCAGAGCTGCAATATTTCAGCAGTTTGTTCCAACACATAAAGGAATTGGGATAACCACAGGTGCCTGACAGGCCCTTTGGTCATACCTCTGCTCTTCCTGAATACAGGGATCACGAATGAGTGATCCATGTCTTCCTGTCTCATCCCCCTCACTACCTCACAGAAAAGCACCTGCCTTCCAAATCCGATCATTCTTGAGTGGCAGCATCTCCTGATTGAAGAATATTTAGCTGTAGCCAAAACATTTCTGTTTTCCAGGACCTAAGGACTTTTTTTTTTCCTCCCACTTAAAATTCTGAGCTGTTGGTAGTGAGCAGACTTTTTAGGTAGAATAATAACAATAAAAATACCTGAAAATAACGTTTTCTATGAAACAATTTGGATGGTCTTCTACTGAAACACTTCCTTCAAACCCACTTACAGGAGAATTTAATATATGGACCAAGCATTTTCCTTTATTATATCTTCTCATAAACTAATTATTATGTTTCATTTTGATTGCTTTTTTTAGTGTTGGATTTCTAATGTAATCCACAATATTTAGAAGCAAAAATGAAAACTACAGAGAGCAATTTCAGGCAGAATTACACTAATATTAAAATTTCCCATATGAATTCCTAAGCCTTTCTGTAGTTTACGGTGTGTTTTCTGAAATGTGGCAGGGAATTAATCTTGCAATCTGCTGAATTTTGATTTCCCAGTGGAAATCAACCGGGAATGAATGGTCAAGGCTACGAGCTGTGTAAAATTATCCTTTGCACATGGGAATGCTCAGGACTGGTTCTGTGTGAAGGCAGAGTAACCATTTGGCAGTGGCAGCAGATAGCTGAGGAAAACAAAACTCTGGGAGCTCTGGAAAGCTGGGCTAGCCATGGTATCCTGGAAAAGGAAGAGATTCCCCCACAAAGGTCATCTGCCATCCTCACTTTTCCATTCCCAACGGAGGAGTGAGCCTAGCTCTGTCTTTCTGACTCTTCCCTCTGCAGAATCACATGGGCTGAGCACCCAATGCTACCCAGTGAGACAAATTTCAGCCATTTCTGATTAAAAGGCATTTTCCTGAATGTCTGTGGTCGATTTTCCTATTTTTACCTGTAGACATCACTCTCTTAGTAATGGAAAAGGGAAGAGGATCTGTCAGTCCAGCTGCCAGAATGGCAGGGAGTTCTGCAGGCCTGTGGCAAAGCATTGCCCCAGAAGGAAGCTGGGTTTGAACCAGCCTTGGTTACTCTGTTCTAGCAGTACACAGGGGAGCTAAAATCTGTGTTTCAGACCTTGGTTACAGCTTATGTTATACTTAAACTTGGCTAGAGGGTATTGGGGTTCAGCTCTCTTGCATACTGTAATCATTGACTGTTACCAGTCAATGTTATCATTGCGCTGTTATCATTGACTCACAGCAGGAAAAGGAAATCCTTTGCATTCACAAGGTTGGTGTCCGCTGTAGTTTAACTGACCGGGAGGGCTTGCCCAAATAGCTCCACTGCTCACATAACACACAGATGTTATCTTGAGGTTATGTCAATTCAAAGCCAGTCAGTTTGCTGTAGCACGCCGTATCTCTAAAATCAGACAACGCCTCTGTACATAAAGTGTGCCTTGAGTCGTTATCAGCAAATAAACCCTTGGTAATGAGGTTTCAGATCTATTGGCTCGGTGTTGGCGATAATTCTCAGTGGAACCGGCTCCAGCCCATTAGGCAGGCTGCCCCTGCTGCCGTGGTTGTTAATTTGACGGGACTGTGTCACATTAAGTAGAACAAACATGTTTTCACCCGCCCAGCCAGCCAGAACGGACATGGCTGTTACTGCAACAACTGCATATTGACTGGGAGCACTCACCCTTCCTGACCCAGGGCTGGTACACGAGCACAGAGCCGGGGCTGGGGAGGAGATTCCGTGTATTTGTGCACGTGTGTGCCGTGTTAATGGGCCACATCAATCCCGGCCCTTTTGAATTCCTGTCATGTTAATGCTCCGAGCCTCAGATCTGTCACTCATTTCCTGCAGAAGCTGTGGAGCCTCATTTATTTTTAATTATTTATTTGTCTGCATCCTCGTACCCATCTGGTCAGACCATGCTTTCGGGGTCCACCGCCCCATATTGAAAAGTCTGTTTATTAGCTGTAGCTCCAATAAAACTGTCTCAGGAAATGATGGAGCTGAAGGACTGTTGGGATTTGCCTCTGGATTTGAGCTCATGCATGGCATAATTCAGGAGATAGCAGTGTGCTACTGCTGTGCATTCTTGATACAGAGAATATCATTAGCTGCTCACTTTTGTAGAAAACCAAGAAACAGGAACTAAAGGGGACAAAAAAAAAAAAAAACCAAAAAACCAAACAACAACACAAAAAAAAAAACAAACCCAAAAACCAAACAACCAAACCACCCTCCCCCCCCCCAAAAAACGCCCAAAGAAAAAAAGGGGGATTCTTCATCTATTGATGAAAGCAGGCTACCTTGCAATATAAATGTTCAATATAGTGCCCTTCCTTCCTATAAATTTTGCTCTATTGCTTTCGTTTAGTGCACACCTGGATGTGCACATGGTGTGATTTGCAGCCCAGAGAGGAGGAAATGGGGTGGATGGCCCCAATATCCCATGGATATATCCCTGCTGGTCAGCTGTGGTGAGGAATACTCCACTTGCCTTGCCAGCAGGAGAATCATCAGCTCACAGGTTCGGTGGGTTCAGTGGAGTCCTGTGCTCTCACCTCCTGCAGACCTTCTTCAGTGAAGGCAGGAATTTGTTGATTATTCCCTTTTCTTTGATGTTCTTCTCAGTTTTTTTCCCTCTCAAACATTAAGGTCTTCACCGACTCTATTATCTGACTCAGTAGAATTATACTACATCTCCTCAGCTTTACTCTTTCTAATAATGGTACCAAGAGCTGATAATGAGTTTTTACTTATGAAGGTGACTACCACACCTTGTCTTATAGTCAAAGGCCAATTTGGGCCACTCAAAGTGAGAAATTACAGGTTTAGGCACTTTTAACATGATGATAGGAGAATAATCATAAGGGCTGGATATCTCTCATATGTTTTCTGCAAAGTAAAATATGCAACATATCTAACATTTACTTTCCACTATTTAATGTGGGGATTTTTTTCTAGCACTAGAATAATTATTTATAAAAAATACAGGTATAAAAATCTATAAAGAAATTTTTTGGACATGATTCATTAACATAAAATATAAATATACTACAGTGCTAAAATGCAAGAAAAATTGGGAAGAGAAAATGGCATAGCTAAGTAATAAATGAGTGGTCCCAAGCAGCAAAAGATGTTCATCAAAGAGAAAAAATCGTGTTATGTATAGAAACATTTCTCTCTACAATTTTAGTGAAATACTTCTACAGTGAAAGAACTCATGAAGAATTATCAGGTTTGTGGGAACAGTTTTTTTTCAAAGGATCTCTTTTGGTATTGAAAGTTCTTTTATTTTCCCACCTTGTTCTACTTTCAAGCACCTGGAACAATCAGAGGAAATATTGCTTGAAAACCCTTCGAGCAGAGTATGTGGGGCAATAAACCTTAAAGATAATTTTCTATAGCTCATAATTTGTGCAGCAAACAATCTCAGAAATATATTTTGATACTCTGCTTTGTGGGGATCATTGGAATTCAGCTGAGTGAACGTGATGATGAAAAGTGATTCTGGCACGACTGCATTTGAAGGGAATTAAAGATTCATGGAAGCTCTGCAGAGGGAGTGAAACTGGAAGAACATCAGAATGCACAATTAGTCATAGGGGATAATTCTGCTGTGATTTCAAAGTGATCAATGCATTGCTTTTACATATTATTAAGCTATAAATTATTTTGTATTACTACCCCAGAAAATCGGACTCTTCATTACCGAAAAGTAGTGCTGCAGGATATTATATAAATGTAATGATGTATATAACAAAATCATCCATCACACCGTGATCAGCCATCAGTGTTCAATTTGCAGCTAGTCAATATTACTCTTCCAATTTTTTAAAATGTTGAATACTAATGAATATTTCATTTGGAAATTTTAGAGGTGTATTTTACAGATTTGGGCTTTATTGATATTTCCAAGTCTTTCCGGTTCTTACCATGATTTACAGAATCACAGGATGGAGAGGGTTGGGAGGGACCACAGTGGGTTATCTGTTCAACCTCCCTGCTCAGTCAGGGCATCCCAGAGCACATGGCACAGGACTGGAACCAGGCAGGGCTGGAATATCCCCACTGAGGGAGACTCCACACCCTAAAATTTACTGGGAAGCCTTGTGAACGTGGGACTGGTTAGCATGGTGAGGTTACCCAGGAAAATATGGCAAAGACCCAAATAGAACATGGCCATCTCCTCAGTTTATATGCTGTTTGCTGCATTACACTGCTTTTTCTTTGGTAACTGTTCAAGAACTGCTAATCCTATTCTCATATCTTTGCCTGAAAGCCCCTTAATTCCAGAATTATAATAATTCAGAGGAAGGGGGGTTTCTCCATTCTAAGGGAATCTCCAGCTTTCCCTGGCACACCCGTCTTTCCAAACTGAGACACTCAGGGAAACACAGAGCTGGACACTGCTCCTGACGACATTGATGGCATGCCAGGGAGAGGAGCAGCATCCCTGTGCTCCGTCAGCTGGAAGAGGAAAACCCTGGA
>VZSR01002262.1:345614-355691 GCA_013398615.1 Brachypodius melanocephalos
CCTTCCCCTTTCTGTTCCTCTCTCCCTCCCTTCCTCCTGGTTTCAGTCCCCAGCCAGTAGAACACTGTAGAATAAGACATTTACAATGATACAATGCCAGTCTCTGCTGCCCCAAGCTGTGTTGAACAATTAAAAATTCATGGAGCTCTGCAAGACAGAAGGCTTCTTTGAGACCAGGGAGAGAGCCTGGAGTCCAGTGAGAGCATTGACTCAGGAAGGGTGAGATGTGCTCCTTCTTCCCAATCAATAAGTCATATAAGAATTTAATTATTTAGTGAGGTAGATATTAGGAATCTGATCTCTCCTCTCCACGTGACGCTGATGTGTTACTATTTCTGGTTCTCATTTCTGGGATAAATTATTTATATACATAAAGTGCGTGTGAGGTTTGGAGTTTATTTGTGTGTGAAGTGTCCCATGTAAGGGGAGGATTGTCCCACACTCACACACAGTGTGATGGGCTCTGAGAGGAGCATGGCCATTTAGGAACAAGGCATTGGAATCACAATATGGAGATGCACGCTAGAACCAGTGCTCAGAAAACATCAAAATGAAAATCAAACGTTTGGAATCACATGAATAGGAAAAGATAATGAAAGCAAACTGCATTCAGCCATTGCATACATCCATGGTTTGTCAACCCTAGAAATGTCATGGCCGGTTATGGTCTGACCTCACACACTATATACTGCAATGGGAAAACTTTCAGAAACAAGGAATTCAAAGGAATGGAATGACTCTCACATAGACAATGGTGGCTAGCAATCTTCAACATGGAAATTAAGGAAGATAATCAAGAGAGGAGTCTTCAAAATCGTGGGTAGAAGAGTGAACTGTCATTTGTCTTATCCAACATCAGAAAATCAGGACCATCAAATTAGGGTAGGAGCGGCTGACAAAAAACAGACAAACAAAAAACCCCTAAAACATAAAAAGCAGGAAAGAAGGTGGGGCTGACAAAAACCAACCAAACTAAAACCCCCAAACAACCAAAAAAAATCCCAAAACATTCAAAGCAAGCAGGAAGTTATGCTTGTGCCAGGCCTGTGAAATTGTTTGCTTTAAGGCATCCTGGATGACAAGATACATTTTGCAAAGAGGGGACTAACGAGCATTCAGAAGAGAGATTGATTGATGATTACTAAGTAGACAAGTACCAGCAGGTTTGGGGAATTTTCCAAGCTGAAAACTGTTGGAAGGTAGAAGAGCACAAGCAGGGGGAATCCTGCATATTCCTGCTTTCTTTGCACTCTTCCACAGGAGCTCCCTTTTCCTCAATGCTGGAGCCAGAGCAGTAAGGTGTGGTCTGACAAGGACAGCAGTTCCTGTCCCGTGATCCTTCCTTACATATGGAACTGCTGCAGCAGTAAAGATGAAAGAATGGGGAAAAATATCATCATGCAGAAGAGAAAGGGTGAATTTCTGGCATCACACCTCAATGACCTGCAGAACAGGCACAAGAACACACAAGAAGCCTGTACACCTCCATGGAGCTCAGTCTTAATCTTTCAAATCTCAGAATAATTTTTTTGTTTTTCTCCAGCAAAGTTTATTGCTGAAAATTCTGTGGAATAAATGGCACGATTTTGTTACCTGATAATTTTATAGCCTAAAAGCTACCAGCAGTAAAACTTCCTGGTGTCCAGCCATGCATTTGGTGAAATATGTGTGGGTCAAGTGATTCATCCTGATCCTCACAGAATTTTTTCATGTTCTTGCAAGTCAGAAGATGCGTTTGGTTATTTAGAGATAATAAACTTTTTTTTTTTCTTTTTTCACGACCAGGAACCATATGGGCAAAGAAGAGAACAGATAATGTTGTACCTGCCAGTCTGAATCAGCAGTTATGGAAAGCTGCCTGCTCTCACCACACTTGGTGTAGATCTGAAATCCCAATAAAGCCATATATGTTGATCCGAAATCAAAGCACTGGCACACTCAATTTTAATAATCCCTTGGTCAGAAACCTTTGGAGCAAGCCCTACTCTGTCTGAAGATTAATTCTGAGCAATTCTGCCTTAGAAATTCAATGTAAAAGAAAACCAAAAACTACAATTTCTATAATTAAGAATCCAGCTTACTGTGATGTTGAGAGGCCTGCATTAAGAGCATCTCCCAAAGGTGTCTTTTCTCTTTCAGAAATAATCTCACATGTTGCAAGGACTAGAGAGAGACTTGTGACTCCAAACGTGTACCCTGTTGCTATTCAGACAAACACACTGCAAACACACTTCCATCACATGGCCAAGCTTCATCTCAAAAATATTAAGGTTTCTTCCCCTCAACAACCACACAGAAAGTCATTTTAGGATCTTCTTGGTCAGATACTTGGACAGCTGATCATCTAACCTTTATTAATATAAATGAGTTTTTACTTTAGTCCTTATCTTACACAATTTCAGACTTCAGACACTTCCCAGATTTGTGTTACTGCTGAAGGATATTGAGATAAGACAGACTTCAGATTTCTACAGCGATAGAAGATATTCCTAAACACCAGTGAGTGATGAATGGAGGATCCCATTTACACTCATTTTTAACATAAATATTTAACCACTTGCTCCCTACGGTCTTTAGTACCTTAATGTTCACTGTGGCTCATTTGAAAATCTTCTTATGCTATTTTTAATCTTTGGAATCTTAATGGAGATTCTTTTAAGATTTCATTTTGCTCTAGGTGTAAACCAGTTGCTCTCAACATACAGAATCAATACACAATTTAACAAAAAGTATTTTAAACTTATTGGCATATTTTGTGGGTTTTGTTTTTTGGGGTTTTTTTTGTCACTTTCCCATTAGCTTAATGTTCAATCATAACTATAATTTTTATTCTGGTGAGTTGTGTCTCTCTGTCATGCAAAAAGCTAGAATGAAATACTGATATTATCTGACATGCCAGTGGCATTTCATCTTTGTCAAGGGTTCTCAGTGTTGTAGCTCTTGTTGGAGGACCTTTTTTACACTCTCAGGTTTTTGATCAACTTATATATTCCAATATCCTCCCAATCATCCTTGAACATCTCATTGCAACAATGAATAATTTTTGTTTTCTTCATCAGAGTCATTATATTCCATTTCTTTGACGATCTGCTTCATGGTAAAGAAAGCAAGGGGTGACCCTCCCATGGTGTTTTTGCGAAGCAGAGCAGGTTTTCCACACTGCAGACTGGCAGTGATGTTTTGCAGAGCTTCAGGAGGTTTTTTTGGTATTTAGGAGGTGTTGTTTGTATGGGCAGTACCCTGGAGGCACACAGCAGAGCAGCAATGGCAGCAGCACAAGCAGCTGAGGTGGTGGCATGTCTGTAGTGGGTGAAACACAAGAACTCGCCAAACCTGTGAGAACGTGGCCCACAGGAGAACGTGTTGCCAACTTTGTTCTCTTTTATAATTTTTTCCTCTTTCTTTTTCGTTATATTTGACATTTTCCTGAGACTCAGTCGTGTAACTCTGAGTACCTTATGGTGATGAACAGGAGAGGTGGAGCCTGCTCTGCTAGGGGAAACAGACAAAGCACTTGTGAAGTGCTTGTGACCCTCCTTGTCTTCAGATGCTGGTGGAAGGTGAAGTTCTCCATTCCTTGCACAATTGTTTATACACAGATTAAAATGCTGCTAATTTCTCTTAAAATCTAATCAAAATCAGATTCATTCTGCTGTTTCTCTCTCTGAACGAGATTAATTTAACATATGCAGATACCTTCTCCATGTCTGTCAAGGGCTGTGAGGCCTGTTTCACAAATGAAATAATGGGTGTTTTTTGTTAGGTTTATTTTCAAGGTCCGTGAAGTACTCTTTGCACTGCTGAAGAAAAAAAAAAATCTGTCCTAAAGTTTTCAAATCTAATTAATCATTTCTGCCCACTGAAACTAGTTATGTGCAAGTGTGTTTTCACTGTTGCAATTGTACAGCTTGAGAAGCTTTGACAGGATTTTTTTCTCTGCCAACATTTTCATACCTGATAGAATTAAAGATGTACTGGACAAGAACATTTATCTAAAAATTATTGTCTGCTATCCGTGCACATCTATGCATCTTCTTTAAGAAGATGCTCTGTATCTCTGCAGCAGGTTGTGAGCATCATGTGATGCAGGAATTACCATGGTAACTGCTTGTGTGCATTTTTTATTGTACAGCACAATAAGGTAAGAAAAGCTGGGAAAGTTGGGGGCAACACCAGCTACTGCTGCCCTTGGTTTGTCTGCCTGAGTCCCTCACTGTGATAAAAGCATTGCTGCTGTCTGAGGATGCTAGAATGTTTCTGGTTTAGACATTAAATCCAAACAAGGCGTATTTTATTGCAAAATTAATTTGAGTTCTTGTACATTTGTGATTTGTGGCACAGAGAAACACATTTGTTTGCATTTAGGAAAGAGAAAGTGAAGAGGACTTTTGCTCATTAATCTCAAGGATAAACCATTAGGCTTTCTGTATTCTTCTGTAACATTTGTACGGAAATGGATATATTTCTCAAAAAGGGAATTCACAGACTCCTACCCCTTGAGGAAAAGAAATATATTTCATGTTTAATGCTCTTTGAGAAACACAAATGCAGAAAATTCAGTAAAATTGCATTTTCTCACATAGGATTACCACGGTTGCTAAAGGACTTTTCTTTGAAATGCTGCTGCATTTTGAGAGGTGTAGAACCTGAAATACAGACGTTGATTTTTAGGAGATAGGAGTTGTATTTAGAGCAAAAATGTCCCTAGTAATATCATTTTAATGTCTTTTAAGAGTTGCTTTGTGTGAGTGCTACAGGACAGAGCAGCAGTCTGTGCCAGTGACCTTATTCCCTGGCAGTTTTGTGACCCTTCAAGGAGCATTTGTTACTCATCATTCACTGCATTTCTGCAAAGCTGAGGAGCTCCAAGTTGTTTATTGAAGTGCCCAGTGAAATCCCGTTTTTGCAATTCACTTTTTCTCCTTGTCACTGTCACAGTGTGCCACCTGCTAGGTTTAAAAGCCCCACAAGGCTGCAGTAGCCAAGTTTTCTCTTTAAAAACAGCTGTTTGAAAAAAGAGATATTATGAACTAAAAGATGGGCAGGCAACTCAGAAACACCAGAGAAAAATAGATGATGTAATTCATTCCTCCTGCAAACATTTCATTCCCTATCCAAACGAAGGACAACACCTTCAAACTGTATACTTCACCACTAGACTGGCAGCTGTGAGATAAAAAAAATGGTTTTATATTCTCGGTTACTGTTTATTTTATATTCAGTATTTTTTCTCAGTATCTGGGTGTCAAACTGTTCTCTGTCAGTTGTACAGTGTGTACAGTTTTTCCCCTTTGCTCAGAACCATTCATAATTCATGGCCCGGATTTGACTAACTATATCTCTCATGAATTTACAAATAAGGGAAATTTCTTATACTCTAGTGGCTCCTTGTGGAGTTGTCTTTTTCAGACCAAACTGCACCATTCACTGTTTGTTCAAGGGGTGTTTCTTCTCCATTTGCTATAATGTATATACAGGTTTTGATTCTTCAGTAAACAGCTAGGAAAAATCCCCCAAATATCTGAAGGCAGAAGTTCTTTATAAAGTAGTTCAGCAGTGTCATGATATGCATTTTCAAACTGATTTGTTACGTAGTTTTTTTGCCTGACTATTTATTCACTGTGGGTTAACTCGTTAAAAAATGAGCATAAACCAAGTCTTCCAAAATTTAAATGACAGAGGCACGGGACATTTATACCTGTTGACCTGGCCTGAATCACCTGAACACAACAGAGCTGCAGGACTGTCTCCTTGCTACCCTGCTGCTTTGTTTCTGTAAATAAATCCCCGTCCTCTTTTGCCTCTTTCTGCAACATACATGACAAAATAAAAACATTCTTTCACATAATAAGCAGCAAACCTTTCAGGAATTGAGGATTTAGACCACAAAATGAATACGCAAGACTTAAAACCTTGAAATTTTTGGAAAGTATGCATTGAAATATTTGGGCACTGGATTAAGGACTCAAATGAAGTTGAGATAACAGATTTGGGGCTGTCGGTAGTGAGTCAGGGAACACAAGCTGGGAACTGGGCACTGCTGCTCTCATAAAGATCATTGGCTAATTGATTGCACAGAAAACAGGTCATGTTGATGAAAAAAACCCAACTTTTTCCAATAATTGCCAAATGTGTTTTGGCTGAGGCAGAGGATTGTTAGCAAGTTACCAGGAAAAGGGGATGATGTTTTACTTGAGGCAGTTGAATGCCACCCCAATTAAGTGATTTCCTTTTGCTCTTATTCCAGAATCTCCAGACTGAAAATTAACAAGCTATTAAAAAAACAAACAAACAAACAAAAAAACCCCAAAACAGAAACGAAACTTCTTATAGATATTAAATAACTGTACTTCTTATTTCTGGGATGATAGAGAAGATACAATCTGATTACGGTCATGTGGTGCATCTGATTTTTATAATAAATTCAACACTGAGCAGTGAGGCAATTGTGAATGTTCATGCAAAGCACATAAGGTGAATTTACCCAGAATTAATAGACTTTTTAAAATTGAAATTAGAACTGCTATTTCATGTAGACATTTTCATTTCTTCCATTTAATACATAAATTACGTCACATTTTTGGTGTCATCAGAGTGGAGGATTACCTGAAATATGTTGCTTTTAGAATCAATTAGGTTGGAAAAGACTTCTGGGACCATCAAGCTCAGCCTGTTACCAAACGCCATCGTGTCAACTGGACCATGGAACTGAGTGCCACATCCAGCCTTTCCTTAAACACTTCCAGGGACCATGAGGGTGAGATTGGTAAGAGAGGATCCTGCTGAAAGATGATGCCTCTTAAAGTCTAGGATTGCTTACTGGGTGATGTGGCCTGTTACAGGTTAGTCAGAACATGAAATCAAATCCTAATGCTAAAGTGTGCCTGTATTTTCTTAATCTACTGCAAATTTAATATTAGCATGGTGCAAAATTCACCCCAAGCCCTGCTGACTGTCCAAGTTCTTCCTGACAGTCTCTGTCCTTTCTACAGACACAGGCTGAGCAAAATGATGTCTGCAAACCAAAGTGTCCATTCATAAACAGCTTGCTAGGAACATGATGCTGATTTTTTTTGTCATACACTCTATTAATCACAAGAAAAACAGAGGACTAATTAAATTTGTTCTTCCTACTGCAGCAAGATAAAAAGTGCTTTAGAGATTAGCTGTAAGCTTGTTCTCGTTAGTGCCCAAAAGCAGATCAATAATTCATCTCTGCTTCTTCCTGTGCTTTGTTATTAATCACAAATTAGTGGCCACACACCCCAAATGAAAGGATGGACTGCAGTATTTTCCCCCAGGAGATCCACATCATTTCATCTGAGGTGTCACAGGGTGGCTCCTGCCCTGGCTATGCAGGCAACCACAGCAAAGGCACACGATGTGACCTCAGGCTTCAAGCTACTCTGTAAACACTTTTTGTCCACACAAACTGTAATGTATGCTCCTCAAAAAAGGTTCTTAAAGAAATTTTAATTCCTAATTAAAATTATATGGACCTTTTGTTTTGGAAGTGAATGAAGTTGCCCCAAAGCATTTGAATATGTGACAGGTTTATACCTTGTAGTTAAGATAGTTAACTTTCAAACATCAGCAATACAGTTTTGCTAATTGACTTTATTGGCTTCTCTGATGTTTGGTTTGGGTGCCTGTTTTGACACTGACCTTTAAATCTCTCCCCTTAGTCAGCTGGAATATTCTTTTTTGTCTCATTCTTTCTCACACCTTCCTTTTTCTGCATTTCTTTGTGAGATTTTTGTGAGATTATTCCAGGAAGAATCACATGGTGTGATTTCATTGTAGAGGAAAGAAAGCCAAAGCTGCTTGAAATGAAAGAAGCAATTCCACGGGGAATGGCTAAGCCATGCTACCAACATGCTGCTGTTAAAAAACTTGAACATGATTCACTGTCTTCTTTTTATAACATCCTTGAAAGTGATATATTTACAGGGTTAAATTAATCAATAACAAAAAAAAAAACAAGTAAGCATTTCCAAGCAGTGCCTCCAGACTCACTTGTTAGTCAAACCAGGAGGCTTTTTCTCTGCTGTTTAATTGTTCATGGGATTGTCTGTCTCGTGTGACTTCCCTTTTTCACTGCTGACAGGAATTTAGGTGAGCACTGTGGTCTATTAACTAACTGATGCTGGAATCAAAACATCTGGAACATCTGTCATTTGGGCACCATGGCAGGTGCAGATGGATACAGGAGCCATGCCTTCCCCTCTTTTGCTCTGTGTCATACAAACTTTTTTTTGCTTTGCTTCAAATCCTCTTACCAACTCATGCTAAGTAAGGAGTAGGGACAGGAGATTACAGATGATCAATTCAGCGGCAGAAGGATTTGAACATTTCCTGGAATATGAGACACTGATATCTGAGGCTGTGAGTCACTGCAGCCACAGCCAGAGCCCAGGAGCACTCTCAAGCTGACCCACTTCACTGTGAAGTCCTGTGAAAATAAAGCTTTCATTCCAACTACAGAATTAACAAATGCCAAGAGCTTTGGATTTGAGGAAAATATAGAAAGGGTCTTGGATTTGAGGAAAATATAGAAAGGGCCTTCTCTCTATTTCTTCTGTTCTGTCAGGAGGGAACACAGAGTGCAATCCAGTGAGCAGGAGCACTGGGGACAGTCTCCTACCTGGTGGTGGCAGTTCCAGAGCAGGATTTCAGTGCTTGTTACCTGGCAGTGCTCAGTCACCTGTGGAAAAGGGACAATGTTGAGGAACCTGGTTAATCTTCACTGCAGTGCCATCAGTGTCTTCACAACACATTGCCTCCACAGGGAGCAGAACTGGATATTCCGATAGAGGAATATCAACATTGATATTTGATTCTCCAAAGAGTCACAGTCTGTGCATTGAAGCAGCAGTTAAGGAATTGATCTTAAATGGGTGCCAAGAGTTAAATGTTAAATAGTGCTGCTCTTTCAACACCACAGAAATCATCCCAGCTTCTGTGTTTTCTGTTAAGCAGTTTTTGTGTCCTCTCAAATTAAATGGATGCACAAGAACACATAAACCACTGGTGGCCCAAAGGATTCTGTTCGAAATAGAATGTGGAATATTTACATTTAGTGATATAAACAGTAAATTTCTGTTGCATAAGGCTGGCATTGTAAGTTTCTAGGCTGATAAAACTATTCTAAGGCAAGAAAATAAATGAACTAGAAAATGCTGTTTAGAAAAGCACTTTTTCCTCATATGAAACACAGACATAGACACACCAAAATGTCCTTTAGAATAATTTGCCTAAAAATGAAATTCTAATTTCTCAGATTTTCATTTCTGTCTCTTTCAAAACTGGATGTCTTCACTATATAAAAATGAGAGAGGAGTGGTTTTAACTGGCTAAGTATGATTGAGATATATGGAAAAAAAATTCCAAAGTATGTTTTCTGCAACACATATTTGGAAAGAATATTTAATGCATGTAATTTTTTAGTGCATTTCATTTTCAGGTTGTTTAAAATGAGCCAAGAAGTTTTTGGAGAATGCATACAGTTATGCTATATGAAGTAAGCCTCTTTCAGAGTTTTGGCTGAGATTATTATTATATTTTTGCTATTAAAGGGCATTTGTCAACAAAGGTCAGACATAATCCCACAGGAAAACACAACTGAGAAGAAAGCTGACCTTATCTTTGTTTGGTTCAATTTTAATTCCACAATGCAACACTCAGTTAAAAAGAAAGTAACACTGAAACTTTCTAGATCAAAACTGAAAATGGTTTTGTTGGTTGTTGTGGTGTTTACCTTGAAGAAAATCCTCATGTTCTCCTCACCAGCTCTCTTAGTGCGGGGCCATTGGTGGCATCTGGCCAGTGCTGGCACATTCAGTTGATTATACAACACAAACTCTAATGAAATGGCAATCTTCCAACCTTAACAGAGCGTCCCTTTCTCTTTTACACGCTTTCTCATCATTCATTTCCTGCTCTCCAGCCCTGTTTTTGTTGGGGTGCAGGTGGAGGTGCTGAGGGCAGTGAAGGCCTGCGGGCCCTGTGGGCCGGGCTGTCACCGTGCCGGGCGCAGGCTGGGTGCCACAGAGCACGGCCCTCAGCTGTGACCAGCCC
>VZSR01002262.1:355791-445597 GCA_013398615.1 Brachypodius melanocephalos
GGAGAGCGTCACCACATACCGAGCACAGAGCACTCAGGTATTTTTTTTCCTCTCTGTCCCTTTGATGCCTTTAAGTTTTAGCTTTCACATTTTTCAGATTCTGTGCTGCCCAGGGGTGCAGTTCTGAGCCTCATATTAAGTGCTGGTGAGCTCTCCCCACAGAGTAGGGAGACAAAACAAATCCTTTCCCTGCTGCACACCCAGGACAACCATTACAAGTTTTCAGGCCCAAAAGCACAAACAAGAGTGGACTGAGGGGAGGAACAATAAGGATGAGACCTCACAACCTGAACCTGTAATTGGACAGTTAAACCCAAGATGCAAATGGACCAAAACTTATAAAAATGTAAGACCTCATGATCATTCAGCCATTTTGGGCCCATTTTGGGTCCACCTTGGGTGTAGCCCTGCTCAGGCTCCTGTCCTGCCCAAGGTGCATCCTAGAGACCTTTTAATAAATCCCTACTTTATTCTCCAGCTCTGTCCAGTCTCTGTTTCAGCTCAGCCTTCCCAAGGCATCACCTTCCATTCCAAACCATTCTATGATTCTCTCTGAAAAAGTGAGGATTTTTGTCAGCCCTTCTGGGAGCTTTTCCACAAATTTCCTACAGTGCTTCATTTCCTGTAATTTCTAACTTACCCATATATTTTATGCCTGACATTACATCTCTTTCATACTTATTCTCTACCTGCTTTCTTATAGATCAGAGCCTGCCACAGGTTAGACCACTGCTCAAAATGTGATTTTGTATGGTTTTCTAACACCTCACCCGTGGTGTTTGAGAGAATGCACCTTCACCTGAAACAAAAATTGCAAGGATTGTATGTTTCTAAAATTAAAATTTTACCAAAATTTTACTAAAATTTTACCAAGATTTTACCATTTGCCAACAATCTTTTTATGACATTAATTCCCAAACATGGAAGATAATATCTAAGCACTTGACCTCAGTATAACTAAGTGCAGAGGCTTCTGTAGTGGCTCATAAGTAAACAGATAATACATTTAATTCTTTGCTGTGCTTGGGCTTGCAGCTGAGCGAGGAGACATTAAGCAGAGTAGAATAGCAACATCAGACACACTAGCTGGATAGAGAGGGTATCCATAGATATCTAATTAAAATATCTGACTGCAGTCCTAGGTCCTTTGATTATTTACTCTCAAATCTCCCAGTGCAATGAAAATTATTCATGCAAAAGACACAGACAAATTCCAAATAAGTACAAAAGCAGCTGCAGTTAAGTAGTTAATCTAGACTTATAGCAGCCTTTAAACTCTTTCATAGGTTATCATGAAAGGAACAAAACATTTCATCTTTCAGAGGCAGCGAGTGAGACTGTGATGTTATCTTTCTCATGGTACAGCTTTGAACTGTGACATTTATTCTGACTTCCACCCTCATTCCTATTCCCGGCTTCGTGCTGAAAGAGAATTTCATTCGTATTTGCAGATACTCTTTTGTAACTTCTATTCAACCTTTACCTTGAGGCTTTCTTTTTCCCCTTAGGAAAGTTTTTTTGGTTTTTTTTTGGTTTTTTTTTTTTTTTTTAAATTTGATCAATTGAATTTCATGATAACTTTTGAAAGCAAAGAACACTTTATGATAGCTTTATCTCTGCAACAAAGAGTATGTGTTAACAGAAGGGATCCCACTGAGGGAGATTCAAATATTTTAAGAATTGTCAATTTGACTGCTAATGTCTGTGTGGAATCATTTGAGGACATGGAGGGGAACATCTGAGGTGTTATTCCAACCCATCCAAATGCAAAGCTTTGCCAACAATTTTAGTGGAGCCTGGATTCTGCCCCTTCCTTTTACTTACCTCACTGAAAATATACCCAAGCAATAAATAAAGATGGGAGTAACAATTCCTTTCTTTTTTTTTTTCAACATAATAAGTGAGCAGGGAGTACCAGATGGGGAACAGAAACTGGTGACAAGAGAATCAAGTGACTGTGAACACAGTCATGAACACAGTCTGATTGGCAAACAGGAATGATTCCAGCTTCTGAGATTCCTAAAGGGGAGCGCTGCACCACACATGTGCCACAGGCGGGCAGAGCAAGGCTTTGAACCTGTGCAGAAAGGAAACCTCTGAGCAGAGAGGGCACAGCTCAAAGAAAGCTGAAGAGGTGCATTTTAGCAGTGCTGCTTTATAAAAATGGAGATGCAAGAGAGGAACATAAACCTATTTACTGAGAAGAAATCCAGGGGTTTAGATGAAGGGTCATGTCCCCTCCACTCTCCTTTTTCCTAAAGCAGACACAGCTGTCATTGCTTGTCTTTGAAGACCCCAATTATTTTCTCCACTTCCCCCATCTTCCTTCTCTGTCATGTTCCCGATAATTGCTTCCTATGTTTTCACACGGGTAGGAGTCTGTGAAGAGGTAAAAACCTTAGGACCTATCATGCTCCTTCTCCATCCCAGAGGAATGGATTCTTCTGCTCTACAATTGAAGGAGGAAGTGAAGGAGTCAAGGCAGAGGCAGAGAGCTGAAAAGAGAATGTGGAGGTTCCTTGAGTGGTGCAGCATTCCCGACTCCCTGAGTTGGAGCTGGCTTGGACAGTGCAGTGGCTAATGCCTGGATTAAAGTCTCTCCTTCTACAAAATCCAAAGGTCTCAAGCCAACAAGGAAAAAAACCCCAAACCCTACCTATATTCAATGAAAGGAAATGATTGAAATAATTCCAAGATAGGGAACCTGTAAGATTACACTGAAAATAAGGAAGACTTGATCTTTATTTCGTTTGTATTTTCTGAGCTGTCCACTTAACAGTAATTTTGAAGCCCCTACTTATCATCCTACTTCTGAATCTTTCAGGAAGTTTCTAAGGCAACATCACACCAGTCCATCAAAGGAGTGAGCATGAACTTTGTCTGTTCACTGGCTCAGCATCTCATGGCAAGCAGGCTGTTGCTGAAAAGCTCTGGGCCTGTCAGTGCTCTGGTTAGTGTTCCGGAGCTTTTTGTTCAGCTTGCTGTTCCTGCATTATTCTACTTGGTGAAAGAAAATTATTGAAAAGTGAAAGTTTTGTTAGAAAAATGCTTATTTTTAATAGAGGGTTTCTTAAAGTTCCTGGTTGCTGTGGGGTTTATGGAAAATAACAGATTTCAGTTAAGGAGCCGTATTGCATAACCAAGAAAGGGAAAAATTCCACAAAGAGCAATGTGTAGCTTTTCCTTTTCTCTAGAGCATGCTGATCTATGCCAGCTCACACAGATCAATCTGTCTTTCCCAGGGCCACTGCGGTGTCCCACTGATCCTCGTGCTCCTCTCCACATCTGTGCCAGCCATTCTTGAGAGAGGACGACGACCCTGGAGCCAGGTGCCTCTCCCAGCACAGGTGAGCACAAGGCTGGAGACATGAGCAGTGTCAAAGGTTGGGTTTGGAGCAGACCTCCCAGCTGTGGGACTCTCTCCGTGTCCACAGCAGGATCTGCTCTGCAGTGACTCTAATTTCTGTATTAAAACACATCTAAAAATGACAAGAAACTACAGTGGTCCTTTTTATATAAAAGGATAAATAGAGCATTTTATTAACATTTTTTGCAGCAACAAAAGTGACACAGTCCACATCTTTTTCATTAAACACAGCAAAAGCTATGGTCACGTTTTACAGCACTTTGAGGCACAAAGCAAAATACTTCTTTTCTTAAGGTCAAAGTATGATTTGCATTAAAAAAAAAAAAAAAAGGAGAAAAAACAATCCTCAAGTTGTATATTGCGGTAGCAGGGTTTCCAATCACTAGCACAATACAATGAACAGACCAAGAATCCAGAATGGATTATTACATACAATAATAATCATTTGATTGAATTAAGAAATGGTTCATTGTTGTCATCTTAGAGCATTAAGAAGTGGTCTGGCGTTGCTAACTTCAGTTGGTTCGGTTCGGTTCGGTCCCAACAACCCCAAGTATATACAACAGGCTGAATGAAGGTTAACATATCCTCTAGGAGATGATGCACTCTGTGATGCATTGCACTTATTGCTTGGTACACCAATGTTGCACTCACTGTTGGGTTCTGCTAGAAACACAAGCCTGGGGCTTGCTGGCTTCTTTCAACCCAACACTAGTTATTTACCACTTTGGTTTGTCGTGAGTTTTTACGTTACTCATATTCAGTGTCCGTCATTAGTATTAGGTTTGATCAAAAGACAAATACATCTTTTCTTTCAGGGATTTCTAAAATAACAGCATTTTCTATAATTACAGTATCTTCGATAAACATATCTATGTATACAACTGTGGCACGAGGTGTAAAAATATGAAAGCTATTAAGGGAAGAATAAGGGTTAAATTATTCTCTGTTTCTTCTATTGGTTTCAAAATATTCTGCAAAACAAATGCATCCTTTTTCATAGGGCTATTTGCTCATAGTAAACTTCTCTTTGGAATTTTGTAAAAGACTATATTTTTTTTTCTATGTTATATTGGGGTTTTATTTTCTCTTTCTAAAGACACCAGTACAAAGTCAGAATACACTGCAAAGAATAGAATAATAAAGCTTGGGGTTTTTTGATGAAGGGATTTGCCAGGCTGCCTGAAAACTCAGACTTCATATTATATTGTTTTTATATTAATTGATAAAATGCAGGGAAGAACATGACAATGTCTATAATCTCATGAGATTCTGCAAAGAACAGAAATAAGAATTTGTGCCCAAACATTCAGTATAAAACTCCTAAATAAGTCCTTTATTTCTCACAGAGTAGCCTGCAGCATGTAGTCACGATAAACATACAATGTGCCCTATTTAGGCTTGATACAATCACCACTGAGGGAACTGGATCAATCCTGTGCACGCCCAGGACTCAACCTCTCACCTTGGAGGAAATTCCAGTCCGAGGCTAAACGCACAGCTCCCACATTGCACTGAGTAAATGCGTGTCTCCAACACAATCTCTTTCAATACAGTGTAACAAATATATAAGTGCATTTTTAATGATCAAGTAGTTTTGGCTTTCTAAAAAGAGCATTAGACGTGCCAACTCGGTTGCTTAGTTGTGCTTTAATCTTTAATTATGAGTTTTAGCTCTTGTATACTGTAAAGTATCTACTTGCCTCTATAGTTTTGACCAGTAAACCCTTAAAACTCTAATGTTTATAGAACAAATATAACCTAATGAAAGTGATAACATCACAACTCATACAGATTGCACTTGGATGTATTTTTTTTTTACAGTAAGACCTTCCTGTTTGATATGTGTTTACATGTTCATACCACATTTTATTTCTGTGTGCAAACAATCACAATGAATTTAATCACAAACACTACAAAATATACCAAATATTAAGTTTGTTATGAATAATCTCTTTCCTTGTAGTTGTATGAGTCTTGTACTTCCTCTTGTACAAATTCCTCTTTTTTCTCCCAGCCATTGGGCCAGCCGCCATTGACCTGGGTCGTAGCACCGTAAGACTTGGTGGTACCATAATTTACATAATTCTGAGTAATGTCCCCTGTCTCTTCGGCAAGTTCATCCTCGTGAATGAAGCCACATTTCTCTTCACTTGTCTGCTCAGGGTCTGCCCAGGGCTGTTTCTCTCCTGAAGCAAATATGCCATAGAAGATCACACCTCCATAGTGAACTAAAGCAGCAATGAGGAAGACATACTGCCACTCTTCACGTGTCTGTAGGGAGGAAATTTACTAAATCAGAACAGCACACAGATTTACCTGGCTCTTCTGAACTGGAAGATTTAAATTAGGGGTTGAGGTGGTGATAATCAGCACAGCTAAAACATTTAAGTGGCCATTTTAGAAATATTTATATCCGCCTTTCTTTGAAAAATTTATCAGCCCACGAAAGCATCAACCCCGTGGGCACACAGTGAAGTATGCCTCAAAGCAGCATCCCTGATACAAGTCCCAGGCTCCAACATGGATATCCTGGCATTATAGAAAGGTCTTCCTATTGAAACAAGTAGTACCAAAGGGGAAGATTTGCAAACTGTATTTCCATTTACCTTGTTCTTTGTCATTGCTCCAACAATTATAGGGCAAACCATTCCAGACAAGGTCCCGACTCCATTAGAAATCCCCATTAAAATGCTAGCATACCTCGGGGCAATGTCTAAATGGTTGACATTGAATCCTGCAATGGAAAGGTCAGTGAGCGTTCACACCAAGAGCAGAGCAGAACTTCAGCTGAGAAAAGGGACAGAACATTCTTACTGTAACGTATTTGGTCTGCTCAATTGCATTTCTTTATCCCTAAAAGACTTGCAATGCTTAAACTTTCCTAGAGAGGCACTGGGTTTTCATTTCCTGTGAAGAAAATGTTTTAAAGGAATACCAGGTTAATTTTCTCCCCAAAGTGCAGTTTAAGAAAACCTCCAAACCTCCCAGCAGTGTCTGTGTGGAGTAGAGAACCCAGAAGGTATTTAGGCAGAGACACAGTTTGCAGTAACTATTTAAGTAATCTAAAGAGACAGAATGAATTGTTCCCAGAACAAGAACTTAAATAAGTGAGAACAGAAGCCAAACCTTTGGATAATACAGATGGTGAAAGGGAAAAGGCAGGCAGTGTGGTATGGTCAGCTTGGGGAAAGCAGTGCACCTCCCAAATTGTACAAAACAAGAATGGTACCTCGCAGGATGCACCAGATTAGGGACAGATTTGATTGGAGGAGATTTTAGAGGTTTGGCACAAACTGAAAGAGAGCCTGTTTGGGACATAAGGAACCAGCAGGGGAGAGGATACTCAAATCACTTAAATCCCAGTGGGAACACAAGGGGAGGTCAGGTGACTTGTGTTTGGGAAGGGAAAAGGCAAAGGTTGATGAATCAGCAGGAAAGGGGAAGAGCTGAACTTCAATTCAGAAAAGAAATTCTAGTACTTAGGCTCCAAAATAAAATAATATAATACTAACAGGCCCCAGATTAATAAAAGAATATTAACAAATCAATAACCAATACATAGTGCAGGGAAAAAAATCTTCTATTTAAACAAAGATGTAGAAGATCTACACTAGTTTTACCTAGTTGCACCTAGATTTAGTTATCACTGTGTAATACTAGTCCACTTCTCTTCTATCTTTGATTTCAAGAAAAATCTGTAGTGTACATTAGCATCTTAATGAGAAGAGAGTCTAATTTGCTGCACTGAATATGGAAAAGCCTGAATTCTTTGAACAGAAACAATCTACTACAAAAGCTGTAATACCAAATGTACATTCCTTTGTAATGATCATAAATAATGTCCTTTGGGAATTCCAGAGTGAGTGGGCTTTTTAAATACTGCCCATGAATAAAAGCAGAGCTAGATGTTCTGTCTGTTAAGATAAAATAGTTTAGTATTAATAGTAATATCATCTTACCAGATATGGCAAATCCACTAAAGCCTACAGCAAGCACTAAGAATGAAATAGCCACTCCTTTGCTGTGTGAATAGCCCACCACGAGAAGAAGGGTTGCTTCCATACCGAAACCTGGTGAAATAATAAATAAAACCAGGCACTGAATTTAATTCCCTCTCAAATACTGCAGGCCTTAGGATGCCACGATATTTCACAGGAACACAAATCAAACAGTATCTCAGATTGGGATATATTCAGGTATTTCTTTCAGCTCTAAATAGTGTTCTTCCTCTCTCAAAAAAGACTTCTTTTACTCTTTGTATGCTAATTTATTGCTACTTTCTGTCAGTTTTAAGGTGAAAATAAATACCTGTGATGTGGTTAGGTCATTCCAGCCAACTCTCATGGGAATACACATTTACTCTTGTGAATATTCCAGCCCTAACTGCAGCTAATGTGGCTTTGGCATCTCAGAAGCCAAGGACGCAATAATGTGAAAACTCAACGTAGTTGTCTGGGCTCTCTTAGTGCAGAGGGTATTTAGATAAGCAGCTGAGACTGAGTAAGCAGCTAAGAGCAGGCAAATTACCCTCCAAAAGCTCATCTATTTCTTTAACAATCTAAATGGTTTTCCAAACACCAAATAACTGCATGGAAATGGCGAATGAGAGCACCTCTGTTTTCTTTTATTTAGTAACAAACACTGCATTACATAAAGAGTGCAGAAAGTATTGTCTCCTAAGAACACACAACTGTGCAGTTTATTTGTTTTAGACAGAACACAGTATGAACATCAAATCCTTTCAAGAGGGTTTCAAATAAAAGACAGAACTCACCTCCACAGTTCATTATCTTTCTCACATTCGTCGTTGAAACAATCTGCCTGCTTCTTAAAAAGTCAGCAATTTGTCCCCCAATAGGAACAATAATTGTCATCACTAAATGCGGCACAGCAGATAAGATACCCACCTAAAATCAAAATCAGAATTAGCAAAGTAGAAACCGCAAGAAAACCTCGATCCTTCCTTTTCTGAAGCACTCAGCAGCTAATTAATGGCTTCTTTTCAATGTCACACTCTGTGTGAAAACTAAAATCTTGGGTTGTGAACAAAACTGGTTCAAATGGAACAAAACTGATACGAAGATTCTATTCTATTCTATTCTATTCTATTCTATTCTATTCTATTCTATTCTATTCTATTCTATTCTATTCTATTCTGTGAACTATAGTGAGAATCTTTAAAAACCTCTGCTGCCATGGCACTTTTTGTTTATAAATTGGTTTCACCGTTTCTATTTAAGCTAAAGCTTCCCCCCCAGTCAGAATTTTCAGCAAATTCATGATCAAACACGTAAAACTGAATTACTGCCTTTCTTTTGGTGTTTAGTGCAGCTCTGCAGTAAGCCTCACATGCCCACACAGATTCCTTGGGGATCATCATCATGAATGCCCATTTGTTTTGATTGCTGACCAAGCTGCAAAGTGCATGTGGGCAAAAGATATGTCTGAAAAGCTTTGTATATAGTGAAATATAAAATATAAATATCCATTGGTGATATTCGAGGTGCTACACAGACAGAGCAAAACAAGACACCATGCTTTTGTGATGGCTGCTCCAATAGACGATGTGTGAGTGTTCATATTTACCTGAAGGGCTGATCCAAACTTCCCACGGAACCTTAGATCACCCCTATAGCTCACACTTTGCCACCACCTTTTCTCCTTTCTAAATGAGAAACGGAGATCAGTTCTCACCGCGTTAAAGGGGCATTTAGAAAGGTGACAGGTTACACTCTCCTTCCTAGAACAGGATGGGCCTGCTTTTTAAAAGGCACCCAGGAAAATACATTTGTGAGGCTTTCTGTACAGCTCTGGGGATTCTGCAAGCCCTGGGGCATCAGGGACAGTGTCATGGGGCTGCTGACACCTTCCTAATACCAGTCATGAGCTGGTTTTGAGCACTGAACCTGCAATGTAGCCACGAGGAGATCATCCCTAAATCTCATCCTGCCTCCACCTTTCCCTAGCCCATCTTTTGTCAGAGTTGTTATTTCACTTATTCATGCTAGGCAAGGAAACAGCAACTGGGGTGAGTAAGATTTAAGATGTAAATCCACGATAAAGGTGCATGACAGTTTTCTTTCCTATCCTTCATAAATACTACAAATGTAGCTCTGATCTTTACTCAGTTCAGATAAAAGCTTTACATTCCCTTTACATACCTTGCTTATTTCAAAGCCAAACACTTCCTCAAAATAAGCAGGCTGACTAATTAGCAGCAAGTAAAAAGTCCAGCTTCTACAGAAGTTTGCAACTATTATTGCATAGACTGGCATAGATGTAAAAAATTTTCTCCATGGTGTTTTGTATTTCTGAAACACAGAAAGGGGATCCAGTTACCACGTTGATCATTATCAACCATCCATCTTCCCTTTCCTTGCTCTTTTTTTAGCTACAGTCCAACAAGCACAGAAATGCACAGCATATAAAAGTTACTACAAAGTGCAGGAGTGGAGAAACTCAGTGGTACTTAATTGTGTACAAGTTCTTCTGTCTCAGTCATATAAACATGAACATACATGGACATCGGACACAAATAACAATGTCTTTAATTGACATTTTAAATGATAATGTCTTTAAATAATAAAGCCTGTAAAAGACAGTGTTGCTGTATGTAAGGCAACAGTCAGATCTGACACTGTAACTACACGATTTCATCCAGATTTACTGCAAATATATCTTTTAGCATATAAATCTTAATTGCAGTATTCTACCTTTTTTGTTTTTTTTTTTTTTTTTAATCAAGCCTCAGCTGAAACTGCTTGGTCAATATGATTTTTGTTTGTTCTATTGTATTTTTAAAATAACTTGCACAAAGGAGCAAAGAAAGACAGATGGACAACCCTGCTGAGTGCCGGCACCTGTCCACCAGCCCAGGCTTCCACCCATCTGTGTCGATCCAAACAAGGATCCACGCCCAGAGAGGTGCTTGGAAATCACTGCAGCAAGAATTCGGGCTGAATTCAGCCCACCATTGCTTTGAAGACTGGCTTTTCTTCAAACAAAACCAGCCCTTAGACGGATATGTGCAACACCCTGTTTACCTATTAAGTCACACTTAAGTGAGAGGTAATTGACTCAATTAATGAGAAGCCAGCTAGAAAATCTAACTCGATGGTATGGGAAAAATTTCAGCTTAAATATTTTAGAAGCAACTGAACTATTGGTACAAGATAATCACTGTGGAAAAAAAAAAGTTTAATTAAAAAGCCACAATTAAAAAAAAAAAAAAAGTAGACAGAAATTGTACAGTCCAAATTAGAATTGTATGGACATCCTCCACAGTGACTCGTTTCACATCAGATTTTCAAAATCATGAACCTTACTGAGTTGGATGTCAGTTGAGACAGGCCCCCAATAGCACCTAAAAATGTCAGCTATCAAAAAATGACTGTATTATTTTCAGTCACTTTAATATGAAACAAAGCTTTTACTAACACGAAAATTGTTAATTCCTCAGTTCAGTCAAGAGCCAGTGTTCTGACTAAACAGAAAACATAATGAGGGTCTACTGGGAATGGAAGGTGTAAAAATTTATGCAGGTGAAGTAGGGATTAAGAAATCTTTTTTGTTTTTCTGAGTGAGCAAACATGGCAGAAGTTCCTTTAAAGCTTTTCAGCAGTTACAGAAATAAGATGATTATTGGTTAGCACGATTGGAGTGTTAAATGCCTGGAAAATTCAGGGTTCATACATGGTTTTTAGCAGTTCTTGAGAACTAAACCAGTACAGAACTAAGATTATGAGAGGCTTGATAACATGTCTGGAGCAGAATTACTGCTATAATGGGAAATATTCTCATGGATCTCAAAGCATGCTCCATTGCAACTTGCAGTCTTTCTGGCAGACAAAACATAAAATAATAAGGACAGGCATTTTCTGATGTTCTGGAGACTTCAAGAGACACTGAGTAGTGCTTTTACTGCAGTTTGCTTTTAGGAAGAGGAAAACCTTCCAGAAATTACAGGAAGGAAATGGACTCTTTCAGCTTGAGATATAAGAAAAGTCTAAATAAAGCTACAGTTTCAAATGTAGCTGTACCTCATTTTTTATAATTTGGAGTAGAAAAAGAGACATAAATCCCATGAGTCATCTGCCAGCAGAACTGGAAGCTGTGTTCCCTCAGTGCAAAACCAGCGTCCACCCAGAAATCCACCCGCACATTTGAGATCTTCCCATCCCCCAGGAACACATTTGTTCAAACTGGTCAAAATACACTTCCCCATCGTAAAGGAGAGTGTTTGATTTTTCTGTTGTTGTCTTTATTTGGGTGCTGGGGTGTTTATTTTTCTTTCTGTCCCACTGGAAAGCAGTGTGTGGGTAATATTCTTACCTCCATTGCACCTAGGAGGTTGGCACTCTCTCCAATGCTTTCTTCTATGTATCTCCTTTCTTCGTCTGTGATTGTAGGATGCTTTGCAGGACTCTCATATGAAACCAAAAGCCAAAACATGTACCAGACTATACCAAAGCTCCCTTTGGAATGGAAAGAAAGACTTTAAAAAGAAATGCTCAGTAAAGCAGCAAAAAAAAAGGACGAAACATCTGTGAAGAATTACAACAAATTGCAATTGTTGTCAGTGCTCCTTTACTGAGTTCCCTCAGCAGAGATAACTCTCCAACAGAGTTTGATCCTGTCAGTAATACTTGTGCAAACACATGCAGAACTAGAGCTAAGTGAAGCAGTCTTTGCTTCCTTTACAGAATTATTTCACTGGCAGTGAATATCCACTGATCTCAACATCGATTTGTACAATGCAATGCGATGCAGCAGCTTCCATTTCATCTCACCAAACTGTGAATGAAGGCACACTGAGCTTTAAGGTGCTGCTGTTTCATTACTGCACTAAACTTTGAACCTGCAAATTAGAGGACTCTGGCAATTTTTTCAACATGGCAATGCACTTCCTGAGTGGTTGACTAAATTTCTGTAATGCTTCCAGTTAATTCAAATAAATGCAGAATTAATTCCCTTGGGACACTCTTTTCTGCCAGTGGAGGTTAACCCAACTGATGTGAATAAAGTCATGTAGGCCTTCAGATAAAAATCAGGGCAACCCATTCAGGGCAGGTGCTCTAAATGTGCAGTTTTATCAGTGTGAGAGATGCTGATCTGAGCAGAGATTCTATAGATCTGCCCAGAGGTTCGCACTGCTTGTGCTAAAAGTGATGAAGGTTTCAACACCAGCTAGCTTTCCTCATTTAATCATGGTGCTTTCTTACATACCCTTCTCTTTAAATTCTATCCTTTCGTTGTTCTTTGCCCTATTTTTAGCTTAGAAGTCCCACTTCTCTGGGGTTTTTGTCCTCTCAACAGTAGCTTTTCCATTTTTAGAAAGGGTAGAGTGAGGTCAAGCAGTACTGGAGAGTGCAGTGAGCGGAGATGCCTACCATACACATAGAACACAGAAGACCACCCCGTGTATTGCACTAGAATCCCAGCTAAAGGCATGGCAATGACAGCTCCTGCATAGGAACCTGCAAAACAAAACAGGCGGATGAGAAGGGAGCAGAAATCAGTATCCAAACATTTGTACATCACAAATGGGAGGAAGGCAAAAACACAGCGTTACTTACCACAAAAGGACGTGGTTGCTAATCTACTTCTCTCTAGTGGGGGGGCCCACTTGCTCCAAATGCCGTGGCAGGCAGGGTAGGTGACCCCCTGGGGAATGGGTGTGCCACAGGTTAGCTAATGCTGGTCACTCACTCGGTTAATTGTCTTTGCATGAGTTTGTACTTTTAATTGCTATAAACAAGAGGCTGAGAACGCTCTGCACTTCTATAGCAAAATCTGAGCACAGCCACAGAACAACATCAACATCTATTCAAGCTGAAATGGGTTTTGTGTGTCACTCCAAATCATTAAAGAGACTGTATAAATAAATATAAAACATATTTCCTTTTGCTCCCCCTCCCCATTCCAGGAAAGAATTGCAAATCATTAAAGAGCAAGAGTATTAGTGCACAAGAAGCAAGGATGACAACACAGACCCTCTGAAGTCTTTCTGATGCAGGACCAATTTATCCAACCCTTATTTTTGTTACCTACCATGTAAAGTATAACTTAGGAGATACAGATTAAAGTGCCACTGCTCTAAAACTAGACAATAAGATCTATAAGCATTCAGAAATATACTTTTAAGAGAAGATTTTCACTCTGTCTTTAGTGAGCCTCCTTGAGCATGTAAAGCAAGTAGGTGAATGATATTATTTGACTTGATTTTAAATGAGCTACCTTTTAGGTCTCTCTTCAAAACTGGCCTTTAACTCAGCAACAGAAAAACTAAACCTGCAGTGTTGGAATTTCAAAAGATGTTATGTGAAGTGTACAGTAATTGTATGCAAATTCCCAATTAAGAATTAGGGTCTATGTATATACACAGCATATATATGTATTATTTGGTTATATAGATTCTCTTTTCTCCTAATCTGATCTTTTGTTTCCTCTGCAAAAAGTAGAAAAATTAACAACTTTTTGCAATTACTGAGTGTTTCAGAAATATTGGGAGGATGAGCCCTAATATGCAGAAAATTGTAAAATCCCTTCTTCTGTTTTGAAAGCAGATCCTGTAACCAGTTTCTTCTCTTAAATTATGGTAAATCTCTTATTCATTCCAACAAAAACATGGCATGGTCAGGCCTTGAGATACAACCTTAGGTTTTTATTATAATATATTTATTCTGGGATGCTGACCAGCAAGTAAGTGTTGAGAATTACACCAGTATCAGCTTCATGCAGTACAGGAGTTCAGTGAAATGTCAGTGCTAAATGCATTTCCCACTGGCTTCTCATCCAGAGAATATTTTGCTGTGAAATTTTATAACTGAAGAAAAATCAAATAGCAGTGATTCATCCATCGAAATCCTTTATACTCAAAATCAGTCATAAATTTGAACCCATTTCTACCTCCCTTGCCAAGGTGCAATTGCTAGTTCAAGGCTAACAAACCTCTCTCACATTGACCAGCTATTTGAAACTTTTCCATACCTCTACAAGGCCCTGCAGGATCCTGACGAAGATGACACATCCATAGTGCACCCTGGCTGCAGACGGGATCAGCATGTTCAGGGAGGATGTCAGCAGAATAGCAGCACCAAACACCCTGCAGGGGCAGGGAAAAGGGACAGTGAGCCACTCCAGGGGTGCTCCAATCGACTTGGAACAAGGAGCATCATAAAGGCACCCTGCAAGCACCATAAAGTCACCCTAAGACATCTACAAATGCTCATATATCAATATCTGTTCCCTAATGTGTTCTTTAGATGGGGAACATACTGACTGGACTGGACAAGTGTCCATCTAGTGTGATAATCTGGTAAGACCCAGAACAAACATGGATGTATTTATCTATTTACCATCATTTCCTAAGGAAATATCTCTTTTGCAATCACAGGTGTAGATATTGCTTTCCCTATAAACACCCACTTTAATTTTCACACTAATTTCAACCAAATCTGATCGAATTCTCCACCCTGTGGAAACAAAAGTAGGAACTGTCTCCAAATGGTTTGCTAAAGCAGATGGTCAGTGAATTTCTCATGTGCTTTAATTGTTAGAAAGTGACACCGTGCATTCACTCCCTATAAAGCAGAAGAGAATCCACTTCCATACAGGCCAAAAGCATCAGGAAGGATTTCAGAGCTGGGATTTTCTTAGACACAAGAGCTAATCAATCTGGAAACACCTATCTGTAGAAAACAGGTCATTCTTACTGCTGCTTTGTTCAGGGGCTACTCACTGAAAATGGCTCATTTTGATTCCACAGCATCCTAACTTCAAATAAAGCACATTACAAAGTCTGAATAAATGCATGAAGTGGTGATCCATTTTCAGTTCCTCTGATTTGACTGAATTTTTATTTGATTCAATTAATGTCCACCTCTTGTAGGAGGAAACATTTTCTCCAGCATGACTGTGTCTTTTTTTTATTTTATTTTTTATTTTTAAAGCTCTATAATGCAAATATAAATCTGATGACACGAGACATCAGGGTCCCTGATGTGGAACTGATTTGACAGAAACCTTTGACTTTCACTTGTGTTCCTCAGGAAGTGGTACAGTGCCATGAGCCAGTGAGAACCAGACCTTGGGCTAAAGAAGCAGGATGAAAATGCTCCTCAAAGACACAACATTCTGTGTTTAGAATCACAGCCCAAAACAAACCCTCAAACAGCAAAGTTTATACCACTTTCTTTTGACACCCATTAAAGGGCATGGGAAGGAAGCTTTGCTGAAGAGTTGCTAATCTTGTCTTCTCCTTGTGTTCCCTTTGATCTCTACCTGAAGTTAAACCACGTTTAGCTCTCTGCACAGCACATTTCTCATACGCTTTCCTCATCTATTTCTATTTCTAGACTGAGTAGACTCAGCCCCAAAAATCAGAATCTGACACTGATCTTCAGTGTTTTGCTGACATTGACCTCAGAGGTCATGAACTGTGACTTAATCCTCTTGTAATATAAGTAGTAATAATACCAAAATCATATTTGAATGTGAGACATTCAGGACGGGAGAAGAGAAAGAAAATTACTCTGACAGCTTGGCAGAAGTGCTTAGAATGGAATGAGGTTGCAGGGGGAAATAATCTGTTTGGGTTTCGAGGCGATTGCCTTAGTTTTCTCTTTTGGATAAAAGGAAAATGAATGTGTTTATTTTCATCTGTGGATGTCTGATCTCTGCATCTGTACAGCAGCTCTATTGTCAGCTGCCTTTGTCTGGCAATTCCCATTACATGGGCATTCTGGAGTGTGCTACAGATCTGGTTACTCAGCTGGAAGCAGGGTCAGCTCAAAAAGTGAGCTGAGCACAGGGCACTTCAAACGCTCAGTGCCAGATGGATGATGGATCCAGTTACATATAGAATATCTCAAACTAGGGGGTCCTGCTTAGAGACAGCCTTTTACCCAGGGACTGGGAATGAAAATTGCTGCAAAGAATTCATAAAGCTAAACACCCTTTTAGACGTGTATGTGGTGGAATCAATTCCTCAGCTGAGTCCCCTGTATTGTTATCTATGTCAATTTTTAATGTATTTGACAATTCCCACAGTTATTGATGTTTCTGTTCTCTGAATAAGTAAAGTCACCTTGAGAAAATGAAACTCACAGATACCAAACGTGTCTTTCTGCCTTCCCCAAACCCCACTGATCCACTGACTCATACCAAGACCCCAAACAGTTTTCAGGCTGTGCCTTCTTCCATTGCTTGTTTGCAGACCTATTTTGGATATGTCGATGTGTATTTTATAAAAACTTGGGCACTGTTGGATGGCAGCATCCTTGGAATCGATGCTGAATGTAAAAGAACCCTGGGCCATTAAATTCAAATTGTTGTTCTTACCAGCCAGTGCATTACATTATCCTTTCATAGGCAGATCAGGTTCCATCTGAGAAGTTATTATAAGCACTTGCCCTGCTTAGTAGCAGTTTTTCCTTTCCAACTTTTTACTTCATCTATCCAGTATATGTCTTCTACCCATGCTGTTTGATTTTAATGGTTTTAATCTCTTCAATTTCCACACCTGCAATCCCCTCTTCTTTCTTTTGTGTCACTAAGATCCTCTGCACTTTTTCTGCTTTTTTTCTCCATTCATTTGCTCACTGTACCAATCCTCTCTCTTTCCTGTCTGAATTCAGCTGGGGAATCTCTCAACCTGTGGTTTCATTTTACAACTCATTATATCTGTATATGTCTGGAAAAAGCTCTGACTCATTCCTTCTAGCTCATTAGCTTTGGGACAGCTTGCTCTTTAAATATGTAATCTGCTAGATGATGTTTCAAACCGGGATTGTCTCCTTCAAACCACCTCAGCAGCACGCAGGGCTCAGGCTGTGGTTCGATTGTCTGCTGATTTAGAGATTTATAACACACTCACCAAAGGAATCAGCTGTAGGCTTCGTTTTAAAATGTTTGGTGCACTCATTTGGAGGATAACTACCATGTGTCAGACTCAAAAGCTGCACATCCGTACTGCTTTTGGGGGTGTTTTCTGACATGTTACAGCTGATTGTATCAGGACTGCCCAGAGCACAGATTCCTTCCTAGCACTGTGACAGTGACATTTGTGTTTCTGTGCAGCCAACCCAGGTAACACTGATAGATAACATTTCATTGATAGATAACATTTCAATGATAGATAACATTTCAATGATAGACAGCATTTCATTGCATCAAACCCTGGGTACAAATTGTTTTGGGGTGAAGTAACAAAGCAAGTAGAGGTGATTAAGGATTCCTGTTGCAATTAAGATTGCCTGCAATTAATGGTCAGGAGCATCCCTGGGTTTTGTTTCAGGGGCTGTTTTATTTATTAGATACCACTGCTAATGCAGTAAGGATTTGTGGAAACTCAGGACTAGAAGAGAACTGGCAGCAAAGTTATTTGATAGCATTGCCATATCTGGATGATATAATCCTGACAAATAAGAAATTTCTTTCTCAGCTTGTTCTGAAAGGGGTGTCATGGCACGGGGCTCTGAATTGGGTGATCTTTAGGGTCTCTTCCAACCCAAACCATTCTGGGATTCTCTGAATGCATCTGGTGTAATTTTGTGTAAACTGTGTAATGAATTTCATACAGATAAGGATTTCAAAGGATTTTCAACAGTGGAGGATGGAATGCAAAAATAAGCCCAAATTTCAAACATAACCCTACTCTTGTAATTATATCTCAACAAGGAGGGCTAAGTTCTGAAAATTTTATATTTAGTCCTGAAAAAATTAGTCAAGAATAAATTTGGTTCTCTGCATTTTGTGTCTCGAGGATTACTTCCCTTCTGTATTCAATTAGTCCCAAAATTTCACATTTGTCAATGTGGTGTTATACAGCATCTTCTCGGTACCAGAGAAAATAACATTTTAGCCTGTAACACTCTTGCCTGAGGTGCCTTGAAAGCTAAAAGTTAAAACCATTAATGATGGTTCACCTGCTTCCAATGTACATAAAAATAAACTGTGCTCTTACTGACTCTAAAAAGATGATTTTTGCTTGATAATAGTGTGATTTTTCTTATTCTTTTTTTTTTTCAGCTGCTCCCCATGCATTTTCAGCTGTTCTTCAGAGCCACCTCCTTGACTGCAAACTGTGAGTAGCCACTCATTTGGAAGACTTGTACTACCTGTATTGATTGTTTTTTAATTCTATACCTATCACGTCACTTGTTCATCTCCTTTGTGACCTAAATACTCCTGACAGTATTTGTCTTAGTCTAGCTGTCTTTTTCAGTCTGTAATCACGCTGCTAACCTTCCTTGGGATAACTTTCACACAGATTTATACATTTCAAATCAGCTACGTAGGACTGAAGCCATAATGGGCAGACACTGTTCAGCTATCCTATGGCAGATACAGTCATTCTGACTTTTGTCCAGCACACCCTAGTTTCCCAATGACTCTGTTGACCCCTCTGCTGTGAACAGATCCCTGTGAAATGCTCGCTCTGACAATTTGTGTTTCCCTAAATGATAGGCAGAATGTAGTGCTTTTCTCTGAACTGGGCCCTTAATTTGCACAAAACAGCACAGGGCTGACAAAACTGGGATTATGCCATGAATATTGGCATGGTAGATGAACTCAGCTGCCCCAAACCCCAGAGAGAGTAATCTTCTTTTGCCATCAGAGATGGACACACATCCCCAAGCACCAGTCCTAGGCTGAACATGCTTCATAGGAGAGTGGCTTCAAACCAAACCTCTTTTTAAAGAGTCTGTGGCCAGCAGCCACAGTATAACAGCTTTATTTGGCTTTCTTAAATCAGGATAAACCAGGTTATTCTCATTCAGACGTGTATATGGGAGGAGGGGTCTGTGTCTCTGTGCTCTTCACACCAAATCCTATTATAAGCCCTTCATGAAGCATTAATATGTAAAAGTCGACCTCCCGCCATCTAATCTGGTATAATAAGGGCTTGGATACATTATTAATTTTTGTCACACATCTGAGGCCCCCTTTTATTGGGCAAACCCCCCACCTAAATCCCTTGTTGCATCATTAAATTGCGAAAACAGCTTCATCACTGGTGACAGAGAGATGGAAGGAGCCTGGACCATATGGCAGAGGGAGCAGCAGCACCAGCTCCCAGTTCCCCCAGTCCCCTCCTGTACAGACTGGTGCTGAAAGAACCTGCAGTGCAGCAGGGTGGCAAAAGCATCTTGGGGGGGTTTTGTGCAACATTGGCTCCTCTGCCTGGACACAGATGAGCCCCAGAGCAGTGCCAGGGAGCAGAGACCAGCTCAAGCTGCAGGATTTGGGAGTGAGTGTGAGAGGTGGGCTTGGCAAGAGCAGCTCTGGGGGGGTTTGCACCCTCACAAGTTCAGAAGTTGGCACTTGTTTAATCATCCGCTAATCCCCCACTCGTGCTGGGAATTAATCATTGTTTGCAAATCAGAAAACACACAATATGTCTACCTGCTAAAAGAATGGAACAGTTTCCCTTTTTAACATAGAGAAATTCAAGATGTGGATTCTGGGACATCTTTTTTTACTTTTATTTCTAAACCAGTACTTCACCTTAAATTTTTGTGCTTGTTGTCATTAAGGCTGAGTTATTTTACCTTAAATTTTTGTGCTTGTTGTCATTAAGGCTGAGTTAGAGAGATTCTGATTTCACTGACATGCTAATGACAGTTTCAGTGAAAAATCTGTGGGACTCTGAGACAGGATGAACTGACAGTGCCTGAAATATCATTCATTTTATCCATACAAATAATCCTATCGGATTACTTGCTGGGGAGAAGGATTCAGCCTTTAATAACGAGAAGAATGGCATTTGAGAAACAAAGATTAATTTGAAGTGAAATGTTAATTTGTATAATTTCATTCGGATTAGAATGACAATGATTTAGAGTTCAGGATAGATGAGAGATAATTGCCTTGTAGAGAAATGCCGTATAGTCACGTAGTTACATTTTTTAATGTGAACAGTGCCAGGATTTGAGCTTTGACAGATAATACGAAATATATATCATTACCATAGGGGATTTTAATTTTTTAAAAATTGGCATTCTATTCTGCCCTTTGTGTCTCTTTGTGTCAGAGCTAAAATGGTCACTCAGCTTTGTTTTATAAAAAAATTGTCTGTGATCATTGCAGATTTATTTTTGAAAAAATGCTTGGCACATACAGTCAAAACTGGCATTTCTATTTTAAACATATGACTGCACTGGGTATTGATTCCCTGTTGTGTAATCTAACAACGCCCTATTAATTTCAAAGAATTTCCTGATTTACAGTAAATATTTGAACAGTTCACTTAGGAAATCAGTGAGGAAATACTGCCACAGCATTTTAGCACCGCTTTTGGTAGGGCAAGGGCTTTGTTATAGATTTCCAGCATAAAGAATATGTAAAGGGTGTATCAGAAGTTTAAAATATCATGATATTCAAACGATCTTGAGATGAGGTGATAGAATCAAGTGTGGTTTCACACCTTTCCATGTGTGTGTGACAGCACAGCAGGTGGTTTATTCACAGACAGCTGCAGTAGCATAAATGTGAAATAGGGAATATTAATTGGAATTAAATTATCACATTTCTAGATTAAAAACAAAACATGTGCTTGCTTATAGGATCACGTAGCCTGAAATTCACTATGGCAACAGCCCTTAACAAAATATAACTTCCTTATATTTTGTTGAATTATCCCTCTACTGCAAACATTTCCCAATAGCTAAAAGGTAACTTCCATCTTAGGAATTAAAAGCTCGATGAAAAAATGATCCCATCATTTCCCTGGCTGCAGCAGTCATTATTGTCACTATTGAAGCTGTTTTGTTTGTGTGGCTGTCCATTGCTGACTCCTGGCATCTCTTTCCAGAGCACTAAAGCACAAACACCGAGCAATTTCCCCAGTGGAATTACATGTGTGCTTACAATCAGATTACCTCCCAGTAATCTTTTTATACACGTGTAACCTGAATACATAGTTCTGGCTGATTCTTTCGCTAGGCACCACTTTGTGCTGTCATTTTGGAAGCCATTAAAGATCTCCGTAGCAATCTCTAATTTTTCACCACCCATACTAACACCAATGTGCCCAAATTACCCACAAAAATCCAAGGTCAACATCATTGCCTTAAATACATTCATTGCACTAAATAAAGATAAATAAACGTTCTCGGCTTACACCGATTCCTTTAGCAGAGCCTCGTGCTGGCAGTGCTGTGCTGTGATGTGTTTCTGGTCCCACATGGCTCGAATCCCACTCGGTGACACTGCTTTTCGGAGCGGCCCCTCCCTCCCTGATGTTACCTTGCACTCACGTGTCATATGTTGAAAAGAATTCAGCCAACCAAAAGTTTAATACATCAGCTGATCGACTGGCTGGTTTTGTACCCACGAGTTTATCAGCATTTGTACATATTCCCCAGATGACTGATGAAGACCTCAGCGAGTCCCAGCAGTGTCGTAATGGTGTCTGAAGCTTTGAAAAGTTCATAAACTCTAGCCAGATAATCATCAGTCTCCCAGCGTGATAAATATCACTAATCCAGTTACAGCCACGGGCTTGGATGTGAAAAATACAGAGAGAGAAGAAGGGGTTTCACCACGTGGGGCAAGCACCCAGGTAACCTGGGCTCCCTACAGAATCTCTAGGGATTGAGAGAGATGCCTGGAATGATCCAATCCACCTGAGGCACGGAATGCTTCCACGGGAGCGATCCCTAACTAGATAAAATACACCAAGCTTAGTGTAGTCCTCAGTTACTCTCTTAAATGTAAAGGTTTGTGATTGGAACATGACAACTTGTGCGCTTCTACCACTGACTTCTCCTGGCAATGACCCTGCCTTTGTCTTGCAAATCTCTGTAGCTGCATCACTTTACATCTGAATGGCTTCAAATGGCTTTTCTGGTGTCGTTTGGGTGAATGAAGACAGCTTTTTGATTCTCTGGGTCAGATTCTGCAGCCTTTACTCAACCAAAACTCCAATTAATCCTGAGGAGTTACAGACTGTGTAAAGATGCAAAAATGCTTAAAGGAGGAAGAAAAGGTAAACAGTCCTTTAAATGGCTGTTAATGGCTGTTTGAAAAAGCCTCTCACATTTCTGAGCCATTATCAGGAAGATGGCACCTGTAAACAGAAAGACAATGGACACCCCAGTTTAAAAACTAGGTGTTTTGATTCATTTGTTTTTAAGGGTAAGGTATCAGTGTTTTCTCGGTTACAGAGCATCTCTCTGTTTGCAAATACTCGTTCCTACTGTAGATCTGTCTGAAAGCTGTTTATCCTGAGGAGCCCATTTTTCGCTTTAGCCACCCTCTCTCTCTCCTTCCTCTCAAGCACACACAAGCCATTCTGTTCGTCTGGCTAAGCCTCTCTGCCCATCTAGGACCACCTTTCATGCTGCCCACCCCGGAGCAGAGTTAAAGGGATATATGGCTGGGGTCGGGATCCATTTGCACTCGCTGTGGTACCGGTTTGGAGAGTGGCACTAGGACCTTTCCTGCTCCTGCAAACGCTGAGCCTGTGGCACTAAGCATGGATGTGAAAGCCTCATGTGTCTCGAATGCTCAGTGGATCTAATTAACAGGTAGAATCGCACCCTGGGTGCTTGAAAAACTGCCAGACACCATAGAAACGAGTCCTTAAGTCCCCGGACCATCTGCACTTTCTTTTCATTGCGGAAGTCTCATTTAAACATGTTTTTCGACCATTCTAAATTCATTTATGCCTTAATGAAAAAATTCCCGCTGACGGTTTTCCTTTTCATTAGAATAAAAATCATAAAATTATTTAATTCAGTCACGGGGCGGGGGGGTCGGGGAACCTCTCAAGCTTTGATGAAATAATGAATCTTTGAATTTGCCTCTGAATACGTGTTGTTTGAATCTCGTTGCCAACAACCTCCTTAAGTGACGGTGTAAAGGAAAAGGAAACCAACACGACCAAAACCAGGGGGTTGCTTGGAGGAGGGTGAGCGATGTAGCATCACAGTGGAGTTCCCGGATCGCATCTGAGCGGTCCTTCCCTTCCCCTCCTAAATCCCTGTCTTTGAGCAGGGTTTAGTTTCGGGGGATCCCCGGCCGTGCGGAGCCCGGCCCCGCCTCGGCGCTGTTTTTAGGCGCAGTTTTACCTGTTCGCTGCCAGCCGGGACGAGATGTACCCTCCGGGGATCTGGGTGATTATGTACCCCCAGAAAAAAGAGCCGTGGATCATGCCGACTGTTTCGGGATCCCAATTAAACTTCGCTTTCTTCCGACGCGAGGGAGCGGGACGGAAAGAGAGAAAGACAGGAAAGCTGTAATTGTGCCACTCCAGAGCTTTCACCCGCAGTGCCATCGAAGGGGTTCGGGGCCGGGCTCTGCCCCAGCCCCCCGCCAAAAGCTGGCCGCAGCAGCAGAACAAACCCAGGGACAGCAGCAGAACCAGCGGTGCCTCCCCGGGACACCAAAGGGGCCCCGTGTGCCCGGAGCCCCCCGAGACAGGCACGGATAGCGGGGCCGGGCAGGGCAGAGCCGGGCAACCCTGGCACCTCGCAGACACAGCCCGCAGTTGCCTCTTTATTGCTGTGCGAAGGGGGGTTGTCTGTGGATCTGGGTGTTTAAAACCCATCCGCATTTGTCACATCTTTCCCACCGCCCTTTAGCGCGCTTTGGAACGGCTCCTGTCATTTAACGCCGTTTGTCAAAGCGAATTCGCCCCGATGTTTTCAAACATTCCCGCAAAACCTCCCCGCCCCCTTTACGGCGAGGTGCACCCGCTGACAGTGGGACATTCGATGATCTCCTTCTCCCATCCCCTGCGTTTATTTTAGGAGATAATCTGAGGTTTTCAAGGCTGTGTGGAAAAGACAGGGCGGGGGCGAATTGTCCGCACTATACTATCGCAGACTGGGGCTAGGAACTGAGGTGAAAAAGTAGGAATAAACGGTGGAAATCGTTTCCGTGCCAAGAACGGGATTTCCGTCCTTCGAAGGGCAGCGGGCAGGGCTCGGGGAGCCATGAGCATCGGGACTGAGGCGGGGGAGATGCCGCGAACCCATCCAGAGCCCGTCCCACCTGTGCTGAGGTGCTTGGCTGAGAGCTGTACTGGGAGCGTGTGGGATTTACCAGGGAAAGCTTCCCACCTCTTTAATAATCTTTCCTCCTCGGTGTATGGTGCTGTTATTGACCATGTCCACGATGGCCACTCCCAGGTTACAGCGGATGCCGAAGGAGATGCAGAATCCCAGTCCGCTCATGATGGCGATGATGTACCTCCGGGGCAGCCCGAAGCAGGTGCAGTCGCACAGCGGGGCTTTCTTCTCGGGCACCTCCATGGGCTTCCCATCCTCGGTCAGCTCGATGGTGTCCCCGGGCTTCTGCCGCTTCTCTAGGACTCTGCCCGACACAAGAAGGGAAAGTCAAGGCCTGGCCGCCTGAAGGCGCAACAATTTCGGGGAGCCGGAGGCTCAGATCCGCCCTTCCCCTCGCTGCTTTGGCTGGGAGATCGATTTGAGGGTTTATTCCTGTCTTCACCTTCAGCTGTTCCTCAGCAGTGACCTGTGGGAGTCACGATTAGTCACGCCCGGCTCCCCCCGCAGCAGCCCAGGGAGGAGCTCTAGCTGAGGATTGCTCATCTATCTTTAAAGACTTCTAAAATATGTAGGACGCATCGAGAAGACATCATCTGTAACCACTGCAGAGGCGCCATGTTGGGCAGCCCAGGAGGTGCAGGCACAGAAACCTGGAGGTTTTATTTCCAATAAAACACCAGGGGATGATCCTGGTGTGCACCTCGCTCTCAGCTCTGCGAACAAAAGAAATGTTAAGGGAAAAAGACAGGAGGGAGGGAGGGAGGAGCGAGGAGAGGGCGATATTGGTATTTATTTTAGATTTGCAAAATGGCTGTCACATGCACTGAGAGAAAACATGAGCGAGAGCTGGCATCTCCGGAGAAGGCTTTCCCAAAATCTCAGTGCTCAGCCACACGTCGTGAGCGTGTGACCGCTGAGCAGCTCTAACCTTCCCAGAGCAGCTTTCAGCACCATCTCCTTCCCTCACTGCCTCGGTTTCACTTGGAAATGCTGTCTCCCAGAAAACAGTCTGAAGGCATCTGAAGGGAAATCCTTGTTTGCAGCTATTTCCAATCTGCTGAAAAATACCACTAAACATGATTTAGAAGATACATATATGTATTTAAATCTTTTAAAATGCTGTGTCGGTAGCAAGAAAAATCGGGTTTATGGAGCAAGTGTCCCATGCTGAATCCCTAAATCTTCTTCTGAAGTCACTGAGATATTTAGAAACGGGAAAATCTAGCCAATTATGTCGTCTTGAGAAGGGAATAGCATTTGCCGACGCTCTGGACTCTACAACCGCTGCCCTCACCTCTGCTGCAGAAGTGTTTTCCCTCTGGAGGAGCATCTCTTTCAGGTTAACTCATCCGGCTGATAGGGCACTAACAATTAGCAGAATAAGGCTTAAAAGGTTATCCGTGTTCGGCAGAAAATGCAGGGATTTTCTCCAAAAGCTACTCAGCTGAAATTCTCCTGATTTTTTCTTTTCTGGGAGTGTTATTTCCATGCTTAAAGATCGCGGCGTTAAGAAATGCCTTAGAGTTGTGAATAAAACAAACCACCGTGGGTTTACGTTCAAAATTCGTTGGTGTGCATAAAGGGTAGGAGTGTTTTCCCCCTGAATGGGCGTCTTGTCTTCGGAAATAGACTGGAAATCGATGTGAAACAGGCAAGAAAATTGTTTAGATTCTAAGAAGAGTAAACAAAGTACTTAATTGCCGTGAGCTGAAAAAATTAGCAAATCGCGCGTTTGTTAGTCGAGGTGTGAATTCAAACGGAATTTGGCTGGAAAATACAAACACCGTTTCTCCATTATTCACCGTGTGACTGCAAATAGCAGAGCAAATAGTTTTATTTAAATGTTGTAGAGTCTTTAAGAACGAAAAAGGAAAAAAAAAGTTTATTTCCTTAATTATATTTT
This sequence comes from Brachypodius melanocephalos, assembly GCA_013398615.1. Classification (NCBI taxonomy): domain Eukaryota; kingdom Metazoa; phylum Chordata; class Aves; order Passeriformes; family Pycnonotidae; genus Brachypodius; species Brachypodius melanocephalos. The sequence goes on from VZSR01002262.1 coordinate 382,082, forward strand.
CCTTTCTTCTTCTTATTAATTTTCAACAATTGAAAATTACTTAAACATAACCGAAAACTGTAGGAAATTAGTGGCATTGTCGATGACGTCAATTTTGCTTTTGCTTTTTCTTAATGGTACACTTCCTATGAAAATGGAAGCCCTAATTTTGTCTTTATCACTTCGCTGCCATGTCCCCTTCCCTTAAAATGGCAGCAGAAGTTGTGACTCATGCTGTGGAACAGCCTGGTGTCTGTGCCCAGCATTGCCGCAGAGGTATGGAAAAAAAGATTTTTACGTGACCTACCCTGGGCAGACAAATCCGCAGTTCCCATATGGCTGCAATTCGGGGAGAAGAAAAAAAAACCCAAAAAACCAAACAACCAAACCCCGAACCAAACGAACAAAACACCCCAAACCAAACCAAATATTCTGGAGTAATTTCTAGCAGATGGTACAATCGAAAATTTACTGGGATTTCACGGGCTATTCTCAAACGTTGTGGAGGTCACTAGAGTCACCAGGTTGGATGGAGAGCGATGTGTGAACTTTAGTGCATGCACTTCATAGGTATGCAAGAATCTGGGCTTATTTATCCGTGTGCACAGGGCTCGACGGTGATAGGAATGTTCTGTGCACACAGAAATATACAGGAGTGATGCTTTGGAGTCTAGCAATTGCAGCTGTATATCATTTATAGGACAAGCAGATGCTTCTAAAGGCAGATGGATAAATAATTAAACACATTCCTCCATATGTTTCAGCTTCAGGAGAAAAAAAAATCGTTCGGATATCAATTATTTATACATCTCCATGTTTACCTTCATATGACGACAAATTACACAAAGGACAAGACTAATCAAACCCAGAATATTTTGTATATATATATATATATATATTTGTTAAGGGCAGGGGGCAAGATCCTGTGAGTGCATTGCAAAATTAAGGTGGAACAAAAATAAAATACAGGTCGCTCCTCTCTCCTGGTTATGATTTCAAGATGGGATCCTGTTTTTGTGGAAGAAAGGTGGGGTAATCTTTTACTACATCTTTACTGGCACCATCTACGAGTCAGATAGAGAAGTTCCGAGGGTGCCATATTGAGCAGCTCCAGCAGTAGTTTCCAGGCTCTAGATTATATCCAGCAGAACCGCAGCAGCTCCCAGCCCCGCCACCCTCCCCAAAGCACCCGACCTCCTGCAGCAACGGGCGCTTAAAGAAAGCTGCCAATTTTTGGGGGGAACTAGAATCCTGTAAGAGATATCGGTCTTACCTGTAGAGTTGACCAAGCGATTTTCCAGCAAAATTCTTCAATCCCTCCTTGCCGGGAGTCAAAATCCTTTGTTTTACCGACTCCATTCCTGCGGGGATGCTCGCTGGATGATGCTCTGCTCTGGATACGGTACCGCTACGAGCAGCGATGGTTCATATTGCTTAAATCTCTTAACTTTTCGTCCTCATTCGATGGCTATCGGTGCACCTACGGCTGAAGGCAGAATGAGAGGAGGAAGAGCGTTCGCGTGTGTGTGTGTGTGAGCGAGGTGGAGACGGCGTGCGGAGCCGGGGCGGGGGGGCGCGGGCGAGGAGCGCGCCTGTGTGCGGCAGCGAGAGGGGCGTCGGAGCGCTGCGGGCGGCCCCCGGGGTTCCCGGCAGCGCCGGCTTGCCCGGCACGCTCAGAAACTCTCCTCGGCCTCGCAGGGTTCCGAGCGGCGGGCGGGGGCAGAGCCGTGCCCGGCAGGGAGGGCACGGAGCTCTCTCGGGGTGCGGGAGCGTGGCGAGGCAGCGCCGGCTCTGCGTGTCCGCGGCGGGGGCGGAGTGCGCTCGCCACGCTGGGCACACGCTGCCAAGCCCCTGGAGCCGCGGGCAGAGCCCACGGGCAGAGGGGAGCCCACGGGCGGTGCGGAGCCCACGGGCGGTGCGGAGCCCACGGGCAGAGCGGAGCCCACGGGCGGTGCGGAGCCCACGGGCAGTGCGGAGCCCACGGGAGGTGCGGAGCCCACGGGCGGTGCGGAGCCCACGGGCAGTGCGGAGCCCACGGGAGGTGCGGAGCCCACGGGCGGTGCGGAGACGCGGCGTGTCCGCCGCCCCCGCCCGCGCTCCCTCCCTCCCTCCCTCCCTCCCTCCCTCAGGCGCGGCGCTGCCCCCGGCGCGGCCGCGGATCCGCTGCCCGGGCTCTTCGCCCCTTCAGCACCGCGGCCAGCGCCGCTTCCCCTCTCCCGTCGCTCCCGCCGCTTCCGCTCCCAGGGTTGCCGCACCCCCGGCGCTCCTCGTCCTGCTCCCTCCCCTCCCGCCGCTCCCGCTCCCTCCGCTCCCGGCGGGGCTCCCCGCGCGCCCCGGCCCAGCGCTGCTCCCTCAGGCAGCCGCTCCCGGGCACACCAGGCCCAGCCGCGATACCGCCGCTGTTCTAAGCAGGTAACCCCCGTTCCCAAGGCGTATTTGCCTCTGTATCCACGTTTGCTCGCACAGCTTATTTTAGGTCGTGTTAGGAACCCGTTAGTGACCGCTTTCTCCACAGCGTTTAATGTTTTCCGTCTCTTTTTGCGGCCTCCGTTTTCACGCCTCTGAGTAGGCCGCTGCAACACTCAGCCTTGATTTGTGGTACTTACAACACTGGAATGAACTGAGCGTATTGTGAACAGAATTATTTTCCCTTTCAGAATCTAATAATAAATAATAATGATAATAATAAACTTTTACCTCTTTGAAGAAAATTGAACATGCAAAAATCGGTATTTCTTTCCAAGCCGTAACCACTATATTTCTCTTAGATTTCATTTTAATCTTAAAGTTTCTGTACTGTGCTAGTTTAAAAAAAAAAAAAATTACCCCCCCCCAACCCTTGTGTTTTAAACAAATCCTTCTAATATTATTAACCTCCTTCACTTGCCCAGTTGGTAACTAAATGCGAACTGTATTTTCAAAGGAAGATTCCCTGATGAAAACATATGCTGTAGTTGCAATATCCTAAAAGCTCTTCGGATTTACAGAAATATTTCTTTCAGATGTTGCCCTCTGCTGGAGGGTTAATGAAATTTTACAGCGCCAACGCACATTGATACAAGACCGATTATTTAAATATTGAAATTCCCATAAGGACCGATCCATGTAGAATTTCAGCGTTTCCTTTCAAAATTGTGAAAGATCTGCGAAGTACCAGAGTAGAAAAATCAGTGATAAATAAAGCATATGTAATTGAAACGCTGCTAATTAGCGTCCTAACACGGCCCTGCTTTGTGGATCACTGTTGGCTGTGGTTTGCAGCATTGTCCCCGGCATTCCAAACCCGAAGGGGCTTTTCCCAGAAGAGGAGAAGCTGCACAGTTACATAAGCACGGCTGCCCGGCGTGTCACGGCTCCACTGTGCCACTGCAGATGCTCCAAGGAAACCCAGATTAATAGGTTTTCCTGAGAGGCAGCAGGAACAGAATATTGTTTTGCAGGGATGCATTAAATGGGGTTGGACTCTGTAATTCGAGCCTTTCAGAGAGGTACTGAGCCCTTTTCTGAGCCAGAATCTGAGGCTGCAAAGCCTGCCAGGCAAGGATGCTTTGTTTATTTGTGCTGTGTGAGGAGCTCTGGCCCTTTTTATAGAAAGCTCAGCACTGGCATGGCTTTGATGCTATGGCTGCAAATTAGCAGCAATAATTATTAGCAAAATAATAGCATTTAATAAATTAACGAGGATTGATCTGGGAAAGAGAAATCATTTATCATATCCCACCAAAATGGAGAGGAAAAGTCCAGATGGTACATTCCTGGTTGTTTCTCTTAGTGGAGGAGAATGAGATAGTCCTTAATTGCATAAAATATGCAAACCAGCCAGCAATCCTGGTCCAGTACCATCCTGTAGTGACTGGGCTCTGCTGCTGGGGCTCTCTGAAAGAGAAAATGATCAGATGGCACATCCAGCTATCACTGAGTCACGTCCTGATCGAGCTCAGCTGCTTTGGCTTCACACGGGAGCAGTGGACAGCTCATCTCATGAGTCCTACAAAATCTCTACAGTCCTGTCAGCTTTTGAAACAAAATATATAGAAATATATCATATATTTGACCTTGGGGGATTAAACGTTGCTGAAAATTGTTACTGCTAGTTATTTTTATAATGAGCACCTGTCACAGCCAGATCACTCAGGGAAGTGTGCTCAAACTCCAGTGGAATCACAGTGAGCTCTTTCCCTGGTGTCAGTGGTAGAGGAAATAAAATGTTGTGCAGAACGTTCTGGTCCAGGTGATCACTGCTAAATGACCAGCAGGAAAGGGAGCCAGCCAAAAGTTGCTAAATAAAAATGCTGCTCTGAAATGGCTGTAACAATATCTGTGGGATGAGAGGGTGTAATCCAAGATGCTGCAGATGTCTGTGTTTTTCACAAAGAACAGAAACCTTGTTGTTTCATCCTGAAATCTTGCAATTAAATACAATTTTCTTTGTGTCATTGTGTTTTCTTTAACTTTTGCTCATGAGAAGGCTATAGGATTGAATCTTTACCTGCGCTTTTATCTCTACAAATAATTCATTTCTACAAATTTCAAACTGAATTATTTCAAGAAGTTAACTTCCTTCAGAGGTGAAGAACTACAGATGTGGTTCTTAGCTCATTTTTTATTATTGCTATGTATCTAATCCCAAAATGTTCTACAATAGCCCCCAGAATAGTGCTTAAATATTGTACAACTCTTTTAGAGAGGTTGAGAGTCAATACACCGATATAAATTCCTTCTCTCTAACTTTTAGTCTTTCTGAAGAAAACTACACAGTAAGCTAAAATTTTCATCATGGTACATACTGGCGATTTAAAAATAGTAATTATTTAAATTCTATTTTTGACCTTATCTTTGCTGCTGATTCACTGCAAAACGATTTTTCTCTTTCCCAAGCGTCATGCAGGCAGAATTTATAAATGAACGTGTATTTTATGATCCATTTTGAAAAATAAGCTTCTGTGTGTTACTTTAACTTCAGATGATCATTCATACAAAGTCTAAGACATTTTGTTACTCTTGTTTACCAAAAGGTGACAAAATACTGCTCTCAATAATACAGTGTCATCTTCAGGGAAAAAAAATCTTTTAAATATGAAAATCTTAGTTATGCCATCCAACCCTGTGTGTAATACAGGCTTCTGGTACTGAAGATAGCATAAACATGCCTCGAAATTATGAATTATGATCCAATTATTACTCTTGTTTATAGTAGCTGTCCACTAAATCCGGTGGGATTTGATGTCATTTGCAGCTTTAGTGTTTGCAAATGGGGCTGCTCCGATGCCCTTACTCAGTTGCTGAAATGTTTTTTATTCCGTTTTTGTTGCTTTGTCAGTAGTCCAACAGGCACAAGAAATGAAACGTGATAGAGTACAGGAGTTGCACACTTATTTTTCAGAGGGATTTCTAGTTTTGAACCAAACTGGAGGTAATTTGCTCAAGGATCTCTGCACTAACATAGATGATGAAATATTCTCAAGATATGCTACAAACTCCAGGAGTTGGTTTGTTTTTAAATTTAGGAATATCTTGCTTTAAGCATGTAAATTCTTAGTGTACCTTGTAATAGTGCCTAATTCTCAGATAATCCAGCTCATGTTGAAGCTCTTCCTTCATCCCTCTAGCGGTAAAAGGACGAGGTAAATGATGGGAATTGCAGACAGGTTTTATGTTCTGTTGGTATTGGAGATTTCACTGTAAAAAACCCAAACCACTAGATGATTGCAGTTACGCCATGGGAATACTCCATAGCTGGAAATTTTTCTGCTATGTTACAAAAAGATTCATTTATTTCCTCCATCCTTCCTTTCCTGTCTGAAATCTAGTTCATTTTCAGTATTAGGAGATAGATTGCTAAAAACCCCCAATAAACCAACAAAAACGCACCCAACAGCAAATGCCTTTTAAATCATGAAAGAAATGATATTTTTTTTTCTCCATATCTGTGGAGAAATTGAACAGCATTGAATAAATTTATCTTAAAAGTAGATGGAGATGCCCATGTTCTTCCCACATATTAGAGGAACATCTGTTCCTTTGCATTCCACTACTGTTCCATGGGTTACATGCAGAGGATCCCCAAGGGCTGGAGGCCATCTGTCACATTCCACAGGCAGAAATGCACCTTCCTCCGGGGCTCACACACACAAACAATCCCCTCAGTACCCCTGCAACCCGTGGTGAGGGGGATGCAGTTACCCAGAACAAAACTGAGCCAAGGATTGGGGACTGCAGCACGTTATCCTGTCCTTTATTGCTGTGAGGATTAATGATTAATATCATTAATCTGTCCTTACGTTGTTACTCCAGGATGGCCATCACTGGATTCTTTAACAGCTTAGGAAAGGCTGAAATGCAAGGGTCAGCTTGGCCTCAGTGACAGGCAGGTGTCATTTCACTGCATGGGAAACCTTGAGAGAAATGAAGACATTGAAGGCTGCATGATGGTGACTTTGTACTGCAAGGATTAGAAAATCAGAAGCACATTTTACAAGGCTGCAGCAGTCCTTTATTTTCTCTTGACTTGTCTCTTGGCATTATTTTAAAATGTATTAAGAAAAGTTTGGGGAGGAATTTCCAGTGATTCAGATCACAAGTTGTACTGATCTGAACAGGGCTTAAATCTAATATATGCTTTCATTTGCTGGAAGAACACTTAAAGAGACACCAAAAGGAACATCAGACACATCATTTGATCAGTCTCCAATATGGAACCAAACCAGGACAATATGAAATCTATGCAGGTTTTGTGTGTCATACATTTGCATCTGCATCAGGTAACACTAATTCAAGTTAACAATGCTGGCATGTCTTCCAATGACTAATATTTCAATAAAAATACTCCCATCATTGTATTCATAATATAAACCCAAATAGTGCTGCTTCTGTTGAGCACAGAAACATAGAGAATCATTAGGGTTGGAAAAGAGCTCTAAGGTAATTAGTCCAGCTGTTAATGAAGGCACCTGGCTCCCTGGGTCTCCTTGTCCTCAGTAACCCTGGATTTCTGCTCTCCTTTCCTCACATCAGGCCCTGCTCAGGATCTGTGAGAGCTCAGGGCCTCCCCTGCCAGTTCTCCAATGCTTTCCAGTCAGCAAGCTCTGTCATCTCACCAACGTGCCTTTTCCTTCTTCCTTAGTGTGCTTCTTTTATTTTCCTTTACAACTCTGCTTTTGGTAAATTATTATTTTTGTGAAAATTGTAGGGAACTTGTGATTCTGGCACATTTATACTTCTGCCAAATAGGACCAAAATGGGCTCAAAAATGGTTATGAAAGGAAATGAACACACATAGAAAGAAGTGCTGGATACCTTCTCTGGATAACATAGCCATGGGTTTGAAGGTAGAAAGCTCCAAGTGTTCTTGTTGTTGCAAAGGAAAACCAAAGCCCATAAAAGATTTTAAGGGAGTCAAAAGACAGAAATGCTATTCTTGTTGATATGTGGAATCCATAAGATGTTCCTTCTCCCCCAGAAATATTAGAGCAGCACATAAATTAAGATGTCAGGAAAATATCTGCTTTATTTTAGTGCTCTGCTGATGACCTGAGTGGTGGTTGCATTGTGTTCCACAGGGGAGGGGGAAGATCAGGATGTCACAGAGATAGATGACTTCAGGCCAAAGCACTCAAACCCATCCACTTAAAAATACCTGTGATCTCTAAATGCAACTAAAAATACCAACTTCTTGATTCAGACACCTTTTCTAAATGTCAGCATCGAGCTCAGATTTCATACGCATTCCATTTGATAATCCAGTGTTTAAGTGTAAATATTTTACATCTATTTTTTCTTATTGTTTGTTATAAATAAATCATCACAGGTCTGGTAGATGAACTGAGTGATTCCCCGGGAGGAAGTCTGTTGATTTTCGTGTGACTCAGTCTCTGTGTGACCAGCTCTGATGCCTTTAGCTATTCCAGTGTTTCTTCTACGGGGGAGGTGAATTTTAATTACATATTTAGTGGCCTATTTGCAAGGCTTGGAAGTTCAAAGAGCTCAAAAGACTTGTGCTGAACCTTCTTCCCTTAACAGGCTGGGGGAACCCTATGTGTCTCTTGTGCTTTCCTTGTCTGTCTCTTAAGCTGGTGTTTTCATCCTGAGAGCCAGGACAAGCATTTCTGTCTGTCTTTTGGTTTTCTTTCCAACAGCCCTCATCTTAACAGCTGACACCTGCTGGGCCTTTACCGTGGCCTTTTACTGAATTATATCTGATTATTACAACTCATTCTGTAGTAGAGTCACTTTGGGCTCCCCTTGGGGCAAAGATTTGCTGGTTGCTGGTTTTCTACCCAAAGGGCACTCTTTTGTGGGCAGTTCTTCCCTGGCTTTTTTCTTTGCAGGGCTGGAGCAGTGCTGGGAGCATCCCTGGTGCCATCCCTGTGTGCTGTGGGGAGTGATCAGCACCACCATCAGCGCTGTCTCTGCAGGCTGTGCTGTGTGATCTGGGTATCCCACTCTGTTTGCCAAAGCCAAATACCAAAGTGCAGATAGAAAGCTCTTGTAAGACAATGCTATTTATTCTGTTTGAGGGCTGCAGAAACTTCTCAATCTGTCAGAGAAATAACAGCTGGAAGGAGGGAAGAGACAAATGCCAAAGTCTCTGCTTGGGCTGTATTCCCACCTAGCAGAGCAAGAGGCATATCTGTGCATAATATCCAGAAAGAGATTCAGGGTCTGCCCATCTGTATGGAACTAATTTAAATGTGCCCATGGCATTCTACCAGCAGACAAAGGTTCCATACAATTTGCACATCCTCCGTGCTCTCCTTTCAGAAGTAATGCCAGTTTCTCAAAAAATTCTTAACCAATTGTTTGTTCTGAAGCCCTGTGGAGGTATTTCTTAGATATTAAGCCTGCTTTATCCATGAAAAATGTCTATCATGCTACAGCCAGGCAAAGATAAGGAATGAGATATGAATAAATATGTCAGAAAAGGGAGGTTGCAAGCACAGTTCATTGTTATTTGCCAGATGTCCAGAGCTCACACCCTGGGGGCTGCAGCCAGGTAATTAATGTCTGCAGTGTCTAAATTATTCAATTGAATTGTTTATTTTCTCATTCTCTCACTTAATGTTTTCCTGTATTTCCACGCTGTATCTCTTACTTTGTACATCATTCCAATAAAATCCCATAGATGGGATGAAGGGAAAGTCCCTGGAAGGAGTGTCCTGTGAGCAGTGTCCAAGGTGCCACCTGCACTGCTGTGGGAAATGGATTTGTAGAGAAGTTTTAAAGCTTGACAAAAGGTATTGTTAAGAGAGAAATAGAACTGGAAATGAGTTTCAAATGATGGCCTTGCAAATAGACTGGAAAAATCAAACTATGAAAGGTGCATTGCAGTAGGACCCACGAGGGGTGATTTTAGAGGATCGGCTTTAAGGCATTTACAGCGTTGTGTGGCAAACACTGTCAGGCCGAGAAAGGCTTGTAATGGATTGGAATTAGGGAACAGTGATGGTGGGAATTGTAACATTTGTATCATTTCACCCTTCACATGAGCCTGAAAATAGAATAAAAGTTTTAAAAGGCCGCTCAGTTGCCCCATCTCTGGGTCAGAAAAAGGGATAATCAGACACACTTCCACAAAAATCTGCCTCTGTTTTTCATCCCAGTGCAGAGCCATGAGGCAAAACGTTGGCACTTGGACAGATGTCTCCTCTCTGCCTTGCAGTCAACATGAACATCTTGTGACTGCCTGCACCATTATTGCCTGTTCTGACAACAGATTGATGGTGGGACTGCCTTCAGTATTTTAGGTGTTTGACATTTCACTGACAAATCACTGTGGTCTGATCAAATAAATAAGGTTTATTCACCTTCCTCTTTCTGAAGATAAAGTAATTATTAATGGCTTCATGGCTCCTTTTTGTTTTCAGTTCTCTTCACGTGTTGAGCACATAAGCCCAGCAGTCTGAATTTATAGCAGAAGTGTGAAGCAGGCTCTGCCTCTGCTTTGATTTCCTCTCCCATGTCATCTCCCTCAGTTCCAATCACAGCAGTGACCCCATTAGCTGGATCATCACCTTTCTACCAGTCTCTCCCAGAGAGAACTTTCAGCTGATGAAGAAGTTGGCTGCTGGTACCTGGTGACTCAATAAACTGTGGCACCTTTTAATTAAAACCCGAGCCATTGTGACGGGCGGGCTGCAGCCACAGGATCACTTGCATTTCTGCCTAAATGCAAACAAAAACCCAACGAAACAGCACTTACTGCTTACCAAAACCACACACAGGATCATTCTCCCTTACTCAAAACACGAGACTCTTGTGCTATTGCCTCCTGTGCTGCTTTTGAGGAAGCTAAAAAGCTGTCATTGACACGGAGGGAAGCAGTCCTGTGTGGAAAGGGAAAGCAGGGGACCCCTCCTGATTGCAATCCAAGTGGATTGCTGAGAGCAGCACCAACTCCAGATACCATAAAATGAACAGATTGCTATTATATATATTGCTATTATATGGTATATAAATCTCTTGGCCTACCCATTTCATCTGTTTGGTTTTTGACCTGGATCTTTGCTACAGAGGTGTTGAAATCTTGGCCACATCCAAAAATAATTGTCTATTGAATAGGTGGAGGCATAATTTTAGCTGAAGAATAATAGATAGATGCCACCCCCAGAGAACAGGCTGACCTGCAGCATTACAGGTTGCTGGCACCAGTAATGGGCTGCTGTCAGCACATGTTTATTTGAGATAACCTGACAGAAAACGGTCTGTTGTGAAGAGGGAACATGGCAGGGAATCCAGCCTTTCTACCAGTTTTCCCTGCTAAAACCTCCTGTCTGGAGTACTTTGATACCTCTTTAAAAAAACTGTTAAAAGAGCCATTGAGCAGGCAGTGCTGGAACATTCCAGCACCATTTGGATTACATTTCACTGAGCACTAGCTGAGACAAGTAAATAAAAGCCACCAGCATGGGAGATGCAGGGATGCAGGAGCCATCTGAGCCGGAGCTTTTCCACCTGTGCAGCTTTTCACCGCTGAGGATGGTGTGGGCCAGACAGACCCACAGCATCAGGTGTTTCAAACTGTGCTTAAGGAAGGGCCAACAGAGCACCAAGGCTCATTAATTCCATGCCTCCTGATGACAGGAGCAGCCTGACTATGGCCTCTGCATCCTCCAGGACCAAAACTGAAACGCTGGATAGTGCTGGATGCTTCCAACACCCAAGGGCCAGGCAAGGGCACGCAGTGATTTCAATACAAATGTTTCTGACAAGCTAACAGCACTGGTTTGTTGGGCAGTTGAAAAGGATAATCCAGAGAACCCCTACCCTTATCAAATGGTTCAGACTGACTCATTGCTGCCTGAGAAAGCATAGTCACTAATTATTGCAGGGGAATGTGCGTATGCACCTTCCAAAAATTGATATGGCTGCTGAATTTCACATCCTACTCATCATCTCCCAGCAGATTTCTCAGTACTTGCTTAAAAAAAACCCTTCCTGAGCTGCATCTGAATGATGTAAGCGTTGTGTTAAGACAACTGATCACTTCAAACCAGAATGAGATCTAATTTAGCTACTCCTTTTTAAGGACAAGAATTGTTGTGACCACCCTTAACAAGGCAGGCAGACAAGAAAAAGTAACTGTGGCTTAATGAGGTTACACAGTAATTGATACAGTCTGGCAATAACTTTCTTATCCTTCATATGGTAATGATCATCCTTTTTGCCGATTTACTCCTTTCCATCTGTTTGAGGAAGGGTTTTTCAATAAATCCTTTGTGAGGGCTCCCTTCACCCTCTCTGGACACAATCTCCTGCCACACCAGGTGCTAGCACCCTTGACCCCTCCCCTGTGTCTCCCAGCAGTGTGTCCTGAACATTTAAGACAGTATTTTCAGAAACACTGGGTTTTTATTAATATTGGACATTTTGAGACATATTAGGCAAGATTCTATTTGTCTCAGAGCCTACACATCTCAAATTGCAGATTCATGTACTGGCATATTGTTTCTCCCACATCTTGCTGTTCTTTCCCACTAAGCCAATGGTGAATGAGTTACTTATTTTTCTACTCCTGTAAGACAACATATTTTACACCATTTGAGGTGCAAATGGTTGAAAAATGTCTTCTATTTCAGTGCTCCCTATAATTTGTTTTGTATAGAATATATATAGACTTATTTTTAGACAGACTCTTTAATCTGGTATTTTTCTGATTCAGAAAAGAGTACTACCTATTTTTTCTGATTCAGAAAGTAGAACCACTGAATTTTGGTGCCCAAGTTTAATGAAGGAATTAGGATTTTGAAGGGTAGCTACAATTTCTGATCACGAGGAGTGTCATGTTTGTACCAGAATTTGTGGATGTCTTCTCACCAGCGAGCATGCTTTTTTGTAAAATATAATTGGCTGTGGATGACATTGTACCCCCAGTTAAATGTTAAATTACTCATTTACCACAGGCCTGGGTGGAGGCAAGGTTTAACCTCCCAGAGCAAAGCTTGAATGCACCTGAAAACTCACAGCTTAATGTACAAATATTCCCCAGATCCTGCATATCAACAGCACCTTCCTTCATCTTTTTTTCCCTTCTCTTTCTTTTGCTACCAATTTCTTCTCCTTTTTAATGCTTTTTCATTGTCATACCTAATTAGGTACCCTATCTCACCTCAGTAATGAGCACAGTGTTGGTACCATATTATAAAATCACACCTTGCTTGTTTTGGTCTTTTTTTCTTCTCTCTTTTTTAAAATTCATCTTATACCTTTCTTCGATTTGCTTAAATTGCACGTGCCTTAGTTTATAATCTCCAAAGTTACTAAGGAAATGACCAAGCCTGGCAGGTGACCCTGTTCCCTGACAAGGTGACACAACAGGAGAGGTGACATGCTAAGATAAAAACATCTATTGACAGCAAGTCAGAAACTTCCAGCCAGCTTCCCTGGGAGATTTAATCCCTTCACAGGCCCCAGAAGTGACTTTTAAGAAAGATTAAAATATGTCTTGTAAGGCTTTCCCAGTCCCTTGGGCAAGCTCCAGCCCTGCCATCTTTTCGGGGTATTTAAAGAGCTTGTGTGTGAACCCCGGTGCTGCCTGTGGAACCTGCGTGTGTGACTGAGAACTTGAGAGGTCACCTCAGGTCCTGGCACTGCAGGAATGCAAACTGCACCCAGATAAGGCAGGGAGAAGCAGCCTGCCTGCACACGGAGCTGTGTGAACACAGCACACACCACTTGCAGAAATCCGTAGGGATGTTCTCCTCCAGGAGCCTCTCCAGCCATTTCACTTTGAGTACTTGGGCTCCTCTCCATCCTTGGAATTTTCACACACAAGCTGACAGCACATTAAAAACGAACACAGCTTTATTTGCTAGATTTAGGTCTTAATAAATGTGCATATTAAACGTTAGCAGAATGTTTTAAAAAATTTATTCCGACATTAGTGTATCATATATATATCAGCAACATACTTGGCAGACAGGAATGCTACTCAGATTACAGGACAGTACAAGTCAAACAAGTGGTACATGTAGAATAGTCAGAAACTCCTTCTGTTTTCACTCCATTCTGTTGCCTCAAACTGACACCGTTACACAAAAAAGTAAAAGCAGAGTAAAAAAAAAATCTAGAAAAAACAGGATAGTGTCTCATAGTAGCACTCCTCTTTTGCAGTCCATTGCTTACAACATACCACACTAAACCTGCCCAAGGTAAAAAACCTACACTTAAATTGAAAATAAAATAAAATAAATCCCTGATTGTATGACACCTGAAAGGTCAATTTTGTTTTGTGTAACTAATTCTATTGAGGCAATCTACTGTTGCTTAAATTACAATAATTGCAACACAGAACTTTATTCTCTTTGGTTAAAGGACACTTTTAGATACTGAATTGCACCAAAATGAAATATTCCAACAGGAAACCTCCAAACTGACCAGGCCTCCGTTACTTTTGTCACTTTTGAAAAACACTTCAAGAAACTTATGTGAACCATTATACACCCAACCATACTGATACCTTTACTCAAAATACTGCTTAATGGCAAGTAAAGGCAAACTATTATGTAAAAAGGTGTCATGAGTAATTTTTTATGTGATATTAGCTTTTAGTATGACAACAGATTCTCTTTTCAACAGTTTCTGTATATAAAGCTATGAAGTGTAATGACTGTTTTTTTATGATACATACATATTTCTTCCTAAATAAGCTGATCCCAGGGTTTTTTCCACTTTCTATTGTGTGATACAACATATACAAAACATCTGTTTGCACTGCATTAAATAGCAAGTGATCTTAAAAAACAAGTTTGTAAGAAGCACAAGGTAGGAGTCAAAACATCAATTCAAATCCAGGGTCTGCACATCAATGCTGCATCCCAAACAAATGTATTTCCTTACTTTCTTCCATCTTGCTTTTAAATAGCAAGATGTGTGTGTTCATTCACAACACACCTGTTCTGCTGATCTCTTTTCAAGGGTACTGTATCAGGACACTTTACTACTTGAAGAAACTAATCTTCACAAGCAGAAATAGTGCATGTAACGCTGAATTCCCTAATCTGTTTTCAGCGTCAGTCAGGCTGTACATTTTGCACAGAAATGTATCCCTTTGCATCTCATCACCTTTCTGTTTGAAGCACCTGTTTGCACTGCAAACAGTAACAACCCCCCAACATCTAAATGAAGCAGGTTAATTAACAGTCTATGTGCAAGATGCAGCACAGTGCTTTCATTGTGCAAATTGTGGTGTTTGATATGTGATTATGACTGCTGGCTGATACTCTTCTTTGGCTTACACATTAAGCAGCAGAGCTGATTTATTTACACATGCATTCCTCCAACAGATCCCTTACTTCAAATACATCTGAATACTCAAGAATTATGACCAGTTCATCATGAACATAAATTGCCAGCATGCTTGATTGCTCAAGCAACCTCAGAGAAGGAAGGTGAATAAGTTACAGTAACGAGAACGTACATCAGCATCAGCTCCTGGAGCGGCAAACCGTGATGTGTGCTCGAGGTAGGCACTTCAGATTAATCCTTTTGCTAATGACAACAGCTCCACTCAGGACACTGATGGAAAGCTGTCACAACATTGAGGTTACTCGCCAGCACTCCCAGGCACAGGTGAGGTTTGCTAAAACAGAACACCCCCAGCTGTGGTACCAGTAAACAGCACATCATTCAGCTGATAGGAACACAAATCTCTGTTTTTATGTCTATACTTGCCCGGAAGTATAACTTTCAAAGTGCAAATAGAGCAAAGTTTCCTACTCCTGTCTACCTTGTGTGTGTGAGAACAATCTGCAGTGCAGGCAGGAACTGCTCTCCACAGTCCCCGTGGCACTGAACAGAGGTGTGCCAGGGCAGGCACGGCTTGGAAACACTGAACACCTCTGTCTGCAGCCTCACAGCACCCTGGTGCCTGCAGGCACATTTTGGAAACAGGCACTGCCCTGCAGAGAGCCTTTGCACACCTCTTGCCAAATGCAAAGAAACAAGGCACTAAGCATGGAAGCGTCGATATGTTTGAAATGTACAGCAAAGCCAGAAAAATGCCTGCCTGCTTCAATGAGGAAGAAAATTAGGGCACATTCTTAAACAGCTGGAAGCTGCTTTGCACAAATAGTTATTATATATTTATAAACTCAGTAACTTTGTAGAAAAGCCACCTAATGAAAAAAAACAACCCCTTCCCAAAGATCCAAAAGGAAAAAAAAAAACCCAGAACAACCCCCAGGTCTCAAGATACTATGTATAAGGACAATAACAGCATAAATATAGATTATTTGGCATGCTTAAAATCTTCTGGACAGACACAGCTTTAGCCCTTTGCTGGCATTCATTGAGAACCCAAACAAAGAAATAAATAAACAAACCAGCAGCTTTGGCCAAAACCAATGCCAAACATAATCTTCCAATGGTAGTTTTTGAGCATCAGAAATTAAATAAGTGCTATTCTCCAAATCACATACATCTTTTCAAAACTGCATTTAGGTGATTACACAATATCTGCTTTTAGAGAGAAAACTCTTCCGTAAATTGTATCGTTAGGAAAATTAATTATGGCTTTTTTTTCCCCTTCATTAGTACATATTAACTGAATTTTGTCCCTATAAATAATTCCAAGTGGAATTAAGCCAATATATCTTTAAAAACCAACTCCTTCTACAAAATGTGTAGAAGTTCAAACCAATGTTTCATAAGACGTAGTGAATATTTAAAAAAAAAATAGCCCCAAACCTTAACCCTTGTATCAGGAGTGTTCTGTTGAAACTATCACGTAATAAAAATAGCAATTCTCAGCATTTTCCACAGCAGTGGAACCCTTTTCAGTCAGCTGGGATACAGCCTGGAACGCTGCAATTAGCAACAGGGAGAGGGCTTGGTGGTAAATGACTTTATCATGTCCTGTGAGCCCTTTGAGGTTAACAGTCCCTACACCAGCAGTCCAAATTTTAGGATTACAAGATCACAAACTCACGGGGAAATAAAAACCAGTGCAGAAATCATACAGTTATGTAGATTTCCTAAACCTTGAAAGCTCAGTAAAACTCTTAAAGAAACCTTTGGGCTGAAAGAGAAGGGTTGAACTCTCACACAGCTTTCAACATGATGCATACTGAGCAAACCACAGATAAAAAAGCTGAATCAAACAGTTGGGGTTTGGCTACATTGCTCTGGAGAGCTCCATTCTCCCTTCTGTGGCAATGAACTCCTTTTCCGTGGCTCCTTTATCACCTTGGCACAGTCTCTCCTTCAGTTTTTCAAGTTCATACTCGTGTAGGATTTTTTGTGTTAAATACTTCTCACGTTTTATTTTGGCTTTCACATCTGCAGGGACATCAGGGATCATCCATGCCACAAAGAATTTGACTATGAACACAACATGCTAAAAAAAAAAAAAAAAAAAGTAACAATTCATTACCAAATGAAACACTTCTGGTTTAATCTGACACCAAACAGGTCACTTGTTGTTCCCAATAAAATACATTTCATTTGGCTGTCCTGGAACAATACACACCCAATTAATGTGTATCTAAGATGTGCAGGAAGATTAAAACCCATCTTGTGCAGAAATTTTAATTCCAAACCATTATAATGACTTAGCAAACCCAAGAGCAAAGTGTCAGGGCCTTTTAAACTCCTCTGTGTGGTTTGTTAAAGTTCACACGGCTGTTCTGATCACACTTAGCTATGAAAGCTGGTGAAACACAGCAGGGAAAGTGATGAGATGAGCACTTGAACTGCTCCTTCTCCCTTCAGAACTCGCAAAGCAGTGGCTTCACACTGAAATGCCAGTTACCCAAACCATTGATTCAGCTGTTTTTGACCAATACACATCACTGCAAACTGCTGTCTGGATTTTGAACACAGTCATCTCACATACAGCTCTTTAAAGAGAGCAAGGGGAGTGCAAGTGCCACTCCTGGTGGCTTTTGTCTCTTACAGTGGCATAAAGACCTTCTTTATTTCGCTGATTATTTTGATCAACATCTGCAGTCTCCTCAGCCATTTTCACTGTTCCTGCTCTGAGCTCAGCTCCCTGAAGTTACAAGGCCCAGTAACAGTAATCATTTAGGACATGAGTACTTGGTATTACCCAGGGAACAAATTATTTCATACTCCCAGCAATTGTATTTCCTGTAAAATCAGTAACTATCTAGAGAACGACAAGGTACCAATGTCAGCAGGAAATTTTGCAGGGAACATACCTCCATAATGATGATAAAGGCCAGCTTTGCAGCCAGAATGTGCCAGAACTGCATGGTGTGTAAGTATTTCTTCTCGTGATCCGGAGGGTATCGATAGTCTCTGTACCTGGTGGAGTGACAGACACGCAGAGGTGAAATGTCACAGTCAGCCTGGGGCACACGACAAGCTCAGTGACACTTACAAGCGAGTACAGCCGTCACTTAAGGAACCTGTCCTTGTTTTAAATGGTCTGCTTCCCTTGGCAGAAAAAGGTTGCCTCTCAATTTGTTTCTATCCGTGTGTTTGTTTCACCACCCTCACACACAGCAGCAGAGCATGTGTGAGGTGGGATTTGGTGCACAGGTTACTTGTTCTGCAGGCAGTGATCAAATACTGCAGGACAGGCTGATGGGATCTATCACAGGGTAATGGACGGGAACTGAATAAATGGGACAGACGTGAGCACATCACGGGCTGGACAACGCAGGCTTTCATGGAAGGACACACCTGAGTGCACATTCTACACCACCACACAAATGGAGCTGTTCCCAAAAGTGCTCAGGTGATGTGCTTTGAGGGGTTTTGTTTGCTTTGAGATTTTTTCCATCCAATCAATACTTTTATTTTACATTTCCAAAGTTCTTTTGCAATTCAATTGCAATTGTACAATCTCTAATACTTCCACTAGCAAGAAAGGACTAGCTTTTAAACAAAAGCAGGATAGGTCTGATTTTTGGTCTGATCAAGCAAAATAAGGATTGATTTTAAATACCATATCTCATTTTCAGCTTTGGGATCTAAACATCTTCTTTATTCTGCTTTCTTGTCCACTTATTCAACCTAAAAATCTTTGAAAATATAGGCTGAAGTTTGCCACTTCAGGGACATAAATTTCCTTCCTCACTCAAAAATCAGTAGTGTAATATAGTGAATAAAAAATCCAACTAGTGGTGATTTTTTTTGAGGTGATTGATTTTGTTACTGGCTTGATCTCTTACCACTTCAAGCATTACCTTATCAAGAGCCTAAACATTACCTGTCACACTTTAGAATGATGAGAATGACATAATTTATTTTCTAATGGACTGCTTAGATCTGCTTTGATTTTTTATGCTGTATTCTATATAAAGTGAGAAAATACTATTACACCAACCTGCATATGCTAAAGTTTTCTGGATTCTCTTTAGGCTTATTTCTCTCAGGAAAATCTGAGATTAGAAACACTGACAAACTGTTGTTAATGTATCCAGACATTGGCGAGTCTTCACTTTCAGAGTAGGCATAGTAGTAAACTAAACGAGGGATCATATCTGATGTGAATGCAACAATAAAAGCCTGAAAAGGAATCGGAGAGAGAAATAAGGGAAGTGGCACACAGAATTTGTGAGCAGATTTATAAAGGGCTTGCGGTTCTGTGACTCTGGCATTAGCCAGGATCTTTTGAGAAAGGGTGAGAAGCATGATTAGGGCATTTCACCTTGGTACAAGATGCTGACTGCAGCCTCAGCCACCTTTTGCCTGGAAACTTGAGATCCTTAAGGTGCTGAGGTCTCGTGCTGCTTGTGCAGCACCTGCAGGTGGGTTTGTTGTGTGCCTGAGACACACTAGAAAGAGCATCTGCTGTGCTTAGTGGTCTGCTTTACAGCATGTTTCCAATGACATACTGGCATAGCACTTCGTTACCAGTTTATAACAAATACTTGGAGCCCCTGCTCCCACAGAGGCATCCAGAGGCAGAGCAGAATTCCCACAGAACAGGCCTCAAAGCAACAAGGACAAAAATGGATCTGAACCACAGAATTCATCCACCCTTCCTGTCCCCTCCAGCTCCCTCTGGGCAATCAGTGTGCTTCAGCAGCCTAAGCTTCATGCTGGCTTTTGCCATTCCAAAGGGCTGCAAAACACAGACAAGTGAATGAAAGATTACGGCCAATAATTGTGGACTGGGAGCTGCACACTGTCCACCCCTTAAATGGTCTGATGGTATCTCTGGAGGCTAACAGGAAACAGTGTTGATGGAGGAGAAAAAGCATCAGCTGGTTTCTAATTCTTCCCACTTTGAGTACACGGAGGAATCAGTGTTGATGTAGCAGGGTTAACACACTCACATTGGTGACAACAGACAGGATGGCCATCCCGTTGAGGATCTCCTGCCACACTCCTATGCTGTGTGCTTTGGCAGCCACAGGCCTCCTGTACTGAGTGGTTAACTTCCAGGAGTCCACACGGATCTCCAGGATGTTGTTCATCAGAGCAAGGAGGGGAGCCAGGGGAAAGGATGCCACGAAGAGAGTAATGAATCCAAACTGAATGACTGCAAGAGAGAAAAACAAAGGCTCAAAATGTGCCCTTCCAGAAGTATCCTCAGAGTAATGAGGGTCTATCCCTAGTAGAGAAATGGCAAACTTCTGCCAGGCTGCACAAGTTCAGCTCAGCCTGGCCTGAGCTGAGTGACAACCAGCCCCAAGACTTCTCCAGGCTGCCATTTAGCAGCACCCACAGGAATGGGCATCTGGGTGCTCTGAAATGCCAGCAGTGCTGGATAGCAATCCTCCCAGGGTGCTGCAGTTCTCATAGGAATGCTGTGTAACTCTTGGGGAATTGGGATGTATTCATCCATCAGATTTCTCAATTGGTATCAGGTCACTTTTGTTCTCTTGTAGTTTGTACCACCTTGTTGCTCTTTTACTTATCACCTACACACCTCACAACCTTACCACCACCTACTGTTACTGATTTAATCAAAACATTCGTAACAATTCTACATGCAGTGGTTCCATTGGGGAGTCTTGACATCAGCTTAAGAATTGTGAATAAAAGACACAAATGATCCCTTCAGTTGTTACCAAAATTAAGTATCTCAGAACAGAATGTGATAATCCTCAGTACACAGCCAATACTGCCACTGTATTTCAAATAAAGGAAATAGAACATTTTGTCTGGTTTAGGTAGTGGAGAAAAATAAATTCCCATACACCAGTCATTCACTCTTCCATGATTTCAGGGGCAAGTTCTTCACCTCAGACAAGAAACAAAATTCCTACTAGCTTAGTAGCCCTGTGGAGCACAGTTCTGATTATGGATGAGCAAGGACATGGCTGGCAACAGTGACTGTTCTGAATGTTTTAGTTTCACAAGACCACAGCCCTGTATCAAATTAAGGTGATAATAATATTATGTGTCTCTAGAACACTTCAAACTATTTCTGCAGAAATAAAACAATACAAAGGTGCATTTTTTCAACAAAATGCATCCTTCTAATAGCCAAATATCAACCTCTTTGAAGTGTCCCTTAGATTTAGCTGGGCTCAGTTTTGGTTTCAGTTTCTCAGGTGTGTACACTCCTGTAACACGCTGACACGCTCTCGTTACCCAGGCAAACCCGTGTTCCCTTGCCTGTGCTCCCTCTGCTGGTCCAAGGGATCCAACGGGAGCACTGAGCAGGGCAAGGCTAAAGCTGCAGGAATTCTCCCCCAGCCACTCCCTACACCTCCCGTCTGCAGGACCCATCCTCACAGCACCTTTGGCACTCAGCCCATGCTTAAAATGTCCATCAGCTAAGAATATGCTTTGGAACAAGGAAAGAACAGGCACAGAGGCAGCTGCCTGCACTGAGAATAATGTTCCCCATTCAAATGAGGAAAACAAAAAGTCTTTGCAGTGTTTCTGGGAAATTCACAGCAGTCCAATATGCAAAGACAGCTTTTTATTTTTTTTTCCTAAATTGGGCTGACCTATTTAACGATTTCTAGCAGCTAATTGTTCTGTTATGCAGATGAAAGTGGTGGCATCAACCCACAACAATTAATCGAGAAAATGTTCTTTTGAAAGTGTCAGTACAAGGTGTCCTGCCCTCAATTCCAAATGTGTGATTTTAAACTTACCCATTTCTAAATATTCATAGAACAGGCCTAAGGCTCCAAATGTCTGCAGATCATGGTCTTGCTCCCAGCGACTGTATAAATTTTCAGGATTATTTCTGGCTTTCCGACGACCCCACCAGTTACAAATCCAGCTGAATATGCAGAACGAAGGGAACAGTGAGAGAAGCAGATCAGATTGGCTCACTTGGTTAGAGCATGAGGCTAAAAACACCAAGCTTGTGGGTTTAGTCCCTGTACAGGCCATTCACCTAACAGCTGGACTTGATCCTTGTGGGGCAGGTGTCCTGAGCACAAGTCGTGTTCCCACTAAAGACTGAGGCAAAGAAGGCGTTAAGCCCCTCTGCCTTCTCCTCATCTGCAGTTACTGAGTTCCATTCCTTATCCACTAGAAAACAAAGGTTGCTCTTACCCTTCCTTTTGCTGTTAATATGCTTGTAAAAACATTTCTTACTATTCTTTACAAAAGTTGCCAAATTAGGTTCGCACTGAGCTTTGGCCTCCCTAACTTTTTTCCTACGTGCTCCAGCAACCCCCCGAAATACTTGCTGAGAGACCTGACCCACCTTCCAAAGATGATACATCCTCTTTTTACTCCTAAGGTCCTTCAAAACCTCCTTGCCCATCCAGGCTGGATGTTTGCCTCCTCAGCTCATCTTTTGGCTCATAGGGACAGTCTCTTCCTCTGACTCAAGATCTCTGCTTTGAAGCACGCCCACCTTTCCTGGACTCCTTTGTTTTTAAGGGCTGCTTCCCAAGGAATTCTCTGAATAAGTCTCCTAAACAGGGCAAAGTCTGCCCTCCAGAAGTCCAATGTAAAAGTCTTATTGATGTTCCTCCTGATTTCACCAAATATCGAGAACTCTCTAATTTCATGATCACTGTGTCCCAAACATCCTCCAAGCACCCCATCTCCCACCAGCCCTGCTCTATTTGCAAACAGCAGGTCCAACACACCCCTCCCCTCATCTGAGCAAGCTCTTTAACACAACGTGCTTTCACAAGCATGGCTTTCCCAGAAGAGGCTGAAAACCTTTATGAAAGGAGTGCAAGTGTCAGAAACAGTGCAATCACCCCTCCCAAGGATCTCCTGCGGCTCTAGGAGGGGCAGCCCAGCGTGAGGGAGCACTTACGGAACAATGGCCTCCTGGATATTGCCCCAGATCTGCTTGCCAGCCATGACTATGGTGAGCTGTGTCGTCAGCTCTATCAGACAGCCGGCAGGGTCACACTGGTGGAGACAAATGAGAGTCAGTGGGCATGGAGAATGGCTGTCACCCACAGCAACGACATCCTACTGCTGGATAAATGCAAAAAAGGACACCTTAAAACCTGTAAGGACAACGCTTCACCTCCACATGGACTGCCACTGAGCCACTCTCTCAGGAGGGCTGGTACAGAAGGGCTGTAAGTGTTCCAAGTGTGACACCAAAACATAACAACCGTATGAAGACAGAGTAATTCAGAGACGCTTCAGCAGGACCCCTCAGCCCCAGCAAGGTGAATGTTTTGCATCCAGTGAGCTCTCAGCACCAGATTTATTTTTTTTTTCTTTTAAGAGCCATGGTGAGACCCACTGGAATTTCAGGAGAACTGGGACCAATACCAGCTTTATGATTTTTCACTCTTGTGACCAACAGCTTTTCACTGCTGGTGTTTCCCTGACTAGCAGCAGCAGAAGAGCCATTGAAAGCCTCAGTGTCAGCTTCAGGACAGCCAGCTGAGGTCCAGCTCAGTTCACAGCAAGCCTGCACTGGAAATTCATGGCTGTGGGGACTGAAGGGAACAATCGGCCTTAATGAAGAAAATCTCACCTCTTCATTCCGCCAGCGATTAAACATGTATGTGTAGGCACCTGGGTAACCAACAAACTTCCCTTTGAAGAAGGCCACATAAAAGCAGGATGAATAGTAGTTGACAAACTGGAACAAAAACATTTTCATAGTGAGCCTGTTCTCGTACTCCATATGAGTTCTGGGGATCTCTGTGAAACCAGAAAACAATAATTTCATGTTCATTTATTCCCTTTCAAGGGATACAGATTCACAAATATTCATCATGCACAGTGACCTCAAAGGAAAAAAAAAAAAAAAAAAGGAAAAAAAGAATACCTACAAACATTTCAGCAGATGGAGTTCCTGCTTTCAGACACCCCACCTTTACAATGCAGCGTTTCATGCAGGCAGGCAAAGGAAATTCACATTTCAAACTTCTTTAAAATTTAATTTCCCCTTCTTTTTCCTGTCCCTTAGCACTTGTCCATCCCCAAATGTTACACTGTTTTAGGAGATCTGAGATGAACCTCAAACAGTAACTAGAAGGATCTCCTGTAGTATGGAGATTTCACTGTTGGCAACACACGATTATGTTTTTTTTCTTTGTGGTAGAGAAGTAGGTTACAATATTTTTTTCCCAACATTCGGTTTGTGCATATCGTTAAAGTCAGAAGAAATTACGTGCATGGCCCACGTGCCTCTGAAAGATGAGGCTCATAATGGGTGGAAGAATGGGGGAGAGGATCTTGGAGCTACTGCACATCACCAAACCTTTGCTGAGGGTTTTGCTGCCTTTTGCTGCTCATTGTCTATCACAATTATATTTTTGAAGGCAGCAGCAAGCCCTAAAGCATATTATTGCCAAATGTCCTGTTAAATGACAACATATAACCAATTCAAGTTGGGAAGCAGCATAAGAAAATACTCTACAAACATTGCAGTTCCTCTGAATCGGTCAGGACCTGGCAGATGTGTTGAACTCATCTGCCTTATTATAAAGCTGCTTCATATAACTGAGTAACCTGATGTTTGCAAGCTTAGTGTGAGTTTGCATGCAGAAGAACACGAGGGAAGCTGACATCAGAGTGCAGGACAGACGAGGCAGCACTCAGGTGAGGCAGTCACCCTACAATATTTTTATTTTCCAATATCCCCCCCAAGCTGTTACCCATGTCAGTGATCCAGATGGCTATCCTCTCGTAGAAGAAGTTGAGGATCATGATGATGACGAAGTTGAGGCAGGAGGCAGTGACAGAGGTGGCCAGCTGGGGGGTGAGCAGGCCGCTGATGGGCTGCAGGGTCTGCGTGTTCTCCATGAGGCTGGCGAAGGCGGCGTACACGGCCAGGCGGTACACGATGACTGCAATCATGCTGGCTATGATCAGGGACACCTGAGGAGTGCACGGGGGGAGGGACATCTCAAACACACCTGCACCTGAGCACAGCTCAACACTCTATAGCTAAATGCACACAGCCTTAAGGACAAGATGGAAACCATCACGCTCTGTATTTTTCAAACCATCACGCTTTGTGCTTTTTAAACTTTATTCACTGTGCACGTGAGTGCAGCAGCACTGAAATGCAAAGTGCACGGCCAAAATACTTTGTTATATGATCTACATGAAAACCAACAAAATGGTTCTGTTAACATAAGGAAAGCCAACAATCTGATACTCATATCTGAGAAAGTGCAGCAGAGTACAGACAGGAGATGGAAAGGACAAGTCAGATTGAACTGTGGGCTCTGAAACTCACTCTGTGTTCATGTTGGGAATTCTTTTGTGTATTTACTTTCAATACAATTTTTTCAGTATGTCTGTTACATACAAGTCACAGAAAAAGCTATCCCCGTGCTAAAATCTCCACTCAAATTACTAATTAATGACAGATTTCCAGGGCCTTTAAAAAAAAAAAAATCATCAGAATTGAAGTGCACTTTAAATGACAGCATGAAATCTGCAGCACAGTAACCAAAGCGTGTGTTAACATCATGATCAAACCCAGCTTGTGTTGAAGTGATCATTAGTAATGATCAGCATCTCTGATGTATGTTCAAATGCTGATTTAAAAAGATGCTCACCCAGAACAGCACTGTGGCTCCTGAGATGCAGAACCGCACAGCCTGGCTGGTTAAAGGCAAGTAAGGCTCCATCTCCTGGAACGATCAAGCACAGCACAGTTCTTGTTATTCTCACATCTGACTCCAACACCCAGCAGCACACAGAGCTCACACCCAAGGGAAAGCAGCCAGAACCCGCCCCTCTTAGCCAGGACATCATTTTGAGTGTGCTGGGGGTCAGGGGCAGGGCAGAGAAAAATGATCAGGACTGAAGGGGCCATAAAACTGCTACAAGTTAAGACAGTACCTGGAAAGAATGGTTAAACTTCTGCAAAGTCTGTCAGTAGCTAAAGGAAAGAGACCAACTTCCTGAGACAAGCAGGCCAGAAGTGTTACTGTAACACCAGGTTAGCTGTCAGCTCTGAGCCCACAACTGGACTCAAATTTTATAAATTCTTCATGCTGAGATTCCTTTAAACTTGCCATTTGGATGTGCCAGTCAGAGAGTGCTTTTCTCCACTCCTTTATTTGTTTTTTGAGTTGAAGAAATGGCTGTGAATCCAGCTGCCAAGCTCTGCTGCAGCACCAGGCAACTGGGTCTGAGCCATGGCCACTATCCCCAAACAACACATGAGTAATTTGCAACGCTCATGTAAAGCTTCTGCAACCAATTCTAGCTCCTGAAAGATCAGACTACATGTTTTAGGAAAGAATCTTGTCTTTAAGAACTAATGCCAATGGAAGAAGATCTAGTGAAAAATAACCTGAATTTGATAAATCTGTGGGATGAGGCACTGTGGAATGCTTAGACTCCTCTTGAGCAAAGTGGCACTGAGCACTACAGATGGCTGCAATGCCAAATGTGACACAGGCAGTCATGTGCAATGACAGAGCCTAAGTTTGCATCAAATATGCTTCAATATTTATGTAAATTAGAATTCTACTGTGGTCAGCAAACCCAGATTTTAGCTGTGATCTAGTTAGACAGTTTAGCACCATGTTAATGACAGCCTCAAGATCAGCAATTTCAGTTTCAGTGCACTTATAACTTTGAATCATGAATAATGATGAAATCGTTTTCTGAGTGAAGCAACACCAGCTGTGGGACACAAGAAAGTCTCTGTCCTGTACCCACATAACCTTATTTACTGCAGAATTAACTGATTTGAAAGCACTGGCCTTTCATGTGTTCAGTGTAGCACATGCTCTAACAGAAGGAAATTACACTGCTATTACCTGTACAGGTGAGCCTATAATTGGGTACTGATAAGGATCACTGATAAACCCTGCTGCAAAAAGCTTCTGAAAAACCACTGAGACAGTAAATTGAAGTGTCATAAAATAAAGGCTTGTCCAGTCATTGAATTTTTAGGGCAATTGTTAATGCATACTTAGAAAGTACAGAGGAGTGCAGTATCTCACATGGAGATAAGAGAAACGTATTACAGTCCATTCCTACTTCCTAAATGAAGTTCACACAAAACCCTAGCTCACCTAAGGGATCTAAATTAATTTAGAGAGAGAACAATCTTCTCCCTCAGGACAGCTGTACAAGCACACCTACCCTGAATTGTGAAGGATGCTGTAAAAACGCCTAAAAGCCATAAGCTTTGCCCTCATTTTCCTGATTCAATATATCAATTTTCATGGTACAAATCTTTCAGCATACTAGTGAATCTGCAGCATGTTCATACCTGAGTGACAGGATTCTTCTTCTTTTGGGTACATTTTGCCTCGTACTCAGGCCTCAGCTGGAGCTGCTGCTGTTCCTCTTCAAAATCAACCAGATCCCACTCGTATTTCAGTCTTGCTTGCCGCCTCTTCCAGAACTCCAAGAAAAGTGTAACTGCAATGTGCAAGTGTTAAAATAGAGTCAAGGAAGAAGTGAAGAAGTTCATGAACAAGTTAAAAATCTGCACTGGCTTCTTTTCTGTGGTTTATTATTTATCCTTACAGTGTGACTCACTTATTTTTACTGACTGCCTACTAGAGTTCACAGATAAGATCACAATAGGGATCCAGTGATTTATTAGCTAATTGAATTCCAGAAGTGGATGACAAGGAAGATGCCAAGACAAGATATGGGTATTTCCATGGTTATGGTGACCATGTTCAATTAACTATTCTGTGTATGCAAACAGCAACATGGAATGAAGAAAAGAACCTGATAATTCAACTAATTGCTGTGTATAAACCTATAACACATAAATAACTATCACAACAAATATGCAGAACAGCTTTCAAATAATCATTTTATAGACAGTGAACGTCTGATGATTGTCACAGGATCAAGAGCTGGGCTGGCCAAGAATTTTTTAAGACACTAGAGGGAACTCATTTCTTATATAAACAACTATAAAATCTATAATACTCTATAACATTTTAAGAGCCCTTATAAGCTATTTTAAAATGTAAACTTTTTTTTATCTGATTGTTTTTATTTGAACTGGGAAAGTTTTATGGTTTAGACAAACACAGGAAAGCTTATCTTCTGCAGCTCTGAACTCTTTGGCTGGTGCTTCCTGAATGACTAATCCCCATGTCACGCAAGTGCCAGTTCGTAGAAACCAAGAAAAGTTTAGTACAACACCCATACAACAAAGATATTACTAGATTTTAAAAAATAATTCTAGATGAAAGAAGTGAGTGGTTAGATGCTCAAAAAACGCACAGGTTTTCTATTAGCACACAAGAATCTCTGTGAGTTAATCAAATATCTACACACAAGTTGAAGATTTAATGATGACATTTCATACGAACAGTATGAAACAAGAGAACTGTATTGAAGGAAATAACAAACAGCAACTATGCTATCCTGAATTTATAAACCTTCAGAGATTTGAAGAAAAGCACATGTATTCAACACAATGTTCTTAAAAGTCTGAAGAAGTATCACTGGTGTAAAACTACGATTATAGAGGCCAGGAGTCCACCTATTTCTGCATCATCAAAATATACTACAGTGCCTGAAGTTCACTGGAGTGGAATTTTCTCACAGTGGCAGTGATGGACCCCCATCCATCCAGTGAAAGGACACAAAGCTCCCCACTCCCTCACTGATGATGTGCAGGGCTGAGCAGAGAGGACTGCCAGAAGGCTGGGCCCCTCTGGTTACCGAGGGAAGAATCAAAAAGAGCATTTAAGGGGACACAATGCTTATGATATTCTTATGGGATCCTAGATGCCTGCTTGGGGTTTTTTAACCTCTGTAACTTTAAATTATTTTCACTCATTCATCACTCCTGCATCTGAGGTGGAGCCATTATTCCCCTTCTTCCCACTTCCAGTCTCCCTCAGCAGCTCCACCAAGGTCTCCTTATTGCTGGACATAAAACTTATCCAACGTACTCACCCCAAATACCCATGAAAATGGCAAAAAAGAGAGTTGCCACGTTGTCAAACAAATGGGAATACTGCAACAGAAGAGCCAGGACAGGTTAGTGGCAGGGCAGCTTTCAGGATGAACAGAAATGCCAGGTGGAATTCTGGCAGAGGCAGCCCCAGACCTGTGAGGACTCGCAGGTGGTGTTCAGTCTCCAGTATTCACAGTCTCGGTCACAAAGGGGGCACATGATGATCTCTCCTCCAATTGAAGGGTCACAGATTTCTTTGCTAGGGAGGAAAACATCGTAAAGGATCTATTTCCACCGCATCTTAAAAGCTGTTATATGAAATCTGTTTCTAAAACAAACAGGAGCCTCATTTGTCCAAAGCTCAACATTGGCAGCTTCACAGCAAAGGTGCCACATCTTTGTCACATTCACTGTGACATTAACCAGAGGCTGGTCAGGGCAAGCCAAGGAGGAAGCAGCTGCTACGAGGAGTAGAATTAACAATTCCCTCAGTTGGGCTTTTAGCTCTAGCAGCAATGAACCAGGAGCTGTGCTGCACAGGCACTGCTCTCAGGCAAGATAGAAACCGTGCTATTTCTCATCAGGTTACCTAGGACATCAACACACCTTTTCTAAAAGCACAGACATCGCTTCAGCCTTGATAGCTGCAGTAAAATTGGCTACCTCAGTTCAATTACAGAGGGTAAAATTTAGAATCCTATGATAGCCCTTTGGTATTCAGAAAAATCTGTGTAACAGCACTACCGGATGAATTCTGAACTTAGCTGAAATACAAGTCTCAAAATTACATCATTCAACAGAATAGATGACAATTTCAATTTGGTTAGTCATTTTTTATGGTTAAAACTCAAAATTTAATGGATGCCTTCTTACAGAAAACAGTGAGCAACGAAAAGTCAATCCTCTTTTTCTCTCCCCACCCCCAATCCCTGAACACAACAAATCTTTGGACTTCTGATAAAACAAATACTATGCCTTTTTTTAAAAAAAAATCCACCAAACTTTGGCTTCTAAGATGCTGGACCCCTCTTTGGTGGAAGAACACTGCTGATCTGTTTTACTTATGCTTTTGCTTAGTACAAATGATGAGCTACACAAAAAGGTCAGGCTGCTCTGCAAGACAGATTAAATAGATGAGCTTAAGGCACTTCAACAATTTTGAGAGCTCTAAGGTACTCTTGGGATCTCATACATTGCAGCTTCTCCAGCACAGAATGCCATGGGCATCCAAATAATGCTTTTCACCTACAAGCTAAGTCTTACTAACTGATGGTCACTGCATCAGTGATCCACCACCTTTTCGGTCAATAAAGACAGCTCAAGGACCAATTTGTCTGCTCTGACAAAAAGCTTGTTACCTGTTGAGTAACAAGAATAAAATCTTTCTTACAAGAATAAAATTTTCACATTGCTTAGCTTTTGCCCAGGAGATTTTCAGTGTTATACTTACCTGCTCATATTTTCATCCATTGTAAACAAGCCATAAAGAAAACAGATTAAGCCCACAACTGCTGCAAGGAATAACATCTCGGTGTAAAATCCTAGCCAGGCAAAATAGATTCCAATCTTCTCACCATAGTACTTTCTGAATACAAAACAAACAGGCAATTAACAGGAACACGAAGCAGAATTTAAAACTAGAGCAAATAGCAGAAAATAGCAAAAAGAGTAAAAAGAGTAACAGACCAAACGGACCAGAGTAGAAGTGAAATACATGGCAAAATTCTCTTTTTGGAAAGAGGCTTGATTTGTGTGAGGCTTTCACGTTTGCCTGTCTTTGCTAAATTTAGTGCAGTGATTTGAGTGTTTACTCTTTTTCCCTATGTGAGATAGGATCAGGAGAAAAGCGAAGCAGGCTTAAATCTTACAGGGTACAAAGATAGATTTATTACCATACACTAAAGGAAGAAAATGAGAATCAAAATGAAACTTCTAAAATACTCCTCCTCCCCCCACAGGTGTTTACTTCCATACTAATAACATAAAGAGACAAAACTTAGAACTTTTAGTCAGTTACTAGGTATAAAATACATTTTTATTAGTTCATTTGGAGAGAGAAGATTAATTTGAGAAGAGAACTTTTCATTTATCAACTTCAAACCAAATCACTAATTAGTTTTTTTACTATTGGTACTAAAATAACACAATTTGAGATAAGGCATCGTTCCACTTCTCAGCAGAAAGCTGCGTCATGTCCTCCCAGGACACAGTGCCCAACTAACATCCGTGAAAGTGGCCAAGATTTCTTAGCAGGACCAAGTTCCCAATGAATATCCAGTGCATTGCAGTGAAAAGCAAGGAAGCACAGCAGCCCAGGCAGCTGGGGTTGCGTCTCTCACCTGATCAGGTCCAAGGGCTGCTCCTTGTAGAAGCGCAGGAAGCGAGCCCACTCCATGTAGAGTGTGTACCTCTCGCTGTCACAGTTGGGGTCACTGGCCTTCTTCCAGTACTGGCACTGTGAGCAAAGCAGAGCAAGGGGAAACACCTCATCCACAGCCCAAAACACTACAGTGGAACACACAAACACCAGTCATGAGGGTGAGGATGTCTGCGGGGGGAAATCACGCCTTTGGTGTTTTATTGATTCTGTGCTGCCCGGGGATGCCGTTCTGAGCCTACTATTGGTGTTAGTGTGAAGTGCTAGTGAGCTGTCTGCACAGAGCAGGGACACAAAGCAAATCCTTCTCCTGTGAACACCAAGGACAACTGTTTCAGGTTTTCAGACCCAACAGCACAAACAAGGGTGGGCTGAAGAGAGAAAACAGGAAGGATGGAACTGCACAACTTGAAGCTGTAACCCCAAAATGCAAATGGACCAAAATGCAGAATGTCTTATGGAAGAATTCGGAGATATAAATAAGCAACTTAAGTTCACTAAAGTGTAGTGATATCTGAAATAACCATTAAAAATGTGGAGAAATTTGAGATTTAAGCAAAAAAAGTAAACACAACATTAAGGAGGAAAAAAAACTTAAAGTGAAAAAACCCACGTAACCCATCTCTCTCTTGTTTTCTCCATGGAATTTCATGACTAAATCCACATGTGCCATATTAAAAACCGACCTTGCAGCAAAACTAACCAGAGTATTCACTATCCCTAGCACATTTCCAGTATTGGGAGATGGACAAGTCCCCATTCCACACTGAACTGCAGGGTTCAGGCAACTCCTCTGCCTTCGGCCCCACAGTGGTGTGATCCCAAGAGCTTTACTGTAAGTGCAGGCAGTGTGCGCTGCTGTGTAACTGCAGCTGCCGTGTGTACACACCTGTGCACAGGCACTGCTCAATGTATGCATCTGCAGTGGGTGTTAATGGTATCCTCATTATAATCTAAGGTGCTACTGCACGGTCGTCAGCATTACAGGAGGATGATGGAGTAAGGCTCTAAAGAAATGACGTGACTGGCACGTATTCCAAAAACTCATCCACAGGAAGAAGCATTTCGGCACATCAAAGCCCAACAGCAGGGCTGACAGGTGTGCCTTGAGTGTCCTAAAACAGAATCAATTACTGGGACAAATTGAAAGATTTGAGGGTATTTTGCCATCTCCTGGAACAGCAAATGTCACAGCGGGTAAAGGAGTGCAAACACTGGGAAACGCTCGAGGGAGCAGAGAGCTGAAATACTTACATCATGAAGAGGATATGCAGCTGTATAGGTGCCATTGTTCAGCAGCCTCTTAATCCCAAACTTCTTCTTCCCTTCTTCTGTTCCATATGGGCAACGTGTGAGAATGTAATTAACCTGAGATTCAAGGACGAGAATTTCAGACCTTCCCTACTTTAAGGCCATTTAATAGAAACCTACAATGGATGTGCACTGAGTATAATCTGCAGGAACAACAAGCAAAAGCAGAAAGTATTTCTTCAGAAGGCCTTATCCCATATAGGGACACTGGGGGCACAATTGCCTTGTAGACATGCAGAGGATCAGTTCCAGCGATTATTCTGTATTTCTAAGCACGATGCACGGTTCTGTACTCACTCCTTCCTCACATGAACATTCTGATCGTGTTGTAAATCCCCACGTAAAGACACGCAAAGATCAAATCCCCATACGTACTATTCTGTTTCTCATGGATGGCGAGAAGAAAGTGCTCTCATCGTTAATGAGGTACAGCTCCTGCTTGTCCTTGCTGAAGGGGGCTGTGAAATAATCTGGTTCAGGGTGCATCACCTTCTCGGGCAGCCTGAGTGGGAAAAGCACACAGTCCAGGGGGTTCTCTACCGTGGAGGGAATGTCATTCTCCCTGATGGGAACTTTAATGTTCAGCACTTCTGCATAGGTGATCAAAACTTCCCACGGCGCGTGGATCTTCACAAAAAAAATCTTGCCGTCTTCAGATTCCTGTTCCAGCAAAGTTAAATCAGACATTAGACCAAACTGTGTTTTATTGCAACATTTATGGGAGTAATTTTTCATACAAAAGGTATTTTTTCATATAAAATGTATGAAATTTGTAATATTGCTCAATGAATTCCCTACCTATGCATGTTACAGAGACTGAACTTCATCAAGAGTCATTTTACTCAACTCAGCCTCTGGCACACTGACTGCATCAGTCAAAATCTCACATTCTCCAGTTATCACAGCAAACAGCACCACTGATCAAACATCCTCACGTTGTTACAGGGTCCTTCCTCATAATTACAACATCCAGTGGGCATAGCTAATCCATTCATTGCCTTCCAAACTTCTTACTCATTGCTAGGTGGGGTTAAAATCAGCTGGAAGCGTACTTCCCATTTATGGGGATTTAAATCAACTCACAGCTATCTTGCCTTCTTCTTGTTATGAAAACAAAAGCCTCCTCTTGAATCAAAATTATTCTGCTTCCACAGTTCTTACCAGTGTATCTGGAAAGAGCACTCAAATAAACATATTAACCTTGTTTCCCCTCAATCAGTCACACACTACTGAAATCCACGAGTATAATTTATAATTTTTCTCCAAGAAAGGAAGTGGTTTATTAATTTCTGGATCCATTCTTTCGATCCTAATTTCTCTCTTTTTTTTTTTTACCTTCTTGTCTTCTGTTTCTAGCTCCAAACCAGCCTTTTGCAGGTTGCTCTCAAATTCCTTTCTCCTCTCCTGCAGAGAAACAAAGACACTTTAGTAAATGATGAAGTTAGCAATTAACTGATGACTCACTGGGTTTCACTTCTCTCAGCTGCCCTGATGACAGCCCCTCAAGGCTCTATGAGCGTTTCAAGCAGACCAAAACCAGCCCGTGCACAATTTTGTGAGGGCCAGCTCTGTGGTGGGAACCCAGCAGGAACTGCGCTGGGTGGGCAGGAAAAGGCTTGTTCTGAGCTCTCTGGGTCACCAGAGAAGCACCTGATGTCTGTGTCCTGAGCACTCCTGGCTTCAGGGGGCTGCTGTGTGGGCTGTGCTCGGGGTTAGCTCTGTTTCCAAGAGAAAGGTGAAAAGAAAAACTCTGGAAGCACGTGGGAGCCTGGCTGCTTACAGCCTCATCTGTTTACCTCTTTATCTGGTATACTGAATTACACAATTATGCCAGATACAGATATTCAGGTTCTGATTACAGACAATTCAAACAGTATTTCACAAACACCCTGATAAGACCAACAAATCACCACGAGTGCTTTGCTTGCACAAAGTCAGCATGGCCTTCATGCAGAGATAACAAACCTGCCTGGGGCTGCATCACCTGTGTCAACTTGATATTCTCCTTGAACTCTTTTTTTTTACAAAGTAGTTCCTAGGTGCTGTCTTTAGCTAAGAACATTTTCTTCCTCTCCTTCTCTGTATGATTTTTGCTCCTATTGAGAGACTCCTCTTAATTCTGTAAAATTTGCTGAGGAACTGCCAGAATAACAATAAATTAAGCCAAATATTGAGCCCTACTCTCTTTAAAATACACAACCTAGACCACAAATGTATTTCTGGCCAAACCCTGTGGCGCTGTCTAATATTTCATTTCTTGGAAACATACTTCACAGTTTTCAAACATAAAAAACACAAACCATGATAGTTCTCAGGCAGTATTCTTTTCCTGCATGTCTGTGAGGAGCAGACTGTCATTTTTGCATTTCAGTTTGCATAACCTGCTCAGATAAATGAATGCAGACTGAAGAAGAGCTTTCATAGCCCTCAAACCTTTTCCTGTGTTAGTGGCCTCTCTCTTTCATGTGTCACATCTAGAACATTACTAGATATTAAAGTAGCCTCTGGGCTGTATAAACCTGTGAATATGATAACTCCTGAGTTCTAGCACGTGCTGGGGGCAAAAGCATTTCCAGGCACTATTTTTCCTACAAACCTGTCTAAATGCACCTGTATCATAATGTAATAATAAAATCACCTGTAGAAACATGTCAGAGGATTCTGGTTTGCTGACATGATAATCAGAGAGAGAACAGCACAACTAAAAGGTGAATTAAGAATGTTATGTTGAGATGCTGTAGAAAAGCTGACATTCAGCCTGGCATCCAGAGCTGTGTGCTGCTCTGGATTACCTTCTCTCCTGACAAAGCAAGCTGGTGTGTGTTGTTCCTCCAGCGGACACTGGAGGAGAGCCAAGCAAGTCAGCTCAGAGGGTCCTCTGCCAGCAGACACCCGCCAGCTTCTCTGCAGCTGCAGGAGCAGCCAGAGCCAAAGGGTCTGGCCCCATCTTAAACAGATCTGAACTGATCTTTGCCTCCAGTACACTGACTGTGATGAACTGCAGTGCTCTGATAGAAATTGTGCTCTTTTTACTGCCTTGCCCTTCTCCCATAAGCCCCCTCCTGAAACCCATACAATGTACTGTACTTTCCAGTTAATGGGAAAAACGTTTTTAAGAGGAAATCAATCTGCTGCTGCTGCTGCAAAAACAAAACAAACAAAAAAATTCCTCCCTCTTTTCTTGCCAAATATTGGATTTCTTCACATCACTGTCAAGGGTTTAAAACGGACAAAATGTATCCTTGGACCAGAGCTGGTTGTTTTTAACGTGCACCTGTTAGAATTTTAAGCTTATACCTGGTGCGTATATTTCTCAGTCTGCAGTCAAAGAGGCGCGAGGGCAGCTCTTTAAGCCATCACACCCACCATAATATGTGGGTATCTCACACCATGTGGGATAAGCACAGCCTGACTTGATCATCTAAAACGGGCTGGGCTGTCATGAACCATCCCAGCAAGATTAACAAAGCAAGATCCAAAGTGCAGCAGTGCTGTTATGTCCATTTCAAATGCAACAGTGCCCGTTCAGGTACCCATGGAGGAGAGAATTTCTCTAAACTCCGTTGTGATAACAATGCTGCTACAACAGCGGGGAATGGTGCAAGTCCAGCTCCTGCTGCAACTCCAACTTCTGACTCTGCACATTCTGTGATTCTCTGAACTCCTGGCCCTGCACAGGGCATTCCAAGAGTCACACTGTGTGCCTGGAAGTGTCCAAATGCTTCTTGAGCTCTGTCAGGCTGGAGCTGTGATCACTGCCCTGGGGAGCTGTTCTAGTGCCAGCCACCCTCTGGGTAAAAACCTTTATTTCCTAATACCCAACCTAAACCTTCCCTGACTCAGCCTCATGCCATTCCTTTGAGTCCTGTCACTCCCTGGTCTTGGAGAGAAGAGATTGGTACTTCTCCTCCTCTTCCCCTCACAGGAAAATTGCACACTGTGAGGAGATTTGCCCTCAGTCTCCTCTCCTCCAGGCTTTCAGCTGTTCCTGCACACTGGGGTGCAGCTGCTCACAGCATCTCACACTTGCTGCCCCTGGCTCCCCAACTCTGGCCTAGCTGGTACCTCTGAGAAAGCAGAGGCTTCTTTCTGAGATGATGAAAACCAGCACAGGAACGAGGTAAAATGTCCTTCTGTACCTCTGTACCCCACTGGGGACAGAGGGACTTAGCTTCCAGTCAACACAGGAGTGAGAGCAATTAACAAATCAAATATTGCACAGAGATCTGAGAGTCCTAATGCTCTCTAGTTCTTGTGAAGAAATATACTTATGGCCAATAAAGACTGCGTCCTGGTCATGCATCAATCCTTTTGTTAGGTATTTTTATCACTTCTATTTATTTTTTCATTGTCACATACATTTCCTACGGTGGTGAAATATTTCCACATGTGCTGGAGGCTTTAAGGAATAATATTAAGTGTTGTCTCAAGAAACTGTAATCCTAATTTTTGCTCAGAGACCTTTGTGGTTTGGCTCTATTCATGTAGCTTATAGAGGGCAAGTTCAAAACAGCACTGAGGCTGGAATGTATCTGGGAATATCAAAAAAGGAAAAGGTTGTTCTGCATGAAAGGGAGAAGATGAACAGACTGTCTCTTACATCTGTATCAGGGCTATGTGGAAACACACAAAGGAGTTATTTATGCCATCCTCAGAAATGCAGAATAAAGCTGTTTCCTTGAGCCCAGGAAACAAAGCCCTTTGTCACATCCTCCT
This sequence comes from Brachypodius melanocephalos, assembly GCA_013398615.1. Classification (NCBI taxonomy): domain Eukaryota; kingdom Metazoa; phylum Chordata; class Aves; order Passeriformes; family Pycnonotidae; genus Brachypodius; species Brachypodius melanocephalos. Next base: position 419,167 of record VZSR01002262.1, read on the forward strand.
CGTATGAACACTTCTATTCTTGGCTGTTCCATTTCACTGTGTCATTGTGCTACCAGAAAAGAGCCATTTCTTTCTAGGATAACTGTACAACAGCAAGTTCAGTGTATGGCAGACAAACTCCAGGGGCTGCAGTCCATCAATATTTAAATCTCGTTACCACAAAGACAACAGCACAGTACTTAGAACGTCTGCACTCATTTATGGGCATACTAATTGCATCAAGGTCTGTGCTGAACATGATAGGGCAATGCAGATGCCCCAGAACTGTGTAAACTAAACTGGTGTGTCCATGACTGTTCATGCAGTGAGCACAGAGTTAATCTGCAGGGCCACTGACCTTCCTGCATGGGCCACAAACCCTTTGGCAAGGAGCAGACACACACAGAGCTCAATCTCACAAGACTTACCCTGGATGTTTAGGCCTTTTGACAGACAGAGGTGTTTCTCCCAGGAAATGCATTTTACCCCCAAGAGCAAGGATAATGTCAGCTCCCAACTCCTGGGCTTTTCCCCCCGTGAATCCTTCAGCCAATAGTGGCACCCATGCACCTGGACTGTGCTTTCCTGTGACCCCTAAGGACCCACAGAGCAATGAGGGGGAAACTGCTGCACACCAGATGAGTGAGTGACCACACCGACCACCTGACTCACTTTCCTACCCACCCACAGCTACGTATTTTTTAGCCAAACTCTATTCCAGATGAGTCTAGTGATCTGAAAGGGTTAATAATTGATATTCACCTTATTATAAATAAAAATTAAGAGGACTTCAAAAAGACAAACTTACCAACTTTTTTTCCCATTCCTTATTAAGATCATCCACATAGGAGAGAACAAAATCAATTCTCCTGACACCATCCCTGAAGAAAATAGAATCTTTGCTTTGATGTCTTTTATCAATCTGTAGAAGACATAGGCATAAGAGTAAAAAACCAAGCATTGCTGTTTCTCTAAAATATAACAGAAGGCAAAGAGATTTCCCCAAACTGCCACAGTTCTTCAGTTTCTTTACAGCTGAAGATACATTTGGACAAGTTTTAACAAGGGCTACATCTAGTTGAAATAATTCCAAAACTAACTGCATTATCTGCAAGCATTACCTGTAAATAACTGGTACAGGAAAAATAAATACACACATGTTAGTGTAGCAATACTTGTGAATACTTGAAGCAGGCAGCAAAATTTAAATTCCATGCATTTTCCTTGACATAACAAGATTCACTAAGTCCACCACCACAAAGACATCTGGCCCAGCAATGACCACACGTAAAAATGGCTCACAAAAACACACAGGTGATGTGATTTCAACATGGAGCATTTACTTTCATGGGGAAAAAACCACACCTAATAAAAGCTATCAATGTAACAGGGCAAGTAGTATTCCAATTGATTTATTAAAGGTCATATTTTAATTTACCAGCATGCCGGAATGTCTTAGTAACAACATCCACCTTTTTCACTATTAGGCCACAGTAATTAATGCCAGGCAAACAAAAGACTGCAACCCCACTCTCCTGGGGAAGTTAACTCATCAGCTAATATTATTCATTATCACATCAATATTCAGCTCTATCAAATCACAAGACACACAGCAAAGTGCTTTCCACAGAAGCTAACATTCTAGGTTAAATGTAACTCTGTGCTGAGGAAGGCTGGTGTTATTTTTTCAACCACACCTAGCAGCAAAAGTGTATTTGTACAGCGTGGGATTCTTATAATGCTTATTATTAACAGTACAGGGCTGAATTGGGGTTCTATTTTATCAGAGCAGGAACAAACCAGAGTATGATGAATCTGTGTTTTCCCTCTCACACCATGCAAGGGTTTCCTTGAGAAAGCACAGCATGCTTAATTGCAGCTGTGACCCTTGCTGCCAGTTAAGCAGAGGTGTCACACAGTGAAGCATGTTATTCCTGCAGCTGCATGCATCACTGCTTTACCCTGAGACGGCGCTTCAGGAACAGATTGTACTTCCTCCCACTCTGCTGGAACAACCAACAAGGAATTAGCAGGCTCTCTCTCCAAGAACCAACTGCTTCAAGCACACACACCCCAACTACAGCAAGAAATCCATGTCCTTTAAAGCTGGGAAAAGCCTCCAGCCATCAGAAAAACACAAATCAAATAATGTGACTCTCACATCTTCTTTGTTAAAGGCAAAAGCTGGGCTGGAACCCACCTGGACAGCAAAAATATGTTTGAAGGTAATGACACCTGTAATACCACTTGCCTTCATGTGGATATTTAAGCAGATTTTAAACAGAGCAGTGTGGAAGTGGTTTGGAGTGTAGAACAAAGGTACCAAAACACTGGCTCATGCACAGTGCATGCATTTTTCTGTTTATATTCCCGCTTGGTCAGACCCGCTGGGACATACAAAGACAAATGGCAACCATGTAATTCCAGAGCTGAAAAAATGACAAGTAATCATATCCACATAATTCATGAGTTAATCTTTAAATAGGCTGGAACGAAATAAAAATAATTGCAAGTCCTGTTGTTCCACAGTCTTCCACAACTTTGTGCATCTTCATCAGCCACCCTGGTAACTGCTGCAATCAGATTCTTGAAGCAGCCATGCATTGTGGAGGACTCCTGTGTTCCCATCCTAGCCCTTGGGGAGCTGCAAAACACTGCTGGCAAATCAATGCAGCACCAAAAAAGCTCCAAGAAATTATATCCTGAAAATGCTGCCATCCACTCTTGGCCTTTCCTCTTCAGCAATTCTGTTAGGGTTTTTTGTTGTTTATCTTCTTGAGAAGTATCCACAGCAGATCAATTAGACTACTTTGTATGGGTGAAATCAGGACAGCTACCTCAGAAATGCTTTTGCTTCCCAATGCAGTACATCACCTTGCACGACTAAAAGGCTCCCAAAAATCACAGACTCCAAGAGCAGAAAAGAAAACGCATTTTCCTATTCTACGTTGTACTTACAGGTTTGGCTCTTTCTTTGCAGATATAATTGTGACACTGAGTCCATCAAGTTTAAAGAGTGCACAGAACCACACAACCATCTGTACAGAATCAACAGTACTGTAATTATTCAGTGAACCCCCAAGTGCATTCTGACAACTTACAGTGTTAGCAACTGCCCCAAGCACTGATTAAAAGAGACAGTGACTTCATGAGCACACAAAGTGCTCTAGTGCACTAAATTCATATACACAAAGGAGAAATAAAACAATAAGCACTACTTACTTCAAAAAAGGAGTACCCCAAACTGTTTGGGCTGCATAGTTATAATTAATTATTCAATACAATGAGGAAGTATTTTATCTTTATTGCCATCAAAATTTGGTGATTTTCTATGATGTATCAGAATTCTCAGTAATTAAAGGCGTGACTATCAATTTAAGAAGATGCAGTAGTCATCATCAGATGTGCTTTTAGAAGGGGAATACTCCTCACTTCCTTCTCCTTCTGTAGCTAGGATTATTCACTGTGGATAGTGACAGGCCTGCTTATTAAACCCATAAATTACTCCTTTCCACTTTGCTTCATTTGGATTTCACAATGAGAACAAGCTCAGTCCTGCACATTCATCAAGGTCTGTGCATGCATGTGCACCTCCAAGTTTGATGTACATAAGAAGTTGGTGATTTGCATTGGTTCTATCAGTGAATCATTCGACACTGTGGATCTGTAGATCTTGTAAGAAATTTCTTAACAGCTCCCTCCAGAACTGCACGAACGCAGTTAATAATCCTTCACAACCTGCAGTTATTCAATGAAGCTACACCTCATCACAGAAAACACTCTGAAATGTGTTCCTCCTGCAATACAAGCAACCAAATCAAAATTTTCCAGTGCAGTACAGGTAGCTGAAGCTTTTTAGTAATTAAGTTACACCCAATGAGGAACTACAGAAGAGATGAAGCCCTAAGGCATAGGGTGAAAACTCAAGAAGCAACAGCCACAAGTCACAACAGGAGAATTCCTACTGGATGTGAAGCTGTGGTTGGGTGGGAATGGGTACAAGAGCTTGCCCAGAGTGCAGGATCTCCATCCTCAGAGATCACCCAGCCTGATCAAGCCAGGCCAGGACTGACTGTGCAATCTGATCCCTTTTGGAAGCCAGCCCTGCTCTGAGCAGGAGGAGCCATCCAGAGCTCCCTTCCAATCCAAGTTCACTGCAGGATCCTATCAAATCACGTTACTGCAAACATTCAGCATGTACCAGGGCTTCCAAAAAACTGAATCAATCCATCAGCTACAAAGCAAGTTACAAACCCCACCTGTTCCAAACACAAACCATGCCCTCCTGTTACCCTGTCAGAGCTTTCCAGCCTCATTAGTCTGCCTCTAAGAACCGTGACCACTCAGCTTGCAGACAGATGTGCTAATTGAATGCTGTAATGCTCTCTCATGCAGAGATACATTTTCTTTGCATGTGGCGTAAGTGCAGATTTCCAGGATCCATATGGCATTGTATCAATAGTTCCAGTTATCCTGTATTTGATGGTTTCTGCCTGGACACCCAGCAGAGGTTGGGGTACTGGACCATGAACAACCCCCAAGTACCCAGGCTTGCAATCCCCACCTCAGAGCAACCCAGAGCCCTGCAGCAGGACAGGGGACAGACCCTGACTCAACAGGACAGGGGACAGCAGAGACCAGGATGTCAGTGAGGAAACCCAGCACAGCTCAGGGTGAGGAAACCCAGCACAGCTGAGGATGAGGAAAGGCTGTAAGAGCCAAGGCTATAAGAGCCATGGGCTGTTCTGCCCACACTGGTTTGGGCACGGTGTGCCAATGCTGGCAGCCCCACAGGACATTGACACCCACCCAGAGCGGCCATTCAGGGCTGCTGAGGAGCCCTGGGCTGCCCTGCTCCCTGGGACACCTCTGCAGGGCCAAGGCAAACAGCTGGAGAGGGCACAGCAGCTGCTGGCAGTGGCACAGAGAGAGCTCCAGACCACGGGCTGAGGCTGAGCACTGAGCTCAGTGTCTGTGTGGCCTCACTGCTCCCCTGGCTCTCTGACAGTGGGCACTGTGGGCAGCCACCCCGAGGGGTCAGTGCTAGCACAGAACCCAAAAACAAACATGCCTGGCAGACTGAACCTGAATTATTTAATCCCAGATGTTTTTATGGGACTCTCAGGGATTTCTGGTTCTCCATCCAACAGGAAATGTCTCCTTAGAGGGCACTTAGCACAGCTCTCACCTTGGAGGCACGGAGCTTCCTCCAAACACACTCTGCTACTAAATATCTCAGCCCTCTCTATGTCCACACTGCAAACACAGGGAAGCTTGTCCTAGAGCAATGCTTTTCAGATTGTCCATGCTGCAAACACAGGGAAGTTTGTCCTAGAGCAATGCTTTTCAGATTGTCCATGCTGCAAACACAGGGAAGCTTGACCTAGAGCAATGCTTTTCAGATTGTTATTCCAACAGAAAACTGCACGTTCCTGCAGTGTCTCTGTTCAGAAAAACCCTTCCCAAATTCAGTGCCTTGGATCTCCAGGTTTCCCAGGTGTCCAGCCCCACAGAGCAGGGGCTGCAGGTTAAGACTTGAGCACCTTTCCCTTCTGCTTTGTGTCCTGTATCTCTGCTGTGGGGAGGTGCTCTAGAGCAGCATTTTCAGTAACAAAGCAGTAACCAAAACCAGGCAGAGGTGGAGGGATAGAACTTAGTTATATATATAAAACAAGCTATAACATTAACTTGATTAGCTACAGCACAGGGAAGCACCTCCAGCTGTGACTGCCTAGAAAGAGGAGAGGTTAAATTAATACCATGGAATGGTTATTATGATCCCCAGAGCATATCAAGGAATTGCATTATCACAGCCCTACATTACCCGGCAAAAAAAAACCCTACCTGAAACTACAGCATTAAATTGATTTGTAGCATTCTGCTGGTTTAAAAGGTACAGCCTACCAACAAAAGATTTCATTAACTGTACACCTGTCATAATCACACAGCAAGAGAGATGTAAAACAGACAGTGTAAAAACCCCAAAGAACTACATTAAAACACAACTAGGTAATCTATGAATCAGCAATCCACAGCAAAAAAACTTTCAGAATACAAAAATGGACAAAAATGTAAGGTTTGAAAGCTGAATCAAAACACAAGAAAAGTCTCCATAACTGAAAGGGTACGAAACATTCAATGGCTTAAAAACAAAGTTATCACCTTCATTTGGATGCCCAGTGTGCATGGAATATTTATATACTCCTCCTTTTCACAGAATTAAAACATGCTACAGGAAAAACACATGGATTTAAGTGCTGCTATGCTAAATACGAACATATACATTTATACGTATACATGAACTTCAACATAACTTTATAAATACGTATCTAAATTATATAAATGTATTTCCAAAAGTAAAACGTTCCTGGAAATACATTCACAGAAGACAGACAAACATACAGGTGAAATATTTCTGCTGATAATCAAGCTGGCATATTTCTGGTTTATGCAGTTCCCATTTTACCAGAGTCCCTTTCCATGAAGTTCTCATCCTTCCTCTTCCTCGAAGGAATCCCCGCAGCTGAAGAGCTGACTCACCTCAAAGCTGTGTGTTACCAACACTCCCAACACCACCCATTCCCATTTCCAGTTCCACTTCATGCAGGCTGCAAGGTTGCACCCAAACCCAGAACCTTTCCCATTCCAAGAAACACAAAACCCCACGCCATCTCCTGCAGCTAAAACTTGCAAGCTGCTTTGTTCACCTTCGCTCACGTTTCAGTTCTGACCCCCGTTAAAATCTGAAAGCTTGAAAACATGCACTTCAAAGCAGTCTAAGACACCGAGGTGTTTGCACTGCAATATAAATGCACATAAAAAGCCTCTCTGGATAAAGGAATACATTAGACAAGACCAGACCAAATGAAAACAAAAAGTAAGCTAGGGGAGCGTAAATGTTAATGGAAGACACCAGAGCCCAAAGGAAGCAAGCAGACACTTTGAATACACCTCAGCATGTACTTCTGAAGTTACTTTAAATGACTTTTTGGACTTCTTCTCCATAGGACAATAAGGATTATTTAAAGTTTTCTGATATATTTGAGAATTTATATCGTTATCTCATCTGTGAATTTCAGTGAGTGGCTATTCTGAGCCTTTCCTAATCATTTACTACAATGAAAAAAAAAAAGGGGGCAACATATTTCAGATGATGTCAGTGTTTGTTTCTTGCTCTTTGAAACATTTTAAAGTATCATGCTGACTCACAGAGCCCTCAGGCCACCACGATAAAAAGGAATCCCACATTTGTTAATAACACCAGAGTCAGAATACACCCTATATCCCATCAAACCAAAACAACGGGAAAAAAGCAAACTTTCCAGTTTCTTCCATCAATCTCAACTTTTCAATTTTGTCTTTTATCCTTTTGATTTACTCCAATTTATCTTTGCAGTCATCTCTAGGAATAAATGCAAAACCACACTCATTTTTATCAACTAGAAAAAATTGATTTTAGAAGGATGGCATCCTTGAAACTGGAAAATTTTCTGGTGAGGGACGTTTTGGCATACTGTAATAGGAGAGGCCACACAAATTCATGCAAGGCAGCATGAATACTTCTCACTGCTTACCCCTTGATGCTCAGGGATGAGTAAAGTAGTCTCAGTGCTGCTTAGGCCCTGCCAGTGGCACCACGGGAAAAACACAATGTTGTTAGCAACGACGCTTTAAAAGGAAAGGCTAATTCAGAAGAAACTGTGCACTCGCTGAAAAGCTCTTCTGACTGATACATGGATTTTCAGCTGACACAGTCAGAGTTTAAACCAACCTCTACTTCCCCAGAGGAGCTTGGTCTCTACACTGCCAACTTTTACATGGTCCACACTGAGTTTTAAGCATTAATATTTACAATTTTTGATAATAGCTGAACAGCATTCCTCACCATTTCCATTAGAAAAAATAGAGTCTAAACAAGCTGGTCCAGATGACCCTTTATAAACTGGTGAAGAACAACTGTTAATAGTACTCTTATTTATTTTGATACCAAAGAGAGGAAATGCTCACAGCATGGATGACTCTGCATTCAGAACAAATATGAACACAAACCCCAGACAGATTTAAACCAAACGGTGCAAAGCCCATCATGAAAATGCAATAGTTCTCTGTGCAATTAAATTAACTTTCAACAGAAGCAGAATACTAACAGCATTTTATTATTATTGGATCATTTACTGGTTTAGAGTTGTAAAATTTCAGAAAGTTTATTACCCCAAATCCAATTTTCATTAAGTACTGTTGATTACTTTTTAAATAATATTTTTCACTTGTATTACAGTTTTTCTTGAGAGAAATCACTGAGGCCCATTCCTCTCGTGGTTACACACCAAGTAATACATCCACACATCTTTACATTCTTTTTTAATGACGCCATCTCTGGGCATTTGCTTATCTAAGTAAGCCAAAAATGTTCTTTCCACAATGCAGTAAAATAAACAGAAAGATTGATCTGGTTTTTGGCAAGGAGCCCCCCTGAGAAGCAGTGCAAATATAAATAGCTGCACTGTGCTCGTACCATCAGACAGTCTGAGCGGGGTTTGGACGTTTAATCCTGTCACTGACGCTCCTGGCAAAACTTGCACTTTGAGTAGGGAACCCAGACACTGAAGGGGGAAGTTTTCCTCCAATCCTACACCATAAACACTTGCCATGGGAAGCACTGCACAAGCTGAACACTGCTAAAACCACAGCCTACAGCTCCTGACCTCCCCTCTGCACACATCCCCCCATCCCTGCTGTACCTTCCAGCTGCTTTTATCCAGCCTCTGGTCCTCACTGCCCATCCTGCCTCAGCCAGAGAACAAAACCTCACTGCCTTCAGGGAAGCACAAAGCTGGGACGTGGCAGAGCCCTTGGACATTCCTGTGCACTCTGTTAAATGCTTTCCTGTCACTCATGGGATCTTACCCTGCTCAGTATATAACTGGCAGAAATTAATTAGCTCAAGCCATTAGGATTAACTATTTTTAAACTGGTGCTCACACCCCCTCCTGCACGTTTCAAGCACTTTGATGCAAACACTCTGCTTTTCCATGGTTTGCCAAAGTCTGTGTGACACGTGACAATGCAAAACAAGAACCAACTCAAATAATCCAGCTTTGCTGGGATTCAAACCGAGAAGGTCGGCACTGGTGGCAGCAGTGCTGGGCTGCTCCCTCTTACTCTGCAATCCACTCTCTTAAGTCTTTAATGCACTCTGGCTCTCTCCAAAATAACCCTCGTGTTAGACTTGGAAGAAGTCTTTGTGTACTTCATTCTAGATTTTGCAACCAATTTGGTCCATCTTCACAGTATTAACAATGTTATTTTATGTTTCTCTACTTGAAGATCCACCAGTCTGAACTGAAAAACCAACAAGCACAAAAAGTAGTGCACAATATGACAGTGTTTCTTCAGGAATAAAAAACCCCAACCAATTCATTTGGAGCACCTGCAGCACCTGCTGCTCTGGAAAAAAGACAAGAATCTATGAGTCAAGCCATAATTGTGGTAAAATGCACTGCTTTAATAAATTTGCCAATTTACCTCCGCTAACCTGGCTGAAATAGAGACAGCTCCTTCACAGATGTTCTTATGATCAAGTCACATCATGGAAAATCCTGATTAACAGGATTTTCAGCAAGCATTTCCCTGGTGTGAAATTCCCAGACAGGTGACAGTGGAATGTGTAACTGTGCAGAATCCATCCCTAGCTCCTTACAGGCAGAACAGGGCACAGTCACTGCCTTTCATGGGGCACAGTCCACATGCACACCAAGCAAACATTTCAAATTACTCTGTGCTTCCTAACTGCAATAACCAACAGTCCTCTGTGCAGATGGACCTCTACAGGTGCAGATAAACTACAAGCTGGTGATCCAATTTGGCACAAAAGCTGCACTAATTTTACACTGATCCCATTGGAATGGCCTGAACTTTCACTATTAGAAAATGTAATACAAATTCAATTTCTTTAACCTTCCCTCCAATCTTGAAATAACCGAGTGATCTTCTTTGCTCTTAGGCACAGGAACTCTGTCTTGTCAGTGTTTTATCCTCATTTCCTCAGTAACCTGAACAGCCAGCTACAATCCCTGAGCAGACACACACTGTATATTTTTCTACTGTGCTCTCTTGCACAAATAGAAAGCACAGAGGAAAAAACCAATTCTCAGGTTTTATCTCATTCATTTTCCAATTTGCTTGAAAGGACTTTCAGAGGCATTTACGTATTTCTTGGAACAAGAACTCCACAAAGACTGATTCAGATAGATTCTACACAGGGATTCACTTAAGACAGTTGCCCATTCCTAATAGAAGTGGGTATCTGTGTATTTCTGATTTAACAAGGACATCATTTGAAGCGATCCCCATTGCAGCACGTATTTGAAAATACCCCCAATATATCCTTTTTTCTCCCCGTTCTCCAGTCTGCTGTTTGCAGAAAACATCTCCTTGCCTCCCTGCATGACACAGCATCTAGAAATTATTTATGCTGTAAGTCTTGGAATAGGAAAAGCTGATGTAGCCCAAGTGATCTTATTTCTTTTGTTCCTGTGGGAGATTAAAGAATAAGAAAAAATAAGGAGACTCCAGAAGAAGCAGTTTAAAAAAAAAACCCAACCAGAATAAAATCCCCTGGTAAATTTATGAAAACCTTGGGATGATATGGCTGCATGCTGTGAGAAGACAAAGATGTGTGTAACCTAGGAAGCCCTTCTGAGTTCTAGCTTTGTGAGACCATCTCCAGATGTGGTCCTCAGAAGATGCTGAGGACATTGACATTTCCCTTTTAAGAAGCTCAGCAGAACAGCTGCAGTTTTTCACCACTCAATTCAACAGACATCACTTCTGAGCAGTGCTCATGGCCAGGCTGAGACCCTGTTTGGACACAACAGCTGCTTCTTTTCCCATCTAAAACTTCCTGTCCTCCTCTAAGCATGGAACAATAAAGAAATCAGACAACAGGAATGAGAATAAAACACCAAGGTAAAGATCACCTATTTTCAATATTCATTTTGAACCAATTTCTCAATTGAATACTGCCCACACGCTGCTCCCTCTCAAGACATTGTGCACGGTACATTTAAAGCAATCAGGTTCTGTGCAAAAATTTATAGCTGATGATGCTTTTCAGGCTGCCCATAATGAGGTGCTCCAGTAACCCAAATCCTCATTTCCTTTCTCATGAATCCTGCTGTGCTGTCACATGGCTCCCAGAGCAGTGGAACTCTGCTGTGCCTTGATTTCCCCAACAAGCCAGCACAAAAGTGTTTGGTTTGTGCAGGAATGAACTTCTCCAACTGTCCAAACATTTAAGGATGGTGTGATTCTCATTTCAAGAGTGATACAGGAAGCACCATTGAGCTCAGACTGTTTTCTACCACTAACACTGCCAGTCTCTTCTGAGACTCAGTGAGTGTTGTGCCGTATTCACGGCTTTGCTCTCTCAAAACAATACAGGAAGAAAAAAATTTACCTGGATAAAAAGGAGGTGTAAGACAATCTAAAAGAAATACGAGTTTTGAAAACTAATTGTCTTTTTCACAAGAAGCATTCTTCTTCCTTCCCACCAAGTGTTCCATTAACTAACAGCACTTACCTCAGAGCTGCTTGGGATTTCTGATCCTGCAGTTGAAATAGTCTCAGGCCCGTTGCACTCCTCCCCTAAAGAACATTGAGAAAGAGATTCACATCAATAAATTGTTGGATCTGAAAACGATGTGGACCTTGAAGGCACAGAACTATGAACAAGTAAAGGATGGAAAATAGCGCTCACTGTACATAAAATCTTCAAGAATGGCTCTTTGGAGGGGAAAAATGCTGCAAGACACAATATACTCACTCTGTACTACCTTGGTGTAACCTTGCACTGACAGAAACGTGTTTTTAACTGTGACAGAGAAAAAAAAAATCTGTTGTCATCACTTGTCTTTCTTGTCTCAAAAATCTGCTGGGACTAAGAGGGTTTCACACTCAGAGCTGTGCTGCCTCAGTTATGGAAGTTCAATTCCCTGTGGAGGTGTTTGCTAGAAATCAAATTTTAGTTTGTGTTTTTTTTGCTAAGGAGTCAATGATGCATAACCTCAAGATTACAAATGCCCATGTAATGGAGGTATGACAACAGCATCATGAATAGCAATATGAACTTAATACTTAGCTTCTGGTTCAAAAAACAAACAAACCAACCCTAAAAAAAACCAGCTCCAAAACAACAACAATAAAACAAACGAAACAAACAAACAAAAAAAAACCCCTGCCTTCATTTTAAGGACAGTAGTGAATCCAGCATGAGTTTCCCACAAGTACAGTCACTTCACCAGCCACTGTCACTAAAATGCTAAAGCTAAAGGGAAAATCCAACTTGGTACCTTCACAATCTTAAACTGGGTCTGGATATTGGCTGGGTTTGTGCCTCTGAACTTTCAGTGTCTCCAGTTTTCCTCTGGAGAACAAGCCTGAGCCTAGAAAAGAGGCTCCTGCTCCAAGAAGGATTTTGTAAACACCTCTCTGCTGATTGGCAGATGAGTTTCTTCAATCAGGCATCTGCGTCACTCCACCACCAACAGAAAAGGATAAGCAGTTGTGAAAACAGCTGAACAAAAATGCACCTAAAAATGGTGTCTCCTTCTTTCAGAAAAGGGGATTCATCTTCATTCTTTCTCCATGAAGGAAGCATTGCTGAGTACAGCTTAGGCTGGACAGACTTATACTGTCAGGACAACCACAGCTGGACTATTTCTGCCAATAAAACAAGCCTACCTTTCCTTTTGTAATCTGCAAAGATTTGATGTCAAAATTGCGTCCAGGCAGGATACAAAGTGGTTCTTCAAAAATATACAATAAGCTACTTAAGTACAACTTGAGAGCATTTAGTTCCCTACATTTTTTTTCCCTCTAAGTTCACTTACAGAAGATGGTCTCTGTAATTTGTACCTATACACAGAACTATGTAACTAGAGTTATATATAACTCTAACTATATAACTATAGCTATACATACGATATGATGAGAAACCAGGCAATGGTGTGTAAAACACACCAAAGCAGTTTCTGTGTGCCAGGTCATTTCACACTGCTGCACGCCGTTCTGCTAAAGCAAACGGCTCCTGGAAAATCTATAGGAGCAGACACAATCTGGGAGGCAGGTGGCTGCTGCAGACTCAGAAACTCCAAAGGAACCAGCCCAGGGCCCAGGGGCACCAAGCACAAACATTCTGTCACACAGCTCTCCCGTTCCAGGCCAGGAACAGTGTGGCACCTTGTACCTGCAGCAGCAGTGTTCCATTTTCTGTACTGTGGAGGGAACTTGAACTGATCCAATGGCCTCTAACAGCCTTTGTGTGGGGTTTTGTCTAGATTTTATCCTCTCTGTAATTGTGCAAGTCTAACTTCAGAACAAAAACAATTGAGAGTACCACATTTAAAATGCTTTCCCAGTACCACAGCTGATGACTTGTGCAACCTGTGGAAGGAAATCCTCTTGCTATCTCTGTTCCACTGGAATAAACCTGAATAACTCTGGAGCAGCACACGAGAAGGTAAAAAGAGAACACAAAACGTACATTAACTGAGAAGTACAACACAATCAGCATGTTCACTCCTTGTAAAACATGTCATCAGATTGCTGAGCACCAGCAGCACAAGCAATGCACACCCAAACCACGCAGGGAGGTGTAAAGAGGCCCCATCCCAGAGCTGCACCAAGCACCACGAATGGAAATGTCCAATTAGATATTAACCAGGAAAGCTGCCAGCAGAGAGCCAACAACTGACCTGCAAATCACACTGCAAAAGGCCTGGCTCACAGCGATACCAATGACTCACAGGAACGGAAATCTGATTGCCAAGAGGCTCCCAGCAGGAGAAAGGACAGGGACAGACAAGGGGGAAGGGTTAGTACGATACCTTCTGACTGTGACGGCGTGAACTTGGTGAGAACCGCAATGTCATCTTGAAAAGGAAAAAACACTTCAGTAAGAACGAGGAGCAACATCCATGTTAACATGAACCCATCTCATCATTCTCCTCTATCCTTTACACCACAGCCACTGGATAAAGCAAAAGAACAAGCCCTGGACACCAGAGCCTGACCTAGGCAGAAAGCAAGGCTCCTCTTGGAACACCAATATTCACCTTTTTGTCCAGGCTCCTTATCCAGCAACACTAACAAGGATGCCACTCCTCCTCAGCAGCAGCAGGGAGGACCAGGAGAGTTTGTACTAGCCAAGAAAACACTTTGAAAACTCTTCATGAACTTACTGCTTCATATCTAAAGACGGGAGTTAAACAATAACATTCTGATAAAATTCTGTATTTAAGGGTATGTTCTTGTTCTTCAACACTACATGCTTTTATATATATAAACAGATCTAGAAATACCTGCATGCCAAGAACAACAAACAAGGACACTTAGTAAACTAAGTGGCCCTTTATTATCAAAGTACAAACTGCAGAAACTCCTTGAAATGCTTTTTTTTGTTCAAAATTGACTCCAGTACAACTCTATGACTATTAAAGCTCCCTCCATTATTTCAGAAATTGATGGGTTTTGTTCAAATCACTGGCCTTCACGCGAGTGCCCATCTCCCAGCTGAAAGAAATGCCTCTTTCCCAATGTAAGTGGTGTCTGCACCAGCCTTACAATCCTTCACAGAGCTATTTGGAACTCCTCAAACTCCTGTGCCTTGGCAGGGAGCACCTGACTGTAAATACACAAGCTTTGCGTGGCCTGTAATTCTGCAGAGTAAGGCAACATCTGCTGTCCCAAAGTACAACCAACCACAGGGCAACCACTGAGAAACTGCTGGTGTGCCACCCCTAAGAATTACAGACCACTTCGACCTCAATTACAGACCCCAAAGATGAGAACAGCAGCAGCCCACAACACAAATTAACATTCAGGACCGAGGACTGAAGAATATAATCAAGACTGAGTTCATCTCTTAAAATATAAGTAGTTCACTCACAAAAAAAGGTACTTTAATTACTGTAATCTTAGGATTTCTGTAACAAGCATAAAGAATGGCTTCTTGTGTAATTAAACAGTCAGAAATTCTACAATAGTTGGAATTTCTTCACAGTGCTGGCATCGCTTGGTTTTTCTTGATGGCAAAACTGATGAGTTAGGAGGAGGTGAAAGCACACGTGTTCAGTGCTGGTGCAAAAAAGGAACGATGGCATTGTAAATCAAGGCCTCCCACAGACCCTGTTCACTGACTTTCAGCTCTGAAGAATGGTTTCACCTTCCAGCACTCTCCTGGATGTGGAGGAGAGTACACAATTCTTGGTGCACCATGAAAAATGGTTTCACCTTCCAGCATTCTCCTAGACATGAAGGAGAGTGCACAATTCTCAATGCACTTTGAAGAATGGTTTCAGCTTCCAGCCCTCTCCTAGATGGAGAGGAAGCACACTCTGGAGGACACTGGAGTCTGCTCTCCAAAGCATTATGGAGGAGTCTGCCTTGGAGGGAGAGAAGGGATTTCAGCCATACAGGCGTGGCTGGATTGTGCTGCTCATCTTCCAAAGGCAATGAAAAAGTCCTTGGCTTTTTGAATTACCAGCACAGTCCCAGCCATGGATGCTCTAGCCCCTTTAACTGTACCTAATCCCAAATTTCCCTGGAAGATCACAATCCCTTTACTTCAGCACCCCCAGTCAGTCCAAGTCTGCTGGGAGACAGCAAAGAGAAAAGCTTGGCTGATGATGCTGCCCTGGAGGTGCAGCTGGGCACGGTGCAGAGCCTGCAGCCTGGCACAGTTCAGAGCAGCTCTGAATCAGCAAACAGAGGAAGAGAAGGCTTCCGAGTTTCCCTTCCTCCAATTCCTATAACCCTGATTCATCTGCACCAAGTACAGCTCCTGACAGATTGTCCATACCACTGAAGACATTGATGTCTTAGGTGCTCCCAAAATCAGCTGGCAGATGAAGAGGCATTTTTAGGGATCACAATTTGGTTTGCCACTAAAACCAGAAAATCATCTGCATTTGCACACCTCAGACCTCTGACAGAGCTATTCCAAAGGAAAAGGCACAGGATTCTCATGGAGGTGCTGATAAACTGCATTGTTTAGCAGCAGTAACACACTATTACCACTGATCCTCCTATTTCAGTATTGTTTCCGAAACACTGCTTTCAATTATTTCCACGGTTGTCTTAGACACAATAACAGCATCCTTTTCAGCCAACAAAATCCAGCAAGGAGCTTTCACACCACTGGCACTGTTCTACACTTGTCTGACACGCTGGCCTATTAGTTTATAGACATGCCTATCCCTAGAGCAAAATATTGATGGTCCAGGCAAAATAAAAACAAACAAAGAAACCATCTGAAATCCTAACAAACCCTGGTGCAGGCAAAATGAAAACAAAGAAACCAACCAAAATCCTAACAAACCTTGGTGCAGGCAAAATGAAAACAAAGAAACCAACCGAAATCCTAACAAACCCTGGAACTTACACCGCAGTTGTCTTGTTGTATATCGAGAGTAGCCACTTTGTACTATGGAGGAAATTCCCAGTATTCCTCTTTGACATGCTAGGAAAGAAAACGTTATTCCAAGATGTCTTGAAGTTATCATCTTAATAAAGGCCCTGGCATTATTTGATCACCTGGCCTGGCTGAGAGGAAAGAGAAATGAGTCACTGCTTCCAAGTAAGCACCATAATGAACTAGGAGCGCTTCCACACCTAAGGAGAGCAGCTCTACAGTGACTTTCCAACTAAACATACTGATCATATCCCCCAGAGCTGGATGGAGCTGCCACTGGGAGCTGGAGACCCACCTAGCTGATTGCCGAGAAAGCAAAAGAAGATTGTTATTATTACCCCAGCTGGCATTGTCCCAAGATTGTCTGGCATTGTCATAACTGTGCTGCTGAGCCAAGGGTTCAATCTTCAAATGATGCCTGAAGTGGTTTGTGCACACACAGAGATGCTTCTAAAAATTTGAAACTATTTAACAATGAAAGCATCCTCAATGAATCCAAGGAAATCTGTTGGGAATATTTTTAAAGAATTTTATTAGTCTCTTAAAAAGAAGAAGATTTCATTCAAGTATATGCTGCTTCACTGATCTATTAATTTTCTTCATGTGTTTTATTATTAAACAAGTACTTCCAGAGACCGGGTATTTATCAAGACATCAGAAGTAAAAGAAAAAGAACTCTTTTTACATCATGGGCATAAATGTTTGGAAACTTGTTCCTAACAGTAAGAAAATCTTATTTAGCGTTTGGAAAAGACAGGCAGTCCTAGCCCTAATCTCTAGTATAGTAACTGGGCATTTTAAACCAGAACAGGACATTTACCCTGAGCTGCCTCCTTTTTAAAGAACCACAAAACCACCTCCCCTTCTGATTAAAGCCACCAGGACAGCAAAAAAGGGAATACACGAAATAAAAAGAGAAGTTGCGCAAATCTGCGTTTAGCAAAACATCCCACGAGCACGGCGTTGTAACACACAACTTGAATGGCATTTCAGTGCAACCCAGGCAGCAACCATCACTGGATTTTGTGTACCAGCACAGGCAAGGCTCAAAGCACGCTGTGAACACTCAGAGCCTGCAGAATGACACACATAAACTCATTAACAGGTGCTAAGGCAGGGAAAAAAAGAAAGGCCAGACCAGGAATAGTTGGATGGATTTTTAAACTGCACAGCATCTACTTGCATGCAAGTAAGAGGGACTGGAATGCCAAACAAATCTCAGCAGAACACAGTGGTAGAAACATCTACCAGTATATAGAAATATATACCAGGATAGAAGGAGGCTTTAGAAACAAATGCAAGATTTGCAAGATTTACAGGAGTTGGCATTTTTGTCCGAATTACTTTAAAAACGATGGAACAACTTTGGAATTCCTGTACCGATCCCAAAGAGAAACTGCTCCTATCAATCAAGAAAATGATCAGGGCAATGGGCCATGGCTTCCATTGCCTAAAGGTTTTAATGTAAGCACCAGTCAATTAACAGAATCGAAGAAGGCAGGGTGGTTTGAAGAAGCAAGTGGCCTGCGAACCACATCTGCTAGCCATTACTTGTTGGCATGGCATATTCCTAGCACACTGTAAATTGTGCAAATGTAGACTCTCTGATTTCCTACCCAACAGTTAGGACAGCTCCTCTGAATAACAAACCACAGGGCCCTTTCTAATTTAGAGCTAGCACAGAAGATGAAAGGCCAGCCATCTGCACCAGGACTCCTACCCACACGGTTTGCTGGGGTTCTGCTGTCTTGCCAAAGGCCTCGAATTCCACATTTACCCTTGTGAGCCTGGTAAAGAAGACCATGAATCCCTTAGGATTTCCAGTTAGAAGAGTGCCCCTCATGCAAAGATATACTCAGTTCCTAAAAAAAAGTGTTTGGAACTTCACCACATTCACTGGTCCGCCCTGAGAGCCGCGGGTGAACAAAGGCACCAACACCACAGCTTGAACAGCTTCAGGTTTCAATGAAAAACATACAATATAGAGTAAAATCCAAGTCAACAGACCCCAATAGACTCAGCTCCTCCCAGGCACAGAGTTTAATCTGACACAAAATGTTATAGTTGTTACAACTAAATACACCAAGTGTAACTGTACACACAGTGTTTAATCTAGAAATAATTCCCGACATGTTATTCAGCTCTAGAACATAGCACATAACTGTAAATCCTTCCATAACTATGTTATAATTGCAAGAACTATCCCTAGCAATACAACACAAGCACCTTCCTGTCCCTTTCTGCCTTTATACACATATGCACGTGGAAAGCTATCACCAAATACACTGAAATTACTCTAGATAAGAAAATACAGCCTGGTAATTACAGCGCTCTTTGGTTCAATCCCCAGACCCCGATAATAACTAATGCAAAAGTTCACTGCATGATTGCCTTGCCTCTTAACATCTGATCACGTTTTTACATCACCTATACCTTCCTGATGACACGTTTAGGTCAGATTATTTGGCTCCTCCGTGTGCAAATGCAACTCACTGATTTCAAGACACTAACTATGAAGACAGTGGTATTTGGTTTCTTGGTGGCTTTGTTTGTTAGTTGCTTGGGGTTTTTTTTACAAATTATATGCCAGCAGCTCTCAAGTGTGATTTTAAAAGGACATACTCATCAGTGCCCTTTTATCTTATCCTAGGGCTTCTTTGTATCACAGTAATTATTAAGCCTTTGTACATCAAGGTTACAGTGCATTTCCATTTTATAGTCCAGTTATCAGTTTATTCCTGTAGGGAACAGCTCAGAACAGCCCAGCTCAGCGGGCAGGGCCTCAGCAGCAAACTGATGGAGAGGGAATCACTGAGAGAACATCACTCTGCCTTACACCAGGAGAGATGCTGCTGGCTTCCTTGGTGTTTATTTGGCATTCACAGTGCAGAAGCTCTGCCCCCAGCTGAGCCCAACCATTCCTGCAGGAATTGCTGTGAGGGAGAGGCAGCTGCAGAGCATTTTCCTTCATGTTCTGAGTGAGAAGCGGAAATTGTAGGCCCTTTGTTACAAAGAGAGTGACACCTGTGATGGCAGGACTGTAACACAGTTCTGCACCTGAGGGATCTTAGAGGTCTTTTTCAACCCTAATGGGTTGAATGAATCCAGCTGATTTCCCAGCTTCCCAAAATCTGGCCTGAATAGCCCACAGAATTGCCACTGGATTTAAAAGGTGTGTAAGGGACTTCATCCTTCCTTTGCTACTCACTAAACTGCAGACAGTGAGTTTAATCTTGTTTGCAGGGCTCCCACCTAAAATGAACATGTTGTCCAAGGGTAATTCTTTTTTTTGACTGACACAACCTTTGGAGAAAAACCCGTATTTAACAGCTGCAGTGGAATGGTCTTGACATTTTCATTTTCACATTAAAAGCACCACAGCCATACAGTGAGAGGACACAACGTTGGGATGAGTTCCCAAAAGCTGGTTTTCCTACTACAAACAGGAGTTTTCTGTCACACAGAGGTTTGACTTCCAGCAACCAACCTGTATTTACACTGTGCCCTGCAGTGACTCATGGCAGCCAGCAAAGAAATTCCACTCAGAAACCAAGAGCTAAGAGAGTATTTTCTCCCCTGCAGTTTATATTACGAACCTGTCTAAATTTCTTGGAGTTTTTATTTCATTACCCAGGAATAAACCCTCGACCAGCTTTCCTCTTCTCAAACCCTTTGGTTTCAGCCTGTGGGAACACGATATCCCATTCAAGGTTTCCACAAATAGATCAGGAATTACTACATACATCGTGACAGTAATTAGAGACAGATGGAGCTCTGAACAGAGGCCTGCACTTTATGTGACTACTATGAATTCTGGTCCAATTAGTGCAGGATTGTTTTATTAAATGATAACGAAGCAGGGCAGGATTTGGCCCTGAACACTGAGGTACTGCAAGGTGCTGGCACCAACACTGTTTGCAGGTCATCCCATTGGCTTTCCCTGATGTTTTCCCACCTTGCTCAGAGGGAAGCAAGCAAGATGACAGCCAGCCTAAGTCAGCATTTGAATTTAGATCACTTAGAGGGCTCTGAGTGCAAACCAGGCTCCTGGAAGTTCAGGAAGAGGAGCTGTGTGTATAAAGGCAACATACTTCAAACCATGGGCATGGAGCCAAGAGCAAGCTTCCAGAAAACTGGCAGGCTTGGGATATATCCCACACCACAGCTACTGCAGCTTTAACATGCTGGGCAAACAAAAGCTACTGAAAGTGATGGTAGACACAAATGATCCTAGCAACAGACTGCAATCTTCTTCCTATGAGAGTTACACTCCAATTTTGCAAGTTCAGTTCTCTTAGGCTTTAACACTCGGGGTAAATGACACACACCTTCCAACAGAAAGCAAAACCATGCACACAAGAACGGAATTTTTTACCTCACGCAGATGTAATCCAGCAGGAAGCCTCCTTCAAGGTAAAAGTTTTGGCACACAGGTTCTACACAGGCAAGTTAAATTTTCTGCTGCTGGTAGACACTTCTGCATCCCCACAAGCTGTTCCTCAGTGTTCAAGTTGAATGAAGAGCAGCAGTAAAGCAGAATTAAGTACACACATACTATCTAAATACAAACACATCTTTAAGGAAAATAAGTAGCAGATGTTTTCTGTCCTGCCTTATTCCTATTGACTTACACAGGCCTTGTCCATACACATTAGACATTTAGAGCCTTAGGAGGCTTTTCCTTAAAGGCACAAAGCAGATGGTTAGATCTGTCAGAAGTCCTGCTGGCAGTATATGTACATTCTTAACTTTTCTAAACAATAATTTAAGGAAGTTTTGGGGCGGTTTTTTTATCCTTGGGAGACTTTCGGGCAACAAATTAACACAACCTTTAAAAAGCCTACTCACTTCACCCAGACTGAATTTGTTTCTGTTTTAGAAAAGTGGTTAATTAACGAAATTGAACTGAATTAGAACATGATTTTGTAAGGAGAGTTATGTGCTACTGTATGGCAAATCCTCCTCAACCATCCTTGGACACTGAAACCCCTCAAATCTCCTTATATTCCTTATTTATGACTATAAAAACCCCACAAGGCTCATGGGAAAACTGAATACCGTGGAATGAAGTTTACAAATGTGACTTCACATAACCATTCCCTAAATGGGAATACTTGGTGTGGTCTGTATTTAGTCCCAAGGTACTTGAGGAGAACAAGCCACGGAGAGAGCCGCTCGATACCAGCACTCTGCAGCACTCGCAGGCAGCGGGCTGGGCCATGACTCAGGTCTCTCACATCCCCTTTGGAGCAGGACGGCTGGCCAAGAGGCTGCAACAGGCTGTAAGATCCATCTGCTCGGGCTCCAAGGAGCCTGCCAGCTCCACCCCAGCGAGGGCAAACCCTCGGCTGACACCGGCTGCAGGCGCCTGCCTCCCGCAGCGGGACACCCCTGCTTGCTGTCACTGTAAAGAGCCTCTTGTGGGCAATTTCCCTGTCAATATTGCCATTTGTCATTTCCTCCCTGGAACAAGACTGCCAGACATTTCGAAAATCATTTGCCACTAGTGCTCGAGGTGTTTAAAAGGGCATGTTTATATGTTTTTCTGAGACAGGGTAGTCAAGCTATGAAGGAGAACAGATAACCCCCGAAGCCAACACAGGGACTTAGTGGTTCTTTCCTGCTTTAAGATTTTCAGTCCTAGGACTGATGGCAAAGCATTATTCCCAAAAAGGACATTTCTCTAGGTCAGCAGTTTCCCTTTTTTAAAAAACAACATATACAGCCTCACTGAAAACATCAACACGCTGTCTTACATCTGACTGTTGACTCACGTTGCCAGGTGAAGTGCTGATAAACATTTGCGTCACGTTATTTTACAAAACACTAAGACGACCACATTTCTTACAAGCAATGGCAGACCATGCTGACAGGGAGACTGTAACAGGGCTACGGCACAAGAGCAAAGCCCTGACATTAACCCAGCGGTCGCACATCCCCTGCCGCAGGGTGCGGGAGCTGAGGGGTGCCAGCGCACTGCGATGGGGTGAAGGGGATGAAGGCTGCTCACACCTGCCCAGGTGAGCTGACCCTGTCTGCTCTAAGCCCCGAGACCCTCGGAAGGACGAGCCCAGCTCCTGGAGCCATCCCAGCTGTGCTCCGGGCGAGGATGGAAGTTTGCTGTCCGGCAGAGGGACCTTTCTCTCTGCTCTGTCTCTTGAGATAAGGATCAAGCGGATTCTCTAGTTTTTGTTCCTGGCGGGGTGAGAGCTTTTGTTCTTGCCCGATAGGAGAGCCTTCATTTCCAAGGTTTATTCGGGGATTATAAGGATCGAATCACAGCTGGATCACGCTCATGGCAGAGTGGCATTGCTGTTCTCAGGCGGCAGCCGAAGGATTAAAGCTGGATGCGGGAGGGGTCGGGACCGAGCCGGGCTCAGCCCCGTCCCCCCGAGCCGGGCTCAGCCCCGTCCCCCCGAGCCGTGCCCGCAGCCCCCGGGGCGGAACCGGAACCGCCCGGACCCCGCGCGCCGCGCTCGCCCCGCTGCCCCCATCCCGCGGCACGGGGGGGAACCGGGCCAGCGCTGCCATCCCGGGCCAAGGGGGCACACAGCCCCGCTCCTACCGTCCGCCGACAGCGCCATCTCGATGAGGGTCTCGTTCGCCTTCTTGCCCAGGCGGTTCATGGTGGCCGGCGGCCGTTCCGCTGCTGGCAGCGGCTGAGGCGCGGTGAGTCAGGGCCGGGCCGGGCCGGGCCATGCATGCGCACTGCCCGGGGGCGGAGCCGGGCTGGGCTGGGCTGGGCTGGGCTGGAGGGAACAAGCCCAGAACACGAGTAGGGTGCCTGGGATAACCCCAAAAAGCGGGTACTGTGTCTGGGGGCAGCAGTGTGCCTGGGGGCAGCAGTGCCTGTGGTGTGTGTGTGGTACGGGCCCAGCTGGGCCCCCTCCCACACGAGCGGCACGGACAGAGCAAGCACGGCTGGCTCCGCGTAACTAAAACAGAGCTCTGCTATCCGCACTGTTCTTATCGCAAACCCGAAACTCAGAGCCATGAAAGCTGCTGGGAAGACACTGAACTCTTAACTGGTGAGGCTCCGTTGGCAGCTGCTGTCCCTGCTCCTGGCGCTGCTGTCATTGCCATGTCTCTAACAGCCCCAGCTTCTTCGGCTTCCTTCAATCACCTGAGACACTTGCCAACACTTCTTGCTCACTATATGTATCTAATATATGTATATTTTTGTTAATTAATGTAAGATCAGGCCCTCTTTGAAATGACCTTTTTGTATTTTCATCTTCTACCCCCCGAGTAACCATTTTCCACACAAAACTGAGCGGGAGTTCTGTTGCTTAGGCATCTGTAACACAACGGTGCTTTCAGGGCCAGTGAGAATTATTAAGAGTTCATTCTTAACAGAAGGTTAAACAAGTCAGTCAGTTGAGTTGCTGGGCTTGTTATCAGATCTATATACAGCACTAAGCCTTTGTTTGTGCAACAGAACTGCTTCAAGAAGTACATTTTTAGTCAGGAGCGAGACCTAAAAATGTGTCTGGTTGCACTCCAAAGCCTAAAATGCTTAGTTGGGGTTTTAATGTCCCAAAGCAGGATGGTGGGAACAAGGAGGAAAGGCTTGGAGCACCAAAAGGCACCCTGAACCAGCTTGTGGCTGCATAGGGTGCACCAGGTCACAGGGCTCCGTTTGAGAGCTGTACGTCTAAGCCTTTAATTTCCCCCTAGCACTGTGTATCTCGGATAAATGCTTTTATGCCCACAGAAGATGCAATTAGAGTTGCTATTCAACAAGAGCCAGAAACAGCAAGAACCACCACGGTCGTTGCTCAGTTTTGCTCCTAATTGCAGGCTCGCTGTCCCCAGCTCCACCCAGCAGGGAACCCAGCCGTACCTAAAGCTGTGTAAGAACCTCGGCCAGCAGGCCAAAGAAGGGTTTAATGAGCCCTGTAATTGCACAGGCTGATAACGTGTCCAGGCACTGACTCTGTGCAAATGACACCGTGGCCTGTGGGAGGGATGGCACAGAAGGATGCTCTTCCAGAGTGAGCTCTCAGTGGAGGTGCAACACCCAGCACTGAATTTTCCTGCATATTCAGAGCTGAAGCAGCCATTGTCTGACTCGGTAGTTTCACAGTTTGCCCGAGTGATCTAGGACCACACTTCCTTCCAAGGGCACACACCTTTTTTCCCTCCCACCTGCCAGTTTCGCTCTGAATATGGAATGCTGATAAGGTGATGCATGACTTATGTCAATCTATTAAACCAAATGATCATGTTGTTGGTTTGAAGTTTTGGGGGACTGTCAGTTCCACAAATCACTGTAAGCAACAGGTAAGGCCAAAATGAAGGGAGAGATGGTGAACCCCACAACAGCAGGACCATTTTAGTCCTAAAATATTAATACAATAGCCAGGCATACCATAATATTTCTGCTTTTCTCATGCAGTGCACACATAAACCAAGAAATAATAAAATACCTAGAAGGCTGTGGGCAAAGGTAGCAAGCATCACCACAATTGCTGGCAATGAATACACTCAGCATATTCAGTGGCAAAGGGTAATTCTTTGTTTGTGCTAAAGGTGAGCAGGTAGTCTGTATCTCTTATAAACTCTTCCTTTCCATTGACTGGCCTTTTTCAAACCATGCAACTGATTTTTAGGCCTTCTCCTCCTCTTCTCTGGCTAGAAAAACCATGTGCCCCACTTTTTAAAAAGTTATTATTATTTTCTTCTTAAACATGCTATCACAGAGATATTACCAGCCTCTCTGATCTTCCCAGCCTTGGCCGGCAGCGTGTCCATCCTCAGAGCCATCAGCCACCGGCTCTGCTGGACACGGTGGAAGCTTCCAGCAGCTTCTCACAGAAGCCCCTTCTGTGCCCCCCTGCTACCGAAAGCCAGGCTGTGCAAACCAGCACACCTGGGGTAAAACATCTGGTGAAGTTTGAACCCTCCAGGAATGTGGGAGACGGGTGGAGGGGATCGGCCTCTCCTGATGCTGCCGTGGGTGTGGGAGGGAAGCAGGAGCAGGGCGGGATGAGGCACCGTGTGCTCGCCACTGCTAAGAAAAGAATGCGATTGTGGCAAGGGGAAGCCCGAGGGAATTGGCAGCTGGTCCGTGTTTCAGTCTGTGCTGCACAAACTCCTCCTGCACATTACTCAGAGCGTGTTTGGGATCTGACTCTCGCTTCCCGTTACACACAGCTCCTCAGGGAAACCCTGCTTGAACACCATGGTCAGGGGCTCCGGAATACAGCGAGGCTCGCTGGTGGGCGTGTGGATTTGTGTATGGAGAGAGAGAGGATTCCTTGTGCCTGCAGCCAGAGCACAGCCCCAAATCCATCAGGAAACGGAAAGGGAGTGGCACAAAGAGCTGCGGTGAGCGGCGGCACAGTGCCAGCCCTTCTCAAAGGAAGTAAAAACTTTTACCAGCTATGCCCAAAGTTCATCATTAGTCACTGCATTTTGTTTTCTACGTCACCGCTTTTCAGTAAGCTAAAATTGCAGCACGCAGCCACCAACAGCTATGGAGTCTAAACAAACAGATCACTTTACAGATGTTTTTCTTGGCCAGCGTTACAGACATTCACAATAGCAGAACTAAACCCCGGCTCTGCCTTTGCAGTGTCCCCAGGGGAAGGAAAGCGCCCGGCCTCGGTCCCGGTTCACCCGGCTCTCCCGGCTCGGTCCCGGTTCACCCGGCTCGATCCCGGCTCTCCTGGCTCAGTCCCGGTTCTCCCGGCTCGGTCCCGGTTCGGTCCCGGTTCTCTCGGGCTCGGTCCCGTCTCTCCCGGCTCGGTCCTGTCTCGGTCCCGGTTCTCCCGGGCTCGGTCCTGCTTCTCCCGGCTCGGTCCTGGTTCTCCTGGGCTCGGTCCCGTCTCTCCCGGACTCGGTCCCGTCTCTCCCGGACTCGGTCCCGGCTCTCCCGGCTCGGTCCCGGGCTCGGTCCCGGTTCTCCCGGCTCGGTCCCGGTTCTCCCGGCCCTTTAGTTCTGTAGTTCGCAGTTACACTCCCTTAGCTGCATTACCC